>OZ024915.1:55411810-55634845 GCA_964017125.1 Flabesymbios commensalis
GATATTAATGCTTATAATAAAAAATACAATTTATATCTTAATGTACTATTCGTAGTACTCTTAAGAATATACGAAATGGGTTTTAACAATATTTAAGATTTATATTAAATACACATAAGTTGCAATTAGAATTCTACGCCTCCAGAGTGTCTTTTTTACTACAATGAAACATTGTATTATAAGTTATGTAGTTATTTTATCTCTGGTTTTGGTGCGGGAAAAATATTTACACAGCATGGCAATAGTTTTCTTTTTCTATCTTTACAATTATCTCTAACTAGTATGTACCACGTATAGCAATAACTGAATAATAATCTAAAACAAAAAATAATACATTTATCATGTAAATATTCTTAAATAGCCATGATGTTTCTGCAGTGTAAATTTATGTGTAAAATTGTAAATATTGTATTATAGTTTGTATTATATCCTGTTTTATTTTTTACCATTAATATTGTACATATTTAAACAATTGTACTATTGCATGTATATAAAGAAGGCCCATTGCAAATTATTACGATGTACTAAATGGTCTACCCTCTATAAATAAAGTTTATTATTATTATCATTATTATCATTATTATTATTATTATTATTATTATTATTATTATTATTATTATTATTATTATTATTATTATTATTATTATTATTATTATTATTATTATTATTATTATTATTATTATTATTATTATTATTATTATTATTATTATTATTATTATTATTATTATTATTATTATTATTATTATTATTATTATTATTATTATTATTATTATTATTATATTATTATTATTATTATTATTATTATTATTATTATTATTATTATTATTATTATTATATTATTATTATTATTATTATTATTATTATTATTATTATTATTATTATTATTATTATTATTATTATTATTATTATTATTATTATTATTATTATTATTATTATTATTATTATTATTATTATTAATATTATTATTATTATTATTATTATTATTATTATTATTATTATTATTATTATTCTTATTATTATTATTATTATTATTACTATTATTATTATTATTAGTAGTAGTAGTAGTAGTAGTAGTAGTAGTAGTAGTAGTAGTAGTAGTAGTAGTAGTAGTAGTAGTAGTAGTAGTAGTAGTAGTAGTAGTAGTAGTAGTAGTAGTAGTAGTAGTAGTAGTAGTAGTAGTAGTAGTAGTAGTAGTAGTAGTAGTAGTAGTACAACACTTTGTGAACGGTCTTCGAATACCCCAGGCTATTCTGCAAGTGGTAGGTGGTCAGAGAGCGATGTATTTCTGATTATTCTGTGTGTTATCAACGTTGTGGATCTGATGTTTTTCACAAGTAGGAACTGCTACGTTAAAAAAATCATAGAATGGATTGTACACCGATCTCCTCATACTTAGTCTTCGTTGCGTCCAAGTTACGAGCAAAAAAAACATCGCAAGACTATCGTGAAACAGACATAAGTGTTGTTTGACAGAAATACCATACATGAGAGTCATTTTCATAACCTGGTAAGTACCAATCACGACAAAAATCGTTTATATCATTTTTATTAACGCTTTAAATAACCGCCTAAATGAATAATCGATTTGAGGGTTAATAGCGAAAATGTATGTATCCGCTGTGTGGGTGGGTTAAAAATATTTACTTTTAATAAGATATGTCATCTAAAAAATTAACGCACTTGGAGTTGTGTTTCGCGTCAGCAAGGCTCAATTCAAAGTGGGCAGGGCTAAATTAGATAGCAATACGGCGCTGGGTTCGCATCAGCGAGACACAACCTCAAGTGGGTGAAATTTTAAATTAGATAGGATGGCGCTTGGCGGGATACATTATTATACCTGAATTATACCAAAGCTATACTGCCGTGCGAAGCCAAAAGAAGTATCTGCTTACTTTACAACATGGACATCGAGCGGATGGACAACCGACTTCAAATCTCACGACACTGATTAATGTGTATGAGCTTCCGTCCGCGAGAATTGGTGAGAACAAGGATGGTTTACTTTCGCTGTAAACTGTCAACCATGTGCTTTTTGATCGTTTTTTCATGAGTATGTTAACATTGTGTTGATCACAATTCCAGTCACAGTCAAATTAATGATTAACATCAATATCTCTCAAATCGTAACAACTGTATTCTATAAATGAATAGATTATAATAGTTCCTTCTGCTTCATTATCAAAAGTACTTAAATAATACAATAATTCTCCCGTGAAAATGTGTGGACATAGATCATAGACGTATACACACCATGTCAAATACACCTATAAGTTGACCTCTATACATGTATTTAATTTAATATGACAATTGTCCTAATGAAGGTCTACTGACATGCTGGCTTAGTGATCACACTACAGTCAAGTTTGAAACAGCTTCACTTTTGCGTCTAATTTAAATTATAAACCTCAATATTGTTTTTAATGTATATATTTGGCATAAACATAAAAAATACATTATTTTGAACAATTAGTTGGCTCAGTAATCTAAATCATAGTGACAAAATAGCCCAAATTAATCGCCTATCGAGCTGACGAAAAACATAGATAGACAGCATGATAGGTACACCAGAAATCATTTATCACTTTTCCTAGCCTAACTATGCATATGCAAAATATGCATGCCACGATCACCTCATGATAGTGCAATTTCGGTCCACAGAAAATGGGACCAGGAAGTATAGTTTTGCTCTGCAAAGCCAAAAGGCAGTATCTGCTTACTTGCAAAATAAGCACATACTGCCTTTTGGCATTGTACGGCAGTGCTAATGGTGAAGTCATTGTTACAAATCCTCGGCTATTGTCTCATATCCTTGATGTTTTCATGATGACCGTGATGGTCACATCAATAAACTTTAGGAGTCTCTTTTCTGGAAAAAATATATACACGAGAAGTTGAGCTGCTCACGATGTGACATGATGTTAAATATCCAAGGAGAATAGTGGCATGCATTTCAAAGCAATCTGAAAATAGATTACGTGACATAATAAATTTCAAATAGAAAAATTGTGAAGTGAAGTCGTTTGTCACTAATTTAATTAAGAATTCCAACCGCAGTTTAAATTATTGTTTTGTCTTTCTTTTTCAAGATTTTCATACCTCAAATGTAACACAACATTTTGATGGACGATAAAACACTTTTTAAACAAATATCTCTCTTCTATAGCTGATAACTTATAATACTGACATTTACCCTTATTGATTTACTCACTCTTGTCTTCGTCGGATATCGAATGCACATCAAACTGAAAACTTAACATTGACTAATCCAGGTTGCAGTATATATCCATCTCATCGCATAAGGCTTTTGCTTCAAGCATGTAATGACGCACGATCAAACATGTTATGGCATACGATCAATGTTTCCAGAATAATGAGTAAGTAGGCCGTGGTTCAGTTGGAGCCACATGCTGCGTTTTGGCTCCGGCACATGGATCATAAGGAACGGGCGTCGCTCGTTCTGAGAGAAATAAATAATGGAATAATGTAATATATAAGCGTAATTCGTCATCTTAGAAAGTGAAAAGGTATATACATGTATGTAACTTGTAAAGTGGCAGATACACCATTTATCTTCAAACAGGACGATATACATACATATAGCGTTTTCCTTGATTGAATATGATTGTGTCTAAGATACATTTTATAATAGCTTAGCATTATAAAAGACATAGGCATAGTCAATGGTATTATAACATATAGATTTTGTTTGTATAGACGTTTCATTCACCTGTTTCCAGCATAAGGTCATTGTCGTGCCTTCGTTTGTGAACTGTTGGAAAAAAAAGTAAAAGACATCACACAAACGTTCAAATTCAAAGTGTTATGGACATTATAATAAATTATGTATTTCATATTCCACAACACGTTCAACTCATCAATGTCACATGCAGTTGCTACCCTTTTCGTTGACACGATGATGTTTTAATGATGGTCCACCGTCCATGACGCTGGCCCAGCATTAAAACAATATTGAGTCAACACATTTTTCTGTCATTTCGTTTTCAGGTCACTTTGAAAATATTTAAAACTAATTTTAAAACAGAATTGTAATACACAAAACGAAAGCGAAACACATCCTTATTCTGCCGCATAATAGTTTTAATGAGATATGCCATGTCGTATCGTAGTTGAATGAAACAATTGTGCTGTGGTTCGTGATAACAATATACATCATAGTGTTATCACTAGACAGCATAACCCTTCAAATGTTAATTAGCAATAAGGTGTGGTTCCTGTTAGCATTAGACAGCCTAGCCCTTTCAATTTTAATTAGCAATGAGATGTGGTTCGTGTTAGCACTAGACAGCCTAGCCCTTCGAATGTTAATTAGCAATGAGATGTGGTTCGTGTTAGCAATAGACATCCTAGCCCTTCAAATGTTAATTAGCAATGAGATTTGGTTCGTGTTAGCAATAGACAGCCTGGTGCTTGAAATGGTAATTAGCAATAAGATGTGGTTCGTGTTAGCACTAGACAACATAGCCCTTCAAATGTTAATTAGCAATGAGATGTGGTTCGTGTTAGCAATGGACAGCCTAGTGCTTGAAATGGTAATTAGCAATGAGATGTGGTTCGTGTTAGCAATAGACAGCCTAGCCATTCAAATGTTAATTAGCAATGAGATGTGGTTCGTTTTAGCAATAGACAGCATAGCCCTTCAAATGGTAATTAGCAATGAGATGTGGTTCGTGTTAGCAATAGACAGCCTAGCCCTTCAACTGTTAATTAGCAATAAAATGTGGTTCGTGTTAGCAATAGACAGCCTAGCCCTTCAAATGTTAATTAGCAATGAGATGTGGTTCGTGTTAGCACTAGACAGCCTAGCCCTTCAAATGTTAATTAGCAATAAGATGTGGTTCGTGTTGGCAATAGACAGCATAGTGCTTGAAATGTTAATTAGCAATGAGATGTGGTTCGTGTTAGCAATAGACAGCCTAGTGCTTGAAAGGTTAATTAGCAATAAGATGTGGTTCGTGTTAGCAATAGACAGCCTAGTGCTTGGAAGGTTAATTAGCAATAATATATGGTTTGTGTTGGCACTAGACAGCTTAGTGCTTCAAATGGTAATTAGCAATAAGTTGTGGTTCGTGTTAGCAATAGACATTCTCATATGGGAGGCAATTTAAATTAGATATTCAGCGGTTTTCGAGATGAGTGTAATCTATAAAGAAGATACACCTTTGATAACCATCTTCCGCGGGATTTATATTAACTCCAACTCGTCCTGCTGAAAATTTTCAGTCTGGCAAAATAATCTGGACAAATTGATAAATTGATACATAAGATTCGCAAAATGAAGAAAAAAATATTAAAAATTAAATTATCGCTTTTGATCGAGATAATGAAAAATTGTTCCAGTCAATTTCTCGAAATTGAAGAGGGAATTTGCTTGCGACATTTCAGGAGTGCTAGTTGGAACGTAAATCTACCATATTAAATCGTAAAACCTTTGTTAGTAATTTGTCCAGATTTCCGAGAATTTAGTGCCAGAATGACTACACTGGATCTATAAGG
Organism: Flabesymbios commensalis; assembly: GCA_964017125.1. Taxonomy (NCBI): domain Eukaryota; kingdom Metazoa; phylum Annelida; class Polychaeta; order Terebellida; family Flabelligeridae; genus Flabesymbios; species Flabesymbios commensalis. The sequence continues at coordinate 55,417,325 of OZ024915.1, forward strand.
GTTGAATATGGCGCAGCGTTGTCAATGATTAAAGCGTTGAGAAACGTTTTAACAAAATGATATTAAACTGGTGATTCAGTCGCCATACAACCCAACAGCCATAATGACAGCATGTTGAGCTGTCATCACAAATAAGTAAGTAACTAAACTAATGATTTTATTCGAAACAGCTCTGATATAATCCGTATTATGTATAGAAACATTGATAAACTATATCGTCAGCTTCACATTGAATTCATCAACCAGGATTAATGAATTTCGCGGATTTCTTAATCAATTTTCATGAAATTTTACACACATTATTTTTTATTCATTTCTTGACTACCCTGAAAATTTCGCGTTTTGATAAGTATTTTAGAAGCTAGACCATTCGACATGTAATAAAATTCTGACACGAAGCTATTGGGTTTGTAGAGGGCAACATTTTTATTTATTTATTACATGTAAAATGGTCTAACTTCTTAAATACTTATCAAAACTTCGCGAAGCTTCCAAGGTAGGCACGACATTAATAAAAATAGTGTGTGTAAAAGTTCATAAAAACTGATTGAGAATTGACTGAGAAATCTGCGAAATTAATTCACCATGGGTAATGTGAATCCGACTATAGTAAATGTTAGACGTATGGGTTTTTTTAATACACACTCAATCTTGACAACTCACCCACGACAATAAGAATAATACAGAGTAGCGTGCCAAATACCATCACTATGGTTACCACCGTCTTGATATGTTTACAGCAGAAATGATAAACTGTTTTATTGTCTTGCTCGTCTTCAGCGAGTCCAGCCATAACTATACTGAGTCGTGGTGCATGAGACATCCTCTTACTCATACGTCCTGGCATGGCGGCAGGAGCACACAATGCAGCAGCCATCTCTACTCTAGGACACTAGGATGTACTGATTTTGACGTATACATACATGCTAAGACATATGTTTGAGCACAAGGCTCTTGTGGTACTTCACAATAATACTGTCCAGTTGGCTAACATTCTGATCAGGGTGTGAACCTCATGGCTCCTTGTCTACAATTCATCCTTCTGCGTTTAACCTGCAAAACATAATATGTATCCGGTAAATATTTCTATGTACAAAACACTTACCATACAATGGATGTGATATACATGTATATGATCATGGTCATCTACGCGAAGATATTGGTCTACTGACACTCAAACATGTTAAACATGATAAATAAACAGCAAAAACATAACTATTTTTTGCAAAAAATGACATTTCCATCACTATTTGATATAAAATATTCAAATCATTTTTATCTGCACTACATTTGCAATGTAAATATTGGCATTGTTGTCATCTACACATTCGAGCATATTTGCCAGACTATCCTCGTACAGCCGTGCTGCTCGGCAAAGCCGAAATGCAGTATCTGCTTAGTTGTAAAGTAAGCAGATACTACATGTTGCTTTTGCACGGCAGCATAGTGCAGACGAGACTTTATTTATTATTGGTATCAGGTAATGCAGTGAGATTGACGTTGATACGTCTAGCGTTCACCGTCCATGAATTGTTTATTATTTATTAGTTTAATAATCAGTTAATATATTATTTATTGAGTGGCATCACTGCCACTTGGGTCACATATCGTCCTCTTGGAGTTACAATGTGTTAAACTGCCACTTTGTAAAGTGGCAGTTTAGCACCTTCTAACTCCAAGGTGACGATATGTGACCCAAGTGGCAGTGATGCCACTCAATAAATAATATATTAACTGATTACATCATATATGTATATCGTTCCGCTGGAGTTGAATGAGTGTACCTGCAATTTTGTAAAAAGGCAGATGTAAACTTTCACCTCCAAAGGGTTGAGTAAATGTGACTCATATTTGCTTAACCCATTAACCGCCACATTATTCAATCCGAATTTTCACCGACTTGAAGTTGTGTCTCGCTGACGCGATCCACAACTTCCAGTGAGTGAAAATTATTCAGATTTGACAAAATGGAGGTCAACTGTTTTCAAATATTGTTGATTGATGTCACATTTTATCTTTAACGTGTTTAAAAGGTGATACTTATTGTGCTAATTAAAAATGAAATCCCGAATATATGCGGCACCGGCGGTTAAAGGGTTATTTTGAGATCACACATTTGCAGATCTTGAGCTTTAAGCGCTCCTTTCGTTCCAAATATTACAGCGATTTGATCGGCTAATAAAACAAAAACCGAAAATAGTCGCGCTTAGCGGTCCAAGGGTTAATATATATTCGGATAAATCACTGTAAAAACGATGTAGTAAACATCAGCACTTCCGCGTAACATGTGAAAGGATAAGGCTCCTACGCAAAACTGATACATTCAGCTAATATGTATCCAGCACCCGTTATTATGTCGTTTAACACTTACAAAGCTGAAATATTTTCAAATAAACCATGGAGACCAAGACATTTTTTGTAATTTGAAATCATCATAAATGTCTTAGTTAGCTTTTCCGCTTCATTCGAATACCTATGTCATGAGTCTACGGCCATTATATTTTTTTTTATTCTTTCAATGTGGGGACCCGGTCTTTAGATGTCAGAATCTGACGTCTGGGTTGATGATGTCAAGACATTTTCATGGTGGTATAGGCCAAAATGAGGCTCAGGGCCTACCCTTCAAATTTCAAAGAAACAAAATGTTTCTTCTCCGCTTAATTGTAAATGTTCACCATGGTGGTGGGCCTCCATGACCGCGAGATAACATGCTCGGCCTTAGTCCGCAAGGACTAATCCTGTATCTGGAGGGTAATTATCATCTCATTTATCTCACCATTATCAGCAGCTTCTCCTGGCTGAGTTTAGGCTATCTGTGCACGAAGTTAGTCTAAAACATCATTAATTAATTAATTAATTAATTAATTAATTAATTAATTAATTAATTAATTAATTAATTAATTAATTAATTAATTAATTAATTAATTAATTCATTCATTCATTCATTCATTCATTCATTCATTCATTTATTTATTCATTCATTCATTCATTCATTTATTTATTTATTTATTTATTCATTTATTTATTCATTCATTCATTTATTCATTCATTCATTCATTCATTTATTCATTTATTCTTTCATTTATTTATTCATACATTCGCGCATTCCTTCATTCATTCATTCATTCATTCATTCATTCATTCATTCATTCATTCATTCATTCATTCATTCATTCATTCATTCATTCATTCATTCATTCATTCATTCATTCATTCATTCATTCATTCATTCATTCATTTATTTATTCATACATTCATTCATTCATTCATTCATTCATTCATTCATTCATTCATTTATTCATTTATTCATTCATTCATTCATTCATTCATTCATTCATTCATTCATTCATTCATTTATTCATTCATTCATTAATTCATTCATTCATTCATTCATTCATTCATTCATGCATTCATTCATTCATTCATTCATTCATTCATTCATTCATTCATTCATTCTTTCATTCATTAATTCATTAATTAATTCATTCATTTATTCAACTATATACGCACGCATGGTACGAGACATAAATATATGTATTTGTATTTATTAAATTTACACATACATTATTGTATGCGGATCAACTGTTTAACAGGACTGTGAGCTACATGGATATGCACTGCTAGTTTGCGTTTCTTCTTATAATGTGTATCATATTATAGAACGTTTCCACATGTACATACCTTATGTAAGGCTTGATTTTCGTTTTTACAACAGAAATGCCAACAGTAGTTATTTGACTGATGTACGGAAAATGTGATACAATTACAGATAAAGGTATTGTACATTTTAAGTTTCCACATATAATTATGTGGAAATATAATTATGTCCATTACACTGTACGGCATAGTAAAACATAGTAAAACATAGTGAAAAATCCCAACCATAGTGCACGTACTGGTTTTGATAAAGTACAGCCTAATCAGTCGTACAGTTTTCTAGCTGACGTAAAGGGAAGTGAAAGAGGTGAGGAGAGCATTACGCGGTTTGACTTACAATGTGTAGAATGACGCCCACATCACACCTGTCAACATGTACTCTTTTACGTAAGCTGGAGATTTAGCACACAAAAATACAGGCGAGATTTAACCAAGCTGCTTTGATTGATCAAAAATTCGTTTCCAGTGATGACACTCTTATAATATTTTATTTGATGAAGCTGGGTGAATTATATTTTTGTCCATAAATATTCAACTATAGATGCTATTTTTAGCATATATAGTATTCTCAAATTGACAACGAAGTAGAGTCAAAGAGTTAGATTTTTCACTGTTCGAGCAAACCTCACACTGGGGGTTAGTTCGGATATGGGATGGGGTGTGTCTGAACAGTGTTGGATGTAACAGATATTTTGTGGGGTTATTCTGAGCAGTCTTTTGACAAATTTTGTATTTAGAACTAACATCATAGAAGGCAACCTAACGTATAAAGGATTATTAACTTCGGTTAGGGATTATCTATGTAAAGTGACGTTAATAAACACAACTGCTCGCAAATATAATTTAATTGTCATTTGAAGTCGATTGAGAGTCGCGTTTAATATCACTTGAAAACCACGCAATTTTACTTTACCTATATCATATACACATCGACGCTAGGAAACCAAGTAATTCGCATTTATCATGCTTCTCAGTTATTTCACGTAATTACATTCGCAATATCAGATACTTTTTTTAAATTTGCCGAGAAATATAGCGTTGTCAATTAATCGTTGTCTGTACCCATAAATCACGAGTACGTTGAACCAATGTTAATTTAATGTTGGTCAACCGTCTGCGACGCTGGCCCAACATTAAACTAACATTGGTTCAACGTGTCGTGTTTGCAGGCCTGGTCCATATGATGAATATTTACACTCACCAATTCTGAATAAGAAATTTTACAATCCTTGTCACTTCCTGGTTACTAAGTCGTTTCTCACGATGGGTGTGTAAAATCCGGTGCGGAGTAGGTGAATTCGCTCAACGCAAGATGTGTGTAAGCTTTACCAGCCACAGTAACACTGAGGTGGAGGCGCTCTGGCCGCCCTGAAAGGTCTTGTCAGCATCTCAAATCAGCACTTCAACAGAACCAGAAAAACAACAGCATTGTGGCTGCAGCATCCACAACACAAACACAACATCAGATTCCACTGCCCACAGCCACAGATACGATATAATAACCACAAAATTAATACAACAAACATTATTAAGATCAACAACCGTAATATTGTAACAAAACAGTATCTACAGTATCATGAAAATGACAGCATTTAAAAACAATTATATAAGCCATAGCACAAACTATATGTGGCGTTTCTCACCAGCTAGAAGGGCAAAAACTACAGCGAACTGGACTCCATCGTCAGGACCGGCAACAACACAAACAACAGCAACAACAAAACAAACAGTCATCTATTGCTGGATTAATGTTGGGCCAGCGACGTAGACGCTGGGCCAACATTGAACCAGCAATGGGTCAATGACTCGTGTTTGCTGGGAAGAGAAGCATGAACAGCAGCGTTAACCGAAACAAATCGCCACTTTTCAGCATTATCATCAGCAATAACATCTAATACAAAAGCGAGAATAAAATAAGAGAAGCGACGTCAGAGAAAACGATGTAGATGGACTTCACTTCTAGCAGTTAAATCAGCCACAAAAACAACTGCATAGACACAATAACAAATAACAGGTTCATTACCCGTTGTAACGGTCAGCAGACATGTACACCTGCATGAAAATAATTATAATACCAAATATTGGTAGTGTATCTGTGACATATAATGAATTTAACTAACATTTAACCATTAGCATGAAACATACCATGTCTCAAAACAATAAATACTGTACTGTAATAATGTGCTTCGAACAGGACCAGAATAAATATTAAACTGGTTAATGGGACTTAGGATGTATAAATATTTTGCCCAGTAGACCTCCGTCACCAGTGATCATGATGATCAGTTGTATTCAACTGATGTTGAGCTAATAATAGTTTAATGGAGGTTCACCGTATATGACGCTGGACGCACATCAACCCAACATTGGCTGATTCAATGTTAGGTCGGTGTGTTCAGCTCCATTACAACATTGAGACTACAGCGACCGTGTCAGCTGGGTATGGGGCGTACAACAATGGCGGCTAATACCATAGTGTAGGTGTGGACTTTGGTGTCAACATTAAAGGGACCAGTCCACCATCTAGTATTAGTTACATGTATGTCCGGCAAAAATTCTAACATTTTCAAGGTTATTGGTAAACTACTTTAGTTTAATAATATCTTAACAATAAGAAATAAAATTAACCAACAGTCAATGCAATTTTCAAGTAGGTTGTGTGTTAGGCCCTTTAACAGCGCTACACTTGAGGAACCAAAAAAACAAGTACAGCCGAATAATGGCTTATGGCGATACCCCTATGAAAGTTGTTTTATCTAGTGGTGCAGTAGAAAGTAAAGAATTGTCCAACACCTCGAAACTATCTACAGTATATTCTAATATGTACATTGTTGATAACAATCTAACAGTGAGAACAAGCTACTAATTTTAGCGCAAAAATATACCCCTAGTTATTTAATAACTAAATATCGGTTATTGATTAGTGAATAACAAGGGGACACCCTTTGTTTTGGAAATGTATAGGCCATGTCAGACTCGCACGATCTCTTACGCAAATTTCCACACATTGTCTACGATTCAATAAACTTATCAAAACGTTGAGGACCCGCCATGGCTTCAATGCACGCTCACACCCCGCCCTTGAGAGTTCAAAACTTGGTGGTTCTTAGGGAGTCCAGGCGACCATGCTGTCCTTAGGAACTTCTTTGGACGTCCCATGTGTTTATATTGTGTTTTTGGTACTGTACGTTTTCATGGCACTCTTGCAATTTTAAAATAGACTTAGCATCCATGCCAACGTGGTAAGGTCGAAGTGAGAGACTGGGGAGATCTTGTTCGAGATAGTTTACCGATGCCAGTACGTGTATGAAGCTCTCAAACACTCTCGCGATCGCATGACCTCGCCATTTAATTTGAACATGTTTAAACAAAATAGTGGCCTGGAGCTCTGTCAAGAGCTTCCCTGTAACAAGTCCCTAATACATAGTACCCGTTCATACCCACGGTAGGCCTACATCTAATAGGAGTATAGGTGTGGAATTAAACGTTAAATAAACGTGCTAAAAATATGAGTCAATTACAGAATATCTGCAAAGCGTCTGCCGAGCGCAAGAATCGAAAAAAAAACATGATAACTTTTTGAAAACGTTTTTACAGCGTTATACATCTTGGTACATTTAGAAGCGCCAACGTGACAAGGCTTCATTCACCTTGAATAGAAATTAAACAAACATTGGTCTACTGTTTCTAGTAACAGTAGCCTAGGAGCATGAAAATAACAAATCACAGTTTATCAATTCTAGATGACATACGCCTATATTCCCATGCAATGTAAGATGGTAGTATCTGGTTATTATCAGATACTGTCTTTAGGCTTGGCAGAGCACCAGACGACCACGTGTTTATAAATGGATTACAGATAGATCCTAAATGACTTTTGTATAAGAATTTCGCATTATTCTGCATTCGGCTGTATTTTGTTGTATTCTGCTACAGGAAGCAGAAATAAAGCTACATAATTATTACAAAGACAAGCAACAGTAAGTTATCGCTGTTTGCCTGTGCATGGCGGAATAAGACTGGAAACGATACATGATATGGGAAATCTTAAAGGAGATAACGTTATTCGTTTGTCTGCAGCATTTCTGAAAGCAATAACTGTATGAATCAATCTCTGGGGATAGTAGGCCCACCACGCAATCATGGCGTTAAGCCTATGTTGAATTATTGTTGGGTCGGCGTCGCAGACAAGTACTCGACGTAGTTTGCTTGGTCTGATATGGTGTATTGTGATAAACTATTGTGTTACGGGGAGTTATGTGGCTGGAAAGAGAGATGGAGACGGAAAGAGAGGTGACTTATTGCTGCAAACGCACAGACCATGCTTAACATCCGATTATTTTGTTTTATGGGATGACTGAACTTTATGTCAAGGCAAACAATAGCTCAATTGCTGGTGTTTTTTTCGTTAAGGTATGTTTTCTTGGTGGGGATTTTAATGAAACCTGAGGTGGAATTATTCTCTTTTTTTCATTTGACAATAATTGCAAAAAAGTTGTGATTCATTATTATCAGTATAATTTATTTTAAACGACTGCGGAAATAAGTCCTCTGTGTAAAGTGTGATTTTTTGTCTAGTAATCCACCCTTTATCTTTTAAAATCCACACTTTGTCCTAAATAATCCACTCTTATTGAAATAACTCCTTTACAAATATATCATCGTTGGCCGCCTAACAAAGTGATATTTATCTGTATACTAATTATAAAAATATGTCAGAGATAAGAAACAGCACAGCATTGGTTCAGCCATTACATTTTTATATAAAATTCATTTCATTATTATGATTATAATTATAGAAAACATTGATTCGAATTGTGTTATTGAGATTGATAATACTACTAATATTTGAATCCACGAGATATATCAGAGATTGTCTGCTTTTATTCAAAACAACAGGCTTCTTATAGCCAGTCAGAAATACCTTCAATTATGTTATGTGTGGAATAACTATTTCAGTCTGAAAAAGGAAATTTGTTATTTGATAAATTGATATAATTTATATCACCATTCAAAATGGTAGCGTAATTAATAATCAACAATACATGTTATTTTTATTAAGAAATGTACGTAAGAATAATTTGAGTTTTCATATAATGAATAAGATTACACTGACATAAACCCACAGCTGGCTGGTGGTACGCATATTTCGTTCTAATGTGCTGATGTGTTTGATACAAAATTAAATGTACCCACTTTCAGATATAATGGTGTTAATTTGTAAACAATACATGTTATTTTTATTAAGAAATGTACGTAAGAATAATTTGAGTTTTCATATAATGGATAAGATTACACTGACATAAACCCACAGCTGGCTGGTGGTACGCATATTTCGTTCTAATGTGCTGATGTGTTTGATACAAAATTAAATGTACCCACTTTCAGATATAATGGTGTTAATTTGTAAATTTAACTCTTAATTCCAGGCAATACGCATAATTGAGCTATTCTATATTGATTTATTGTATATCTTTTTGTTAAATCTTTTTGTTGGTATTATATCTCAGTATATTACTACGTACTGTATTTAATGATGTTTATTAGTTCATAGCATTATCTAATAAAATATGTTATTTAAATCGCATACTCCCTTCTCCTGATTTAAGAGAAAATGATGTATTTCACTAAGTGTAATTATGTTTGTTTTAATTATTATTCTGTGGAAATCTAAAATCTGATATAAAAATATATATTTTAATAATTTTGAACATTCTTCGCAAGGAACGGTTTTTTGTGGCTTTGATCTATTTTTACATGTGCCTCAAAGACCATATTCACTTTGCTCTGGCAGCTGTATCAGATTCGTCTGCTGTTTCGCAAGATCAATTCTGCCCGCAGGTGCACATTAGAAATCTCCACGATGTATTTGCCTGTTCCCAGATATATCGTAACTTAAAGCATATACATTCGCTTAAATCAGAGGCTGTTGGATGTTGCTTTGCATTTTTCGAATAATTAGGGGGATATACCCACCGACTTATTTTTAAAATGTGTTACCTTTAAATTTTGAATGCTACACCAAAAATGTTGTGTTTGCCCCAATACTGCAAGCTTTTAACATATTTATCGCTACATGTAATGTTATATCGTTCCCTAGGAATAAATAAAGTGATGATAATAGTCATATAGTGATTCTACACCACGATAATACGACTAATGTACAGCATGGACAGGCTACTTCTGACATTTTCACACCTCATGCGAATTAAATTATGACTGGGAAAAAATGAAAAATATCTGAAGTGCTAGATTTGGTAAAAAGAATAATATGATAAAATGAAAAAATATAAAACATATCTTTTTTTACTAAATGATAATCATATAACATCAGTCTCAAAGGAGGGGTTAACCCTTTTACGCTAAGTAAATTTAAATTTGAACCTACTTAAAGTTGTGTCTTGCTACCGCGATCCACAACTTAAAATGAGTGAAAAATACTCATATTTGTTTAATTTAAAGCCAAACATTCGCAAATCCTGATGTTAAAACACTCATCCCATTCCCAATAACAGTGATTTAATTGGTTATTAAAACAAACTAAAGACGGCTATATTCGTGCGTGAAAGCAGGGAAAGGGTTCAGAGAATCACAGAAATTAGGAGCTATGAGGTAGAGCTTCCCATAAGCTGCACCTGAGGGTATTATGGATCTTCAGAAATAAGAGAAGACTCCGGGCTAACTGTTAGAACAGAGCAAACACAAAGGCGGCGAGTTGCATGTAGCCATCATCACCTGGCCATATGTCATGTGGTCGATACAACGTAGAAAGACGTGTCGCAAAAGTATCGACCAGGTGTGAAAAGCTTATTAGGTTGACATTTTAGATTATTGTTTTTTTTCAAAACTGATCATATCAGATGTAATGGTTGAAATCTTCGTACACATCTGCACTTCGTAGAACATATACAACATGTACAATTTATATTTGGATTATGAATAATATAACCCGCTGAACAAATTTGTGCGATAATGCAGAGGCCATTAAAACTCATCATCTTTACGGCTATTATTGCGCTCTTGCAATTCGATATAATGAGAGGGTTATCTGAATAACTGTTAGCAAGAATATATGTTATTATATATTCTTGCTGCTAGGCTATACAATTACACTATAGTCAGTGTCAGCAGGCTTGTTGACGTGAACAGACAGACACGAGTTTGTTGCAAAGACAAACAGCAGTAACTGCTCACTTTAGAAGTGAGCAGTTACTGCTGTTGGCCTTTTCAACAATTTGTAGGTGTGGCTGGCTTCACCATGTATATTATTGATGTAACATGCTATTAGAATCTCCTCATTATCTAATTATGGATACACGTGTTGTTACCTGCAGCACGAATTAAAGAGATGCTGCACGTGCTCTTGCTTCTTCTGGCGACGGCTAATTGCCTGCTTATATCTATAATGACATAATCTGATAATAAATAGATCGCAATTTTCAGATATGGGCAGCGTGATAATGTGAGGAAATTCGAATTACATGTGATAATTCCTGTTATACAGATTTCACGAATAATGATAAATATTTATTTTTTAAACACTTTTTAAATATGTTCAAAACTCCCATTATGTTCGTGTAAGCCTACAGCTATACAAGCTCATGATCTTAGCACAATCACTTGGCTTCAGTACTTCAAATAGATCATAATACACAAGGATCAATTCTATCCTGCAAAGCCAATAGCAGTAACTGCTTACCCTCACCTTAAGTACTTACTGTCTGTTGGTTGTGGACAGCATAATTCCCTCAGACAGCGCGGCGATGTAGACTTGATTATAATTTCAGATCACGCTCCAGGCTAAACGAACATTCTCCTTTGAGGTGGATCAGGTTAGCTATCGTATCCCTCTTCTTCTTCTTACTTCCTGCAACGGTACAGGATTTCCTGGAGGAAACAGATAATTTACTTATCAGGTAAACACGAGACGTCGGACTTATATTGGTTCAATGCTGGTCCACTGATTGTGATGCCGGCTTATTGCTGGTGTCTGCCTATCAGTGAAAACCTTCTAGAATGGCTGTTAACATAGTGTCAGCCTCATATGTTGCTAATCCTTTAATATGAGTTCAATCGCCAAGACATTTTACTAAATTTGTTCACCCCCAACTACACACTTGAAGTAGTGTTGTATCTCAATGATGCAGTCCACAACTTCCAATACGATTATTAATAGAATAGAGGTCAATAATTTTAAAATCTGTCGTTTGAAAACTTGTTCTACCTTTCGAACGTATTCCTTTAAAGTGATAATAAAAAATAGAAACAATAAGAAATACTAGTCAATCGTGCTTAGCAGGCTTAATGCCGCCGTGCAGAGCCAAATGACAGTATTTGCCTAATTTACCAATGAACAGATACTGGTTTTTAGTGTTGCAAAGCAGAATTGATAAATTGGCTTCAGACTGCGACAGCGTCCGCAGTATTACTTTGCACCGTATCAGACGATGTCGATCCCAGCTTTAAACCATGACATACGTCACATGAGCTTGGTATCTATATTACAGAATAACGCGCGGGTGTTATATTACTGTGTCTATGCCCACATCCATACAGCTCTGCAAAGCCAAAAGGAAGTATCTTTGTACGGCAGCGTAGCATTGTGAGGATTGCTGCTGATGGTATGACTATTTTCTAAACAATGTTGTTGGTGTTGGAAAATGTAGTTGCTATATGTCAGATGTCAATCACGGCGCTTGCAGCCTGCTCTTCTGATTTTGATTAAATTAATTAATGAATGAATGGATTAATTAATTAAACTATTCATTAAATGAAGTGATTAGTGGATTTTTATTTCACTTCTATGATATTTGAACCTTTGAAATCTGAAGACACTCGGAGATCGGGAAACGCAACTTGGATGATTGTGTTAACCTCTACACCAGGGCCTCAAATTAGAAAGCATGCAACGTGAAGCATCAAAATTCGTTCTCAATGATTATGTTTCATCCTATCACTAAAGATGCACAAAGTTATCTATATTGCCTTTGTGCCTCCGTCGAAAATAATCGACTTGTGCTTTTTATACAGCTACCTTCACAGTGAACTATCTTGTGATTACTCGCTTATGGAACACTTTGCCTTTTGTAGCTTGCATATTTTTAATCTATCTCACCATCCTCAGAAGGTTCTCCTGCCCCAGTGTAACCCATATGTGCACAAAGGTGGCCTAAAACACCATCCATTTCATACCAATTTGCATATTATTAGGACGAACTTCAATGGATTATATCTCGCTATGGTAAATTAATTTGCTCATCGATGTAGGCTACCTGAAGTATGGCTTGTGCTTGTGTAAGTTGTCGAATGTAGAGGAATATTTTTTGTCTTAAACTACCTTTTGTTGTCTGAGCTAGCTCCAGGCCAATGTTATGCAATCATAAGGGATTACAATTAGAGACGGTGGGTTCTGATGCCCATACTCATGTGTTGGCAGCTGACGAGCCGCCTGACCAACTTTTACTAGCTTATTGAATATCTATCTTGGTAGCATATTTCGGCTATAAATGAATATATATATTGAATATCCACCTAGGTAGAATTTCAGCTGCCGACGGCAATATGAGCTGACGTCAGCGGATGTATTCTAAGTTAATACTTTTGTAATATTCTCATTTAGGGATGTATGTGTGTGTAGATGTTAAAAATAGGTCTATATTGTAGACATTGTGAACATAATTAAAAGTACCATATCTTTTTTACTACTTTTTTTCAAACAGAGTATAGCTGTATGTCCTTTTATATAATAAACAGCTACAGCCCTCAGAAATTTTCATTAGGTTTCTACGCTCTCGAGTGTTACATGGTTTAGAGTACCTTTTAGCATGGTTAAGAATACCTTGTATTTAGTTACCACTACACCAGCATGGTTAAGAATACCTTGTATTTAGTTATCAGGACACCAGGACCTCAGATGATTCAGTCAACCACTACATCAGGACCTTACATGATGCTGTTAACCACTACACCAGGACCTCAGATGCTGTTAACCACTACACCAGGACCTCAGATGATGTTGTCAACCACTACACCAGGTCCTCAGATGATGTTGTTAACCACTACACCAGGACCTCAGATGATTGAGTTAGCTACCACACCAGGACCTCAGATGATTGAGTTAACCACTACACCAGGACCTCAGATGATGTTGTCAACCACTACACCAGAACTTCAGATGATGTTGTTAACCACTACACCAGGACCTCAGATGATTGAGTTAACCACTACACCAGGACCTCAGATGATTGAGTTAACCACTACACCAGGACCTCAGGTGATGTTGTTAACCACTACACCAGGGACCTCAGATGATGTTGTTAACCACTACACCAGGACATCAGATGATGCTGTTAACCACTACACCAGGACCTCAGATGATGTTGCTAACCACTACACCAGGACCGCAGATGATGTTGTCAACCACTACACAAGGACCTCAGATGATGTTGTTAGCCACTACACCAGGAGCTCAGATGATGTTGTCAACCACTACACCAGGACCTCAGATGATGCTGTTAACCACTACACCAGGACCTCAGATGATGCTGTTAACCACTACACCAGGACCTCAGATGATGTTGTTAACCACTACACCAGGTCCTCAGATGATGTTGTTAGCCACTACACCAGGACCTCAGATGATTGAGTTAACCACTACACCAGGACCCTAGATGATTGAGTTGACCACTACACCAGGACCCCAGATGATTGAGTTAACCACTACACCAGGACCCCAGATGATTGAGTTAACCACTACACCAGGACCCTAGATGATTGAGTTGACCACTACACCAGGACCCCAGATGATTGAGTTGACCACTACACCAGGGACCTCAGACGATGTTGTTAGCCACTACATCAGGACCTCAGATGATGCTGTTAACCACTACACCAGGACCTCAGATGATTTAGTTGACCACTACACCAGGACCCCAGATGATTGAGTTGACCACTACACCAAGACCCCAGATGATTGAGTTAACCACTACACCAGGACCCCAGATGATTGAGTTAACCACTACACCAGGGATTCAGATGATGATGTTAGCCACCAAACCAGGGACCTACACTAGGGCCAAAGGAGGTTGATAAAGTGTTGCTGAAATTCAAACACACTGTTTGATCATTATTCGTCGCATAAAGAAGAGAAAATGATCAACCACTCTTGCACTAATAATTTTGTCGTCTTTACAACGAGAACACCCAGCTATAATACGATTACTTCCCAAATCACATGCCTATTTTACATACACATCCGATATAAAATGTACAACTGATTGAAAACAAATATTTATATTGATCTTTTGTGATATTAAAAAAATTAATTGATGACCAGGGCCCGGTTTCAGTCTCACTCCCGAGACTGAGACTGAGACCGCTTTTTGCAACCGGGTACATAAGTACCATAACTGCAGACATTGAAATACAATCACATTGGCCCAATCTAACAATATTTTGTGCACTTGTGTGTAACAAGATTGAGTGATTAGTTGTCCCTTATCATGTGGTTGGTTTATTTGTTTTACTTAATGTACATACATGTATAATGTTCATGTGAATATAAAAAAAACAGTGTATTCTCATCATTCTCAGTGGGTTCTCTGGACCAATTATAATTCGTAGTAGGGATTCATTCATTCATTCATTCATTCATTCATTTATTCATTCATTCATTCATTCATTCATTCATTCATTCATTCATTTATTTATTTATTTATTTATTCATTCATCCATTCATTCATTTATTTATTCACCCATTCATTCATTCATTCATTCATTCATTCATTCATTCATTCAATCATTTATTCAATTAATTAATTAATTAATTAATTAATTAATTAATTAATTAATTAATTAATTAATTAATTAATTCATTCATTTATTCATTCATTCATTCATTCATTCATTCATTCATTCATTCATTCATTTATTTATTCATTCATTCATTCATTCATTCATTTATTCATTCATTCATTCATTTATTCATTCATTCATTCACTCGTTTATTCATTTATTCATGCATTCATTCATTCATTCGTTTGTTCATTCATTCATTCGTTCGTTCGTTCATTCATTCATTCATTCATTCATTCATTCATTCATTCATTCAGTCATTCAGTCATTCAGTCATTCATTCATTCATTCATTTTTTTTTTTTTTTTTTTTTTTTTTATTATTTGTTTATTTATTCATTCATTCATTCATTCATTCATTCATTTATTCATTCATCCATCCATCCATTCATTCATTCATCCATTCATTCTTTTATTCATCCATTGTTTAATTTATCTATTCACTTATTTATTTATTTATGCAGTAATCCATTCATTCATTCAGTGAATACTCACTGTTATTTTCTTGTATATCACGTCAAAACAGGTGTGCTTTGTTAATTTATTATTACCTTCGTTTAACCCACGATTAAGTCGGAGAATATAGACCCCTTCACAATTTTCTTATTATTTAACTTACAATATATGCGGGCTAGGCATATCAGCGTAATTTTATATAACAAAATAAATAATTGTGTGATTGAGCCGCCGTGCAAGGCCAAAAGGCATTATCTGGTTACTTTACAAGTAAGCAGATGCTGCCTTTTGGCTTTGCACAGCAGAACATATGGCGAACTTCTCAGACAATGAAATATCCATCTCGAGTAACGCAACACTGGGAAAGGTCAGTTACTCTATGAAGCCAATCAATCCACAAACCTCGTGGACGGCGTATGTGAGATGAAGGTCGTCAAGCTCACCGCTACATATACCTGGGTTTACGCAATTATTCCCCAAGGTAAGTGAAAATAAGAAATATCTTGATTTTATGAATTATGTGAATGTAATATCTCAAAAGATAGTTGTCAAAGATCTTATTTTGGGGATTATACTATTTTCCCATGAAATATGTCATATGATATATAATGAGACAATTGACGGAGTTAAAAGTGTAAAAAAATAAACTAAAACTACACTACTCACCCCATCCCTGGTCATTTTATACCCATCAGTCAGTCAGTTAGTCTGGTTGTGCTCAATACTCGTGCTCAAATATTCTTATTTTAAGATATTCTGTGTGATGTGGCTGTACACACATAGTTTAATTAATATTATTTCTCCATAGGATTATAATTTTGATAGAATGACAAAGAAAGTTAATTGATTCGAAAATAAGCATTGCAAACTAAAGTAGTTTAAATGAAAAAAATAATTACCTTCTCACTGTAATAGAGGAAGGAGCTACTGCGGATTCCCATCTAACACGATATATTGACCCAGTGTTGGGGTGATGTTGGGACAGTGGGTTAATATATCGTTTTAGCTGGGTTGCCTTTCCACTGCTGTAATAATATATTTGACAAATATGTTAAAAATGAACCATCTGCAATATACAACCAAGTGGAGAGTTTAAAAACAATGCCGATGGGGGTGCAATAAAAAATAATCAAATAAAATTCATGATTTTATAGTCGTGGTTTATTTTAATAATAAAAAAACGTCATTCTAGGCAGTTCTACTGATCATACACATCGATTGACAAGTTGTTGAATGAATAAACTAATATAGGTGGGAGACACAATGTAGAATTAAAATCACATTTGTTACTAACAATTCTAATCCTTTAAATATGGTTTCCATTGCTGCGCAGAATAACAACCATATATATTATTGAAATAAGCGCAGCTGATTGAACCTGATTCAACTCTACGCTTTACTTATCAGTGAGTTTTCACAAAAAATGGAGCGTTCATCTGTTTTTACACAGGTGTGTCTTTACAAATCAGGCCTGCCCTTTAACTTAATTGTATTATATAATTGTTTGCTTCTGAGGACGATGCAGTGAACTTTAGCGGGATATAACAGTTGTAGGTAGCTACAATACAATCCTCACGTCTGATTCTTCAAAAGCCATATAGAACATCAAATATCCCTGATGCACAATAGCCGCAGCGGTCTGTGTGATAGAAATGACCATTATGGCCAATGTTTGAGACGAAGGATATGTATCTTTAAAAGGAAGTCGACGAACTGTCATATTTGCCTGGGCTAGTCCGGTGCGACCACATACGCTTTCCTTCTTTAAAGCAGGATGTGTCTGATGGAAAAAGATAATGTAATGTCACGTATCATAGAGTGGTGAGTGCTCCTTTGTGAAGTAGAACTTACAAGATGACGATATAATGATTATTTTGAAATGTTTTTATTATTTTTATACACGTAGCATGGGCATGAATATCTATTCAGTAGAATGAATAAGCAAATTCTTAACCATAAAGCGCTACATTCAACAATTTTCGACCACTTGGGTGAAAATTACTGATTTTTGTTAATTTGAGACGACAAATTTGCAAGTTTTGATTTTTAAACACACATCTAGTTCCCAATAAGAGCAATTATGGATAATACAATGGATCAAATGAAATGAATCGGGCTTTAGGCCACCTTTGTGCACATATAGGCTAAACTGGGCCAGGAGAGCCTCCTGAGGATGGTGAGATGAATGAGATGACACTGTCTTCCAGACACAGGATTCGAAATTCGAGCCCTGGCGGTCTGAGGCCGAGCACGCTACCTCTCGGTCATGGAGGCTCCCCACAATACTGACTTTCACACGTGGATGGGGAAGAAACATTTTTTTGTTTCTTTGAAACCGCCGAGACCGGGAACCGAACCCCGAACTCTGGCGTGAAAGGCAGCGGTGCTAACCACTACCCTAGGGCCCCCGCCCACAATAGATCAAACACGACTATAGTCGTGCAAAGCCGAAAGTCAGTATCTGCTTACTTTACAATACTGCATTTAGCCTTTGCAGAGCAGTATAGTCATGCTTAGCGGTATATTATTCATCTCCAGCTGAGAATTGCGACAACAGTTTCTATCCCAAGGCAAACAAAACTGTGAAATTTGATCACTGTACCCAAGTGAATAATACATGCATCTAAGTACACCTGAGACTTTTTATTGTGATGACCTACCACTCTTCTCCTAAAGGAAAAAACATTATTAGGTATGTCCAGATTCAAAAATTGACTGGGTTTGAATTAGGTTACAACTAATTATGTATAGTTGAATGAACCAGGACCACTCATACAGTTATATAGTGTCCTTAGCTGAGTGCACTGGTAGAATTTAAATGAATGGCACATCATATACAATGTAATATGTTTATTTGTTTGTATTTTTTAATTCTTCACGTCCCAAGACATTTAACTGCTAGTTAATAAAGACACATTGTTTTGATAATGATCTAATAGCCAGAGTGAGAACTATATGCAATAAACAAAATGTATCACTCGCTAAGTATGTTTTAGATACGTCATATTCTCACAGTGTACAAGTTTCTATTAAATCATACAATACGCCAGAAGACGGCTTGTGTGATAATCGATTAGTCGCAATCATGATTACAGGTATATTTCAAGGTTGCTGCTAATGATACTCTATTTATACTGTTATTGTACAACTGAAACAATTTTATGTCAGTATTGTTCTCTTCTTTGGAAGGCTGAATACAAATTCATAAGTCATAGGTCATAACTTTTCAAGTAAGCAGATATAGGCAATGGGCTACAAACACCCCACTTGCACCACCCCACCCCTTCCCCCCACAACTAAAACAATAGGGAGGAATTTTGTATTTTTACCGCTTATATTCGGGTACCCTCAAACTTGTCTAAAAATAGAGGGTAGGGTTACGCAAACGTCCGTCGTTGCTGTTCTAGTTCACCAATCTACACATGCAATATTCCATAACCAAGTAAATCTCGGTTCCAATGATGTATTACATGATGCAGTGGATAAAATAGTCATCTCTACACATACGTTGAAACATTTTTTTTTATTACAAAATAATTAAATCGACAACAAAACGAACCAGTCAACATGGCCAATAGTAACGACTTAATCAAACATAATTAGCTATTTTCGACCCATGTTTTCTAAACCTAGATGTGTATATATTTAAACTGATTGGTATTTACATTTGTACATGGCATATATATTTTTTAAATGAGAGAATATTGCAACCTTTTGTGAAAATGTGGATATTTAGCCCGGGTTGAAATATGAAACATTGAACTTTGCTCGTCATTTGAGTGCAAATTTTTTTCCGCTTGCTTTTACATAATTTGGGTGTGCCAAATTCGAATTTGTCAGATAACATTCTATCTTTGTAATTCACCTACAAATAAACAAAACAAAAAATGACCTCCAAAACCACATCTTTTCTATATTTTTGTTGTACATTAACGCAGGATTTTCGGTTTCTACATGATTTGGAGTTGATACATTCATCTGTCATGTTTTAAACATGACATTTATTCGACCTCGAATTCAAAATGGTCACCACCAACATACAAATAAAACGAGTTTTATGCATCGGAACTATGATTTTAAAAAGACACTTGTACGATGAAAACTTAAAAAAATGAATTAGTTAATACGACAGATTAGGCGACAAGGCATTCGTTTTTTTTTAAGTACTGTATATTTTAAAATGCTTTGATAGAATTACTTCATTATTTTAATTGTAAATATGTAAAATGACTATAAAATACTATGAAATATAGGTCAGACGATGAAAAATAAACATCAGAAATGTGTGTTGCGGCCACCAAGTCATACAGAAAACCATAAGTTTAGCAATCTCAAGCAAAACAATACAAAAAAGATGTTTATTGTACATTTTGTTTTTGCTCATATGAAGGTGAATGTCGACTCCATTTTAAATATTTTTAAATAAAATGTACTCGTCAGTAACGTTTATTTCTGATCCACTAAGCTACTACAACTAAATCGTCAACATGTTTAGCGGTATACTTATAGTAGCAGTAAATATATAAAAACGACGGAAATCTTGTATTTAAAGGCCATATAAAGGTTCAGTCTTTCCAAAACACTAGAATAAAAATTATATGATAATAATCTTGCAGAAACTACAAATTGTGCTTTCATGTGCCATAAGTCATAGAAAATGTGGGGGTTTCTTTACATTTTGGCAGCCATTTTTTGTTTTGCTAATTTGTAGGTGGAGGCCACAAAATATAAAATGTTATCCGACAGATTCGAATTAAGCACACACAAATTATGTAAATCAAGTGGGTAAAAAATTGTAAACAAAAAGGCTTCAATATTCCTTCGGTAAGAAAAATATATGACATTTATAAATAGAAATACCACTCATTTTTAAGCATACACACATATGGGTTTAGATAATATAGGCCACATATGGATATTTCCAATAATTTCTTTTTATTAAGTCGTCTTTTTTCACCATGTTGAATTGCATGTTTTGTTGTTCATTTTGATTATTTTAAAATAAAAAATCATGCTTGAGCGTATGTGGAGAGACGACTACTTACTCTACTTCAATGTGTGATATATCATTAGAACGGGAATGTAATTATCTGTTTTTATGGTATATTGCATGTGCAGATTGGGTATCAGAGCATCAACCACAGGCGTTTGCGTAACCCCTTAATTTTAGACAGGTTCGAGGGTTACCTCCATCTGAGCGGTCAAAAACACACATGGAGCTAAATTACGAGCTGTTAACATCAAAATATGTATTCTAGACGTCATAAGGGTTTTGAAAATGTTATTTACAAATGTTAATTCACCGGTCGCTTACTGATATCAAACGCAGGGAAAAGATTAAAATTGACAGGGAAAATCAGGGAAAAAAAAAAGAAATTGTATTACTAAAATTCTATGTGTACACTATTAAGCATCAATATTTGCAAATGTTTGGTCTCAAAAAAAACGATTATGAGTAATTTTCACCCACATGAAGTTTTTCACCCACAATTTCAAGTAGATAAATAATTAAATTGCAAAAGGTAGCGCTTTACCGGATAATGTTTCGTGGAAGAGTTGTTCTATTTCAGTGCAGTATTACCTATTCAAATTTTGGACATTATTTAAATGACATCTATTATAAATAAAAGCAAATTAACGAAGAAATAAAAGGTTAAGATATAAAAGTAATATTGTTTTAATTGCGTCTTTCATATTTAGGTAAAATAGGCTGGCCTCGTTTAGTTGGCAGTGCCTCAATTTTTAAGACACTTAATAGCATCAGAAAATATTTGCTTGTGTCTGAATAGAACTATTATGCAGAAAAGTTCACGTTATCCCTAATATCGACCTCTGGCTGTTAGAGTGCCATATTTGCCAGTTTTATATTAGAACCACAACTGGTTTTAGACTTGCCCCATTCTTTCCCACAGCGGCAATCATTCAACACTATGCTTCAATTGGGTTAACATCGACCCAACATGTTATGTATTTCCTCACTGATAAGCCAACGTTTCATGCTTACTTTATTTTTAGCTTTGCCGGGTGTTTTAAGAGATCGGTCAAAAATCAGTCTGCACAAATTGGTAATATCCGCGCAGCCAGATAAATCTCCAGATACAAAGAAACGCTGGCGCACTAATCTGTAGACTGACGCTGAGATTACCATGCTGTGATAAAGAGTGTAGCGTATACAAGCAGGATAAGCAAATCAAACAACTTCATGCATGCGCAATATTAACCTTTGACTGCTGATTCCGACAATAATTGTTTTAATCCGTTTTATTAGCCGATTAAATCACTGTTATTTGAAATGAAATGACTGTTTAAACATCAATATTCGTTAATGTTTGTTTACAAAATAATTAAATATGAGTAATTATCAACCACTTGAGGTAGCGGATTGCGGTAGCGATCCACTACCTCCAGTGGTTGATAATTTAAATAATTTAACTTAGCAGGATAAGGGATAACAATTACTTTCATCTGCTAACTTCATGTATAGTTTAGCCCTTCGTATATTAGTCCAACTTTTCATAAAATAACAATAGTCTTACTTTAACAGAATAAGACAGCTAGATCACGACGATAGCTAAGCATCTCTATATATGCTTGAGTCTACAGCACAGCATCAGCTTTTTATTATTTCTTGCGCTTGTTGCGGAGCCAGATGTCAGACCATAATCATTATAGCATTATAGATATGTAAACAGTTAGAAACTTTCATGTCACACTGGCCACATATATAAATTCTGGTGTCGCCATTGGACACTTTAAATTCGATATTAACATGTCCCCTGTTGTTATGCCTGCCCAGCTAATACAAAACATTGGTCCGATGTTGGTTTAATGCTGGGTCATCGTCTGTGAAGTTAAAGTTAAACCAGCGTCTCGTGTTTGATGTTTGATTTAATTAGCACTCTTACTTATCACATTCATTCAACCCACGCTTTTCATCTCAAACATACCAGGTTTTGTATTTGTGTCGTTGTCAGGTTTTTATCAGATTCCCATAGTGCAGGACGCCATCTGGATCATCTGCTATATCTGGATTATATCCCCCAGCAAGGTATTTTTCAACCATTACTGTTATTTCACTTTTTTGCTTAATTCACTTGGTTGTGTATAATCTAAATTATATTAAAAATGAATATAATTGGTTGTTTTTTATCAGAAGACCCATATTCAAATTAGGCAAATTAATAAATATAGGCCTACTCATTTGCGAGTTTACAGATCAGTCGTGTTTGCTCTTGCTATTATTATATCATTTTAGTTGAGGGTTAATGACAAGGGCGTTCACTATGTCAATATGTTAACCTTTAGAGCGCTACAATAAATTATTTTAATTTTCACCCAATTGAACTTGTGTCTCACCACCGCGACCCACAACTTCAAGTGGGAAAAAATGACTCATGTTTGTTTAATTTGAGACCAAACATTTGCAAATCTGGATGCTCAAACACCCACAACCACTGTGATTTAACCTGCTAATAAGTCATTTAAAAAACGACTATAGGGGTTCTTAACGGGTTAAGGGTTAATAATCGTGTGAGATTAACCCTTACAGTGCGGGGGTCGACTTTAGTCGTCAGAATCTGACGTCTACAGACGTCAAATTCTGACGACTAATGTCTATCCCCGCACTCTACGATTACAAATATTTATAATTACCGTGGACCCATAATATAGCTATTCATTATGAAGCGGAAAGAGCTAACTAAGACATTTAGGATGATTTCAAATTAAAAAAAAACCTTTGGTTTCCATGGTTTATACGACAGTATTTCAGAGTTGTGAGGATTAGGCCTACTGCTGGAGCATATGGCGAGCTTCCCAATCAATCCATCTAAGTGATACATCATCACAGGGCAAGGTCAGTCACTCTATAAAGCAAATCTAGCACTTAGCAATAAGGGTGGGGGCCCTAGGGTAGTGGCTAGCACCGCTGCCTTTCACGCCAGAGTTCGGGGTTCGGTTCCCGGTCTCGGCGGTTTGAAAGAAACAAAAAATTGTTTCTCCCCCATCCACGTGTGAAAGTCAGTATTGCGGGGAGCCTCCGTGACCGAGAGGTAGCGTGCTCGGCCTCAGACCGCCAGGGCTCGAATTTCGAATCCTGTGTCTTGAGGACAGTGTCATCTCAATCATCTCACCATCCTCAGGAGGTTCTCCTGGCCCAGTTTAGCCTATATGTGCACAAAGGTGGCCTAAAGCCCGATTCATTTCATTTTTACTTAGCAATAAATGTACAAGTTCTAGACGCAGCACACCTCTGACGATGCCATCCCCCCCCCTCCTATTACCTTACTTTCAACAAAACCATACCAAAGTAAACACAAAACAGTTGTGTAGCATGTATACAATGTTGGACCAAGACGTTAGGCCGACGTTGTAAAAATGTTATACAGATGTTTTGTGTTTACTGGGTATTTATATATTTACAGTCGTAATTTGATTTCTTCGTATAGCTAATCAAGGGAAATTTCAAAAAGATCAATTGTAAATGAAAGTATTTTATTTGAATTATTTGGTGCACACCAAATAAATTATTTGAGTGATATTTTAATAATCATTTAAAATAGTTGGTAAATCAAATAAACCTTTCTACCCTACATTCCGAAGTTTCCAGGAATCAGCTGACTAGTTCCACTCTACATATCCAAATTTTCTTCATAAATCTCCTAGCCCTTTCTATCCTACATCCACAAATCTCCTTTATGAAACACCTAACCATTTTAACATTACATATCTAAGTTTCCTTCATGAATCACATAACCCTTTCTGCCCTACCTAAATCTCCTTTATGAATCACATAACTGTTTCTACTTTACAAATCTCCATAATGAATCACCTTAACTTCTCTACTCTATATCTCCAGGTCTGATTGAATCACTTGACCCTTTCCTCCCTGTTTCCCCAAGTTTATATGAATCACCTAACCCTTTCTACCTACATGCACGAATTTTCTTATAAATCACCTAACCCTTTTTACCCTACATCCACGGATGTAAATAATTATGTGGTGCGCACCAAATCACTTGGTGTGCCCTAAATATTTGTTTTAATTATTGCTGCACACCAAATCATTTGGTGCGCACCAAATAAATTAAATAATTTATTGGATTTTCACCAAATCATTTATTGCACATCAATTAAATACTTTTAGTTGTAATTTATTTTTTTGAAATGTTTCTTGAAAAGCTCCGTAGATTTGTACGTGCAGTTTAGCAAATTATGTAAAATAGCATAATTCAGTTTAGCATTGTTGTCGTATATTTATTATTGTTTCTTCCAATGGAGATTGATAAACGTCACTGAATGAGCATAATCAGAAAAACTTGTTTATATCATTATATTATATTCACATTATCATGGTATCTATGATGGTATTTATCTTTTGTTTATTGACTGATTGTTGGATCAACGTCACAGGCAATATCTTGCGCACTTTTTATATGAATTGTCGTCTTTTCTATTATCACATGATTCCTTAGGTAAATTCACAGTCACTTCCTATAAGATACAAATGCGCGACATCTAACATCTGCCGTGCAAAGCCACAAGAAAACAGCTGATTTTTATGTGAATGTAATTTTATGTACATAAAGGTGTTGAATCAGAATCATTCGTTTTTGCACACCCTGCGTTCTTGCATAATTGACGGCACAAATTTGATTTTCAGCGACATTGAATGATAGTGTCATTACTGCACTAATATACTGTCGTGCACAGCCAAAAAGCAGTATCTGCCCACTCTACAAGTAAGCAGATACTGCCTTTTAGCAGATCAATAAATTTAACCCTTTGAACGCTAAGCACTACTATAGTCGTTTTTATTCCATTTATATTATCTGATTAAATTGGTGTTGCAATTAGGAAAAAATGTGTGATCTAGCATAACCATTTGCACTGTTTTGGTATCAATTTCAACAAATAATGAGTAATTTCTAAGAATTTAAAAGAAAAAACAGATTCTATTAAATTGTTGCTTTGGTGACTATGCAACATCACTTTTAGCCTCACAATCAACTTCCACGCTTTCGGGTGGTCATACTACTTTACCATCCCTTCCTGAACTTAAAAACCTACAGAACATTAATACACAAGGATTAATACTCAGCAGGATGCTTCTGGAGGAAATTACTGACGTTTGGCTTTGTTGGACAGTGTTGAAAACAGATAGTGTCATAGAAATATCAGCTGATGTCAGTATATCGTTTATATTGAAATGTTGTGAGTGTCTTTTTATAAAGTGGTTATTATAACATTTGAATTACAAGATAAAGAGTAATGATATATATAAATTATCACACTGCTACATTAATCATATAAGTAAGTAAGGAAGTTTACATATGCACCATAAAGAAAAAAATATCATCATGATCATGAACAATGTAATATACCAGCCCAATTCGTCTTATAAGGTCACACTATACAAGTTCATAACAAGCAAACCGTATACAGTGTGCCGAGGAGATAAATATTAAGAATATTAAGAATGTAAACAAGTCTTTCGCTTTGACGAAGCTTTGCAATATAAAGTTCAGTGTTTCTCTTTGAAATTGATCATCTAAAGAGTATTTTTACTTATAATTTAAGAATTAAATCGGCGTTAATACGCATAATAATATTGCAGATATAATCAATTCTAATACCGGCAAAAACATTGCAATTTAACATTAATTATAAATGAGGGAAATAACTACTTGTCAATGCATTGAATGAGGCATTACCACGATTATGTATGGTTTATCTAATATTAATACATGTGACATGATATCACGTAATGTAAGTGTCATTGCAAACAGTTAATCTACAATAAAATATTAGTTATAATGTCACTAATGCGAAAATTTCGTTGTATTTTTGCTTGCGTGCTTTCTTTCTTGCTTGCTTGCGTGCTTTCCTTATAGCTGTTTTTTTGTTTTCATTATTGCTTGCTTGCTTTATCATGTTCTTGCTTGCGTGATTTATTTCTTGTTTGTTTGCGAATTTCTTTCTTGCTTGCTTGCGTCGTTTCTTTTTTATTGATTTGCTTTATCACGTTCTTGCTTGTATTTTTTTCTTGTTTGCTTGCTTTATCACGTTCTTTCTTGCGTGTTCTCTTCATTGCTTGATTGCATGTTTTCTTTTATTGCTTGCGTGCTTGTTTCGTTATTGCTTGCTTTATCACGTTCTTGATTACATGTCTTCTTTCTTTCTTGCTAAACTTGCGTTTTTTTTGTATTGCTTGATTGATTCATTACGTTCTTGTTTAAGTGTTTCGTTCTTGTGTACTTGCGTGTTTTCTTGGTTTCTTGTTCGATCCATTACGTTTTTGCTTGTGTGATTGTTTTGCTTGATTGTGTGTTTTCTTTCTTGATTCCATGCGTATTTATTTCATGCTTGCTTGCTTAATCACGTCCTTACTTGCGTTCATTCTTGCTTGCGTTATCACATTCTTGATTGCGTGCTTTCGTTCGTGCTTGCTTTAGTGTTTTCTTTTTCCTTGTGTGTTTTTTCGTTCTTTCTTGCTTGCTTCATCATGTTCATGATCGCGTGCTTTATTTATTGTTTTCTTGCGTGTTTTCTTTATTGCTTGCGTGTTTCTTTCTTGTTTTCGTGTTTTCTTTCTTGCTTGTTTTTTTCTTTATTGCTCGCTTGCGTGTTTTCTTTATTGCTTACTTGCGTGTTTCTTTCTGGCTCGCTTGCGTGTTTTTTATCTTGCCCGATTGCGTGTTTTCGTCTTGCTTGCTTGAATGATTTTTTCTTACTCGCTTTCTTGCATCCTTTCTTTCATTATTGCGTGCTTTCATTCTTGCTTCAATTACTTGCTTACTTGCTTTATCACGTTCTTACATGCGTGTTTCTTTATTATGTGCTTGCTTGATCACGTTCTTGCTTGTTCGCTCGGGAAGAATAGGTAATATACATTCCACATTCTCATTGTTTTCTGTCTTGTTTCTTATCTGGGGTTATAAATTTACCATGGCAATCTTAGATTGTGGCATGTGCTGGAATTGGTCTGCAATTGCTGTAAATCGTCATTTAGTAATTTTCGCGTAGATGTTTTCATTTTTTCGCAGACAAAAACACGATAATGCAAATATGATAACACTCATCAAACTTCATCAAACATTATCGTGTAAACTACACTAAATGCAGTGAACCATCACTTTTATTGTTGAAATAAATTCACAAAGTGAAATTATTGTATTATCAGCAATAGTGCATATCCTCAATTGTGAGATATCCTTTCTCAGGCCTCATTGCTTGCTTTCACATTTTATTGGGAGATTTAATCAACATGAAAAATGACCTATACAAATTGATCGTCACTGGACAGATAGATAGTCAGGTAGATATAAGAAAATAAACGGTCTGACCTTAAAAAAATTGCAGCAAAACGTTTTTTGGTTTCATAACAACATATGGGACCTTAGAATCCCCAGAAAAAACATGTTCTGAAATTCGACCTTGGGAAAGTGGTTAATTAGCATAGAAACAAAATGGCCGCTAGCGAACGTTTTGATTTTGTAACTTTTGGCATAAAAACCCTATATTGTAAAACCTCATTTTGGACTAATTTGAGTAGACTGATGTCATTGCCATTAAAATTAGTACGTTTCAAAGTCATCTAGAGGTAAAACGTTTGGTAAAATAACACTATATTCTTATGTAATCAGGAAATACTTTTTTTGGACTAATTTGAATAATATGATTTCATTCGAATAGTTAGTATCAATATTCCAAGGTCATCTAGAGGTGAAAAAAACAAGATGGCTGCCAATAATTGTACCCTATGAAAATGCTATGTTTTCAGCAGAGAACAGCATTACCTTTCAAATTTTGAAACAAAAAGCCTAGAATCGAATGCAAAAACTTCTTTCTGGACTGATTTGAATATTTTGTCTACACTTTGCAATGTCATCTAAAAGGTATAACCAAGGAAAGGGCCCATTTTCACCAACGACTCTTATTTTAACATTATAGCATTGTTATATTATGAAACAAATGTATCCGACTGTTGATAAATGAGCGCAAAATTTAATATAGGCCTATTATATTTTATGAAGTTGACGATATACCGTACATTTGTTAAAACATAATAAAACAGCTAGTATAAAAAAAATCACAGATATCGCACATGATGATCCAGAAATAAACTGGAGGACATCATATATCCCTGATGGATAGTAATCAATACACAGGACCTGTTGCGTATGCAAGTCTGCATTATGGACAATGTTTCAGGCGAGAGATTATCTATGAAAGGCTATGAAAAGAAGTCTGTCGTGCAAAGCCAAAATACAGTATCTGTTTACTTTATAACTAAGCAGATACTGCCTTTTTGCTTTGCGCGGCAGTATTGACATTTTAAGTACAACAGTCGCGTTTATACTCCGCATGATAACATATTATTAATTAATATTGTATTATTATTTACACGTCAGAATCTGACATCTGCAGACGTCAGATTCTGACGTGTAAGGACAGTCCCCGCGTTGAAAGGGTTAAGCCGTGAAACGAACATTGCTTAACCAGGTTATATAGCATTTCTACAACCAACATCCAGTGCTGCAAAGATACATATACATAATAATTTGCGTGTGTTTTTCAAGAGGCGTGGCGCTTGATTAAGCCATATATTAACCATACAATATCATTAATCCATGAGTAAACATGCGTCCATAGATTAATCACAATATGGCTAATCTATGCTGCTGCGTCTCGTGGTGTATTGAAGAAAAAAAGATCACACGTTAATTCCCCAATAGGTCGAACATCGACTTACAGCTCTGACTATCCTCCTTAATCATGCCATAATTGATGAGAAAGTAATCCTTAATCATGCCATAATTGATGAGAAAGTAGAAGCGGAAGTGACATTCAGAGTAGATATACAAGTGAAAAACATGAAGATGAATGTGTGTGCTTAGAAAGAAATTAGCTTCCTAGATGATGAACAGTTATCTGCTATTGCAGGCCATATCTCACCACATACAACTTAAAAAGCGAAAATAGTAGCAGCAAGAGCTTGAAGGGTTCATAAAATACCATGTTTGTATATAAATATCATGTTGACATGTACGTGTACGTCACTTAGTAAAGTGACACTTATCGCTTATTAATGCCAATGTTGTGATATAAAGAGTGATATGGGTGATAATATCTACTTTTACTAGTTGGCCCTTATCCTGCTGATTACGACTATAGTCGTTTTAACCAGTTTTATTACTCAATCAAATCACTGATATTGGGAACTAAATGTGTGTTTCAACATCAAGAGCTGCAAATGAGTCGTCTCAAATTGAACAAAAAATATTTTCAAACACCTAAAGTTGTGGGTCGCGGTGGCGAGAAACAACTTCAAGTGGGTGAAAATTAAAATTATTTAGGTATGTCCTTTTTAACCCTTAAAATGATAATCACGTCTTCAGTCTATTTATTTCTTCTTCAAACAAAATAATAATTTGAAGGAGAAATAAGCAATAAATGTCACAGATTGGAATATTCTTTGTACTCAATGATTCAGATTCTACATTCGGGGTATGCGCGTGTAAACGACTCGCTCACAGCTGTGACAGGGCGGAGACCTTGAAGCGTGCCTCAGGCTCATGTGGCGCTCTGAGACAGCAGACTACATTCTGACATTCATGTTGTTGGCTTTCATCACGAAACGAGACGTATTTAATACTGTGCGATCGAACCATATTGCACTCCCTTACACTTAGTGCTTTGCAGCAGTATAACTGTAATATAAGGAGTGCTGTCTTACTGTAAATATGGAGATGAGGTTAATGTGACATCATATGGCCTCATACCAGCCACCTTAATTTAGGTCTTTATGAGGTCTCCAGATGCATATGCTTTGTTTATTTTTATACGGGAAACATGGGCCGAATAAGAGGCGTAATACCTGGAAATGATGGCACAGCGCATTGCTAGCGCGCCGCACGAATACATCGGGGGGAGTCATTCAGAACGCCCAAGATATATGATCGCTGGACATGCGTTAGAAACACGTTGATGGGCTCTATTCTCGCTAAGTGCTGTCATTGTTGTGCTATTTTCTAATTTGAGGCTCAGTCACACATAGTCAATGCACGACCAACGCACTGAAAATTCATATGTTTTTTACTAGAGCGTTGGTCGTGCGTCAGCACTCGTTACTGGTTCGTGGAGCGCGCTGCGCTAGCTCTATGCAACGCGCCTGCCATGCGCTGCACCAGCGCTCAAAGCTGGCGTTGGGTACACCGCGGGCTGTTCGCCCAGCGCTCGAGCAACAGGCTGTGACTGTGTTATTTCTGCATATCGTTAGAGCTTTGAAGCGCGACATTTCCTTTTGAATCGTTTGAGGTAGTGTTTCACACGATACACGGCTTTTTTACTTGTCAAAATTAAGTCAAAACATTTAATATTATCCTAAATTTAAGACACATTTCGCCTTTTAAAAATGGTTACATATGTACAAAACAAAGTGACAAAAGCTACTATAATTGTCGACATCGGTGTTCTAGGGTTTAATGCGCACTGTATGCTACCATTCGCTACCAACTTGCTACGTCTTTCACAATCCGGACTCAAGCTATTATTTTTATTTTTTCAAGTGTTGACTGTGCGCCGTGTATATGTGACTGGGACACAATTCGGTCAACGAAAACACAACGAATTTAGAGAGCCTAACTTGAGACTGGCGCTGGTCTGACGCTCTTCTGACGTCTACATTCACACGTAGAAAAACGCTCACATTTTTGAACATGCAGAAAATGTGCGCAGAGGTTGACGCACACAATAAATAAATTCCATTCAAATTTCAATTCAAAATGCATTATTGGCAGGAAAAACGAAGTCTTAACATCATAATGCATAAAAAAACATCATGTTGTCATGTTAATAAGGACAGAACACCTAGTGGTATTATACGTTCATCCGGCGTTCTCGTCAATTCATCAACGTTACTCTGACGCATGCCCAGCGAATCACAACGCACGGGCCAAAATACTTCATTTTTACTGCGTTGGGATTGTATGTGTGACTGGAACTTTAGCGCTATGCGTAAAACCTTTTTAATATACTGCAAGGGGAAAAATTAATAGCAAATTAAATTGAAAAACCATAAGGAAGCCAAGGTGATTTATTAATTAGGAATGTTTATATTATATTTTTATTCAGAGTGAAATATTCCTGATTTTGTTTCCAGAGATGTATTTATTCTGCGCATCCGCCCTTTGTTACAAAAACATATTTTGAAGTAATTGATATTCCTTCAGAGCATAGTGAGTGATATTTAAAACTGCTTACAATGTTCATTATCCGGTTATTTTTCTCGGAAATTGGGAATTTTGAAGACGTCTAGCTGTTCAAAATTAGTTCATGGCAGTCGGTTGTAATGAGTTAACATGTAAACGACAATTTGCGCAGTTTTGATCTGAAATTAAAAAGATTTCCATATTTGATTCCTATTGGACCGCAACTCTTGTCCCAGAGATGCTAGTCTTTATTAGTCAGCCAGGCAGCATAATTATGCTATGATTCGAACAGATGGAAGATGTTCGTTACATGCAAGCCAACAACACAGACATGGGGGCCCATCGTCTACGGCGCTGGCCCAACATCAGCCCAACATTAGGGCCGACACCTCTTGCTTGCTAGGAAGGCAGGACGGCAAATGATCAAGTGATTGTTTTATTTAAAGAGTATCTGAAAAATCCACCAACGAGTAAACTGACATTTAAAAACATTAGCGAGGGAGATACACTGAAAATAATAAATAATTTGAATTCCAAAAAGAGCTCTGGTCATGACGGATTATCATTAAATTTTCTAAAGGACATTAAATTAGAATTGGCAAACCCAATTACATTAATCATAAATCAATCATTAAGCACTGGTATTTTTCCGGACAAATTGAAAATAGCGAAAATAACGCCAATACACAAACAAAATGATAAAACACGAATAGATAATTACAGACCAATATCCCTACTGCCTGCAATATCCAAAATTATCGAACGAGCGATTTTTGATCAAATTACCACATATTTTAACATCAATAAACTTTTTCATAATAATCAATACGGATTTAGAAAAGAACACTCAATTGAATTAGCGGCCTTAGAAGTAATTATCAGAATAACGTGTAATATGGACAATGGCAAAATTCCGTTTAATATTTACCTAAATTTATAATATATGCATTTGATACGCTTGATCACAATATTCTCATAGAAAAATTAAAATTTTACGGCCTGACACAATCTGCATTAACACTACTTAAAAGTTATTTACTTGAAAGGAAACAATATGTTCAAATAAATGATGAACATTCCAACGTTACACTTACCTCTTGTTGAGTACCTCAAGGTTCAATTCTTGGCCCTTTATTATTTATTATTTACATAAACGATATGGCACTAACAAGCAAATACTTTAAATTTATAATATATGCAGATGATACAACGCTGATGGGGAATTTAAATGAATTTGATATAAATAAGGAATTATCAAAACTATCTATATGGTTAAAATTAAATAAACTTTCCTTGAATGTAAGTAAATCAAAACTCATGATTTTTCATCACCCACGTAAAAAAATTACTATTCCTAGTTTAGAGATAAACAATACAAAACTTGAATGCGTAAATCGATTCAATTTTCTTGGCTTAGAAATAAATTCCCAGCTTACCTGGAAAGATCACATAAATAAAATATGAAATAAAATTGTTAAAACCCTAGGCATAATGAACAAATTAAAATATGTATTTCCACAAAGTGCATTAATATTACTTTATTATTCTTTAATACTTCCACATATAAATTACTGCATACTAGCCTGGGGAACAAATACAAAAACAGTATTCAAGTTACAAAAACGTGCAGTGAGGATAATAACAAGAAGTCACTATTTAAGCCACACAGATCCCATCTTTCTACATTTAAAACTCCTAAAGGTCATTGATCTATACAAACTTTTTCAACTTAAATTTTACTTTAAACTTACTAATCAATTACTGCCACAATGTTTTTATTCATTTGATTTAAAAACAAATCACGATATACACCTACATAACACTAGACAACGACATAACCTTCACATTACCAGAGTAAAACACGAATTTGCAAAAAGATGTATTAGATATCAGTTGCCCGGTGAAATAAATTTAACTCCAACTCTAATCACAGATAAAATAAACACTCACAGTTTTAATGGTTTCAGTAACTACGCAAAAACCTATATGATTTCAAAATATCCAGCCAACTGTACTCTATTGAATTGTTTTGTTTGCAATCACATATGCCATTTTGGCTAAGATATTCTATTTAAATTGTTAATAATACATGTATAATATTATAATTTATGTCATGATTAATCTGGAACATTTTTTTTCTCTTATACCCTGGACTTGTGTATAAAGATAATATATATATTATGGTTGATTATTTAAAACCAGCAAACGGTGGCCGCCACTGTGCTAGCGACCATAAGGTCTTAACGGTGGTCTCCTGACTTCATTTATTTATTTGTTAAAATTGATTATGTACTACTTTGGTTTTATATGTCAAATAAATTTACTGAACTGAACTGAACTGAACTATCCGGGGTAGACTAGTAAGAAATCTAAGCTTTCCACTTGTTCTCTATCTTGTTTCTCTTTTATCAGCTTATCTGGGATTATAAACTACTCCACGACATGTGCTGGAACTGGTCTGCAATCGCTGGAATCAATCACAGGATAAAACAATCACCTGACTGAAGGATTCAGAAAAGTTTTCATTTGCGAATGCCTCGTGAACATGAAAATAAATCTATTATAAATTAATAATAAATGCGTTTATGTT
Source organism: Flabesymbios commensalis (assembly GCA_964017125.1). Taxonomy (NCBI): domain Eukaryota; kingdom Metazoa; phylum Annelida; class Polychaeta; order Terebellida; family Flabelligeridae; genus Flabesymbios; species Flabesymbios commensalis. The sequence continues at coordinate 55,452,091 of OZ024915.1, forward strand.
CATGTCAGTTATTAGAAGTTCAACTCAAAAAATCTTATTATTATAACAGCGTTATATTTTTACTGGGAGTCCTGATATCCTCGTTTATGGAATCCAGTGTTATGTGAGATTCAATCAGCAAAATGAAACATCGACCTGAACAAATTGGTTGTCACTGTGCACAGTGCCACCAGACTATGTACTAGCGGGGAAAGGGGGACCAACTCACAAACACCTTTTTCTAAATCTCTAAATTCAACTTTTCTATCTATATTAATTCAGTTCGTTGTCATCGCATGAAAATGAATATATTGACGCGCTTTATAAGTAGACTATCAATAATAATAAGAATAATTAATAAAACAAAAATTTTACTTTGGAATGACAAAAATTCTTATTGACTCTTATGCACTTCTTGCACAACTGTAGCCCTTTAAATTTTGAATGCCAAAAAGAGCGTTCAACGAAAAAAACAATCATTAAATAACATTCAATCAACTAGAAGGTGTAGAGACCGGCCCCGTTAGCTCATTGTTGTCGACTGGGGCTTGTAACCTGGAGGCACCAAGTTCGAATACCGGTCTGGACCGGATATTTGTCATCGTGGTTGTGCATATACAGTGATTCAAACTGCTCAAAGGTATGAAGTGCACATTGCCTCAATGTGCAGAAAAGCAATATATACTCGGTGTAGAACGCCTTGTAGCTATGTTATCTCGGGAAACGAGTGACAGGCATCATTGTGTGATGCAGGGCCGGGGCGTGTTATGCTACTTTTTTGCTCTGCAAAACAGAATTGTCAGCTATCTTTATTTTATGTGTACATATCACAATATTTATCATCTACTGTGTATATTTTCAAAATAATAATAATAATGGTGAGCTCTTATATAGCTACTATTTATAATAATATGTAGTTTTTTTATCTCTGGTTTTGGCGCGAGAAACACATATTATTATGTAAATTATTTTCTATACTATATGTTTATACTTTTTGTACATAGATGAATAAAAATATAGTTGCTGCCTAGCTTGCAGAGGCTTCTATAAGCCTGTTCTAGCCCAGCACGACCAATTTTGTAATATTATTATGATATAATGTGTATATCTTTTGTATCTGTTTTTAAATATATGTATTGGTCAAAAGCTAAATGAAATAAAATAAAAAACATACAATGCTCTGTGCGCATCACACATTACCCCTGGTCACTGGACTTGTTCATTCAAGTACCATCTCAACTCATTTTTTCGGAGCATACAGCACTTGCATTCATTTCGGCGCTAGGAACTAGTCGCACACATTGCCATCTCAGTCCTATCCGGTACTCATTTACACCTGAGTCAAGTGGCAGTGCCATTGGCAAAGCTCCGCGTTCTAGCCATTGCGCCACGTTCCTCTCTAAAATGCACTAAAACAATTTAGTATATATATCTTGGGTGTATTTACATTATAACTATGCCTACACATAAGACTGCTGAACAATAGACTTTAAATTATGTATTATTTTATTAAATAATTTTAATTCTAGATGACCTCATAAAAGTCGTCTCGACCTGTTCGTATCAACTTAAGTTGATTACATGTTGGAAGCTTTCACTCAATGATAAATAATGATATTGTACCACTTTCACATATTTTCAACTGGAATGTTAAATGACCATAAATAAATAAACTTCATTTTAGATCCGTGCTTTTACATTGCACTAGGCATTGGCTATTCTATAGATCTGTAAATTAAATTTAAAATAATTAATATGTTGGAAACATTTGAGGCAATATAAATAATATAAACAATATATTCTAGAAGGTACCATAGAGATCAGCGGGTCAATATGTTGAAACTAGCGTGTTAAAATGGTAATCCTTATAGATGCATATAATTATTAGCGCACAGTGATTTTTGAAAGTGTTATTTTCTCCGCTAAGATACTTTATCCGCTAAGACTATGACCAGGAGTTGATTCAGTAAAATCCATGCACAGTTTTAACCCTTAAAGCGCTAAATTCTATATTTTAATTTTTTGGCTACTTGAAGTTGTCTCTCGCTACCGCGACCCACAACTTAAACACACATTTTATTCTGAATAACTGTGCTTTGACCTGGTGATAATATAGAATGAAAACAACTATAGTCGCGGCTAGTGGTGTGAAGGTTAACCCCTGTCCTGCTAAGTGAATTATTTAAATTTTCAACCATGTTTATTTAATTTGAAATCAAGCATGGTGCAGTGGTTGAAGCTGCCTGCTAGTCAGTTGGCCCGGAATCAGAAAAAAGCTTATTTAAGGTTTTCGTGTCGACTTTTCTGTGTATACCTAAAACCTTGCTAGATGTATTCTTAGATCTCTTATAATGAAACCCCGACCGGTTGTCGGCTTTCATGTGTGTGCACTAGAGGTACAGAGTATTTTCAAAATGGCCGCCAAATTCACCCTTAAATTGTCAATTATACCAGTCAATCAACATTATTATGAACAGAAAACACTCGATTAAAAATCAAAAACAATCTAGATGTATTATAGCTTTACTCTAATATACTTGAGGACAATATTATTTGATCTAGAGCTACAGATTATTTTCAAGATGGCCGCCAAATTCAACCTTACATTGTCAATTTTACCAGTCAATCAAAATTATTATAGACAGAAGAAAACTAATTAAAAATCAAAAATAATGTGGAGGTTATGCGGTTTTATTATAATATACTTGAAGACAATATTTTTCTATCAAGGATCAAAAGAGGAGTAGTAAAAAAACATTTTAACCTTGTATTTAAGCCTACCATTCAAACTCTTTTATTTAAAAATATGACAAATATGCGTATAATCCAGTGCCTTTTTGTCCGTAAGTTTTTTGTGAATAAACATCTTTTTATTTCTATATATCGTCTTCGCAATCACCTACTGAGCCCCAAAAAACAGTTAAAATGATTAGAATACTCTAATAATCCGTACCTGAACATGGTTTTTAAAGGCAGAAACCCTATACTTTCGGATAAAATTTCAAACAAAAAAAATAACCATTATTTTGTTCGTAACAATGCGAATCCTCGGTAGCCACCCAAGAAGAAAAAGTTTGTTTGACCTTGAAATGACCCTTTAATGACCTCGGTGTCATCTTATATCTATGCTACATTAAAGCCATGAGGATTATATATATATATATGTCAACATGTAATATAATTATAATGCCATGTCGTCGCATTGCCATATTATCCTGATATTACAATACCATATTTCCTCACTATAGCAAGCCTGATATAGAACATTATAATATGCAATACATCCCTCAATTATATTACTAATATCTCACATTATATAAGAACATATGCGGATATTTAGGTGTCACGCATGTCCATAATACAGCAATATCATGTCATTATAATGACATTGATCTAGGATACTAAAATGTCAGATCTGTGGTTAAATTTTACTCACTTTGGAACTTTAGTGTGAAACGATTGTAATTGCAACGTTTCGACCTGCTTTTAGCAGATCGTGATCACGCCACCCTTGCGACACAGTTAAAGTAAGTGGCCTTTTAATATATGTGGCTGCACATAGGAGGTTCATTTGTATACAAAATGCCATTTTTGGAAATGACCACATAAAGTGGCCTCGCATAGGAGGTTGGCTGCTCCTAAGAGTGAGAGCTCACAGCAGGTTCTACTCACTACTGTACTGCCAATTATATTGCTATATATATTCACACTTTCTTATAAAGCCATATTCTGACATTATATGCTGATGTTGAATACAATAACTCCACATATAATTGCAATACCAGAACTCACACTGTTATATACAGTTAAACAAAATGTCATATATCGACTAGTTAATGTCATATATATATATACAATATAATATCATGTTTTGGGGAATTAGTATCATATCTTAATACTATAATTTGATATTCTGAAAATATAGCATCCTATTGTGACAGTATGCTGATAAAATTTAATACCATATACAATGATGTGGATGTAATATTTTTACACTACAGCTAGTGCAATATTATAGTATTTTTCGTTTATTAAAGTACCACATCCTGACACTGATTGTATGACATAATGTGGAATATCCCACCATTTGAGTGTCATACCGGGGTATAAAGACAAAAAGATGTCATTATACTTTTAAATGTCGGCATACCGACATTGTATTGCCATATATTGTCATTATAATTCCATGTTATGGTAGGCCTTACAATAATTATCATATATCGACACTATCATGCCATGACATGAAATTTCAAGGTTTATGACAGGATTATACCATCATGTAGTATCATTATAATGTCATGTCCCTACATTGTGATGCCATATTTTAACATTATATTGTAACTTTATGGTTCTATAATATCATTTCTGTACACTATAGTACAGTACCATAATTATATGCGTGTTTATCTACTGACATAATGTATCATCCTGATACATTCATGACATATCGTGGCACAGATTTGTTAACTTCACTCATATACTATTTATTAGACAAGATGAAGCAGACATCTCACAGCAAAATTAAAAGAAGCGGAGCAAGTTGTGATCAAACTATACCATTCTTTTATCATCAACTGCTGTAAAAGTCAATTCACTTTCATGGTAAAAAGCAACAGATCTTAGAAAAACACCCACAAAGGACGACTTACACGAAACAATTTATTAGGGTCTGTGCTGTGCCCATATTGCTCTCCTTGGTACATCATCTCCAGAATAATATGATTATCAACCCAATCAAATTATGCAACCCATCAGTAGTAGCTAATCCAGGCGGCGCCCTCCCTTCTTTACCCCCCCCCCAAACCCCTCCCCCCCCCTAATTTGGGCTTTTATATGCTCCAGAAAGCACCATTTTAAGCCTTAGATTTTGACATTTTTCTGGCGAAGCATGACCCCGGACCCCCGTAAAGCTTATAAGAGGATGACTGTGCCAGCTGTGGTGTGTATTATAAATTATAGTAGACAAATTGGCTTCAATTGCTGAATCCACCACTGCCCATCCCAACGAGATGTCAGCTAATGCCTACTTTATGCCCAGAGCTATGTCTACCTGTGTGTTGCAAGCAAATGTATTAATTCGCGGTGTATTTGTGCTAGACGTCAGATGGGCTGCTCCCAATTGCTATTTGGATAATATGGTTCATTCAAACATGGAAGATCGATGTTTTTCATACTTGAAGTTACAAACTATGAGCCACTAGTTTATCATATTATTGGTTTGTTAAGCACAATCGGCTTTGAAAATGTATTTGTTTTTAAAAAACTGATGCCAAAGTATCTATATTTATGATAATTGTGCATACTTATCTGGTCTCCCTAACTTTATTTCTATGCATCTATTTTACATGTATTTGCATACATATGCATTCTCACAGGTGTCATGTGTTATATACTATCGAGTTTAATATTATTATTTTGACTGCACAGTATATGGTATATCGCAACAAAGTAGTATCCTGCATAGTTCATATAACTATCACCCTAAAATACTGGTTGTAAAAATAGGCTGATCCTTGATCAATTCCAAAGATTTTACTTGCATAAGGAAAGCACTCGGTTTAACCGTTTACCGTCTACTAATTTTTTGTTGTGATCCAATAAATTAACAAATGTGATTTTTTCATAATAAGCTACATTTTAAATGTTATGGTGGATAAATCTGGACCATTCTGTGTCATTTTTAAAACGTCTTGTTTAATTGTAATAAATTAATTTATTCTCACGGAATAATATTTTTTGCAGCTTCGTAATAAATCTTATTTTGCCCCTAAAAAACTCATACACACACCTGCAAGCCGAAAACCGGGTGCTAGTTATGCCCAGAGGTCCCCTTGACATACTAAAAAAGGTTTTAGGTATGCACACTCAAGTGGTGACTAAACCCTCCTTGGCCACCTTTGGCCAACTGACTATGCTTGGAAAGTCCGAAAACGCGAGTTCGAACCCCGCTCTGGCATTCAACTTTCAAAGAAACAAAATGTGTCATCCTCGCTCACTCGTAAAGATGATTCAATATTGTGGAGAACCTCCGTGACCGAGAGGTAGCGTGCTCGCCCTCAAAAGCTCCGAGCTTAGCTTAATTACTCACAAATGTGGCCATCCCTTTCAATCCCAATAACAGTGAGTTAATCGACTAATAAAACGGTTTGAACGATAATTGTCGTAATCAGCAGGCAAAGGGTTCAAGTATATCACCCTATCTACACTCATGATACTGGAAGTTTGTATTAACTTCATGAACATTATGAATGTGATTGTCCCGAGCTTTTGGTTTTGTTCTAGTGACGACTAAACGATGCACAATGTATTTGGAACTTGTTCAACTAGGCTGTCATTCGGAAAACTTTTTGAGAACATTATACAACTGTTTTTTTTGTGTGATTTGACTCCTTTGAAGTTATATTTTCTGTCAGATGAATAAAATCACTTTCGCTGAAAATATTAGTAGATATATGACAAACTGTATCAATATTCTTTAAAACAACACCATTTAATCGTATTTCAATGTATGAATGATTGTCACAATTCCTTTTAATTATTTAAATCAGTATTTAATTTATATTTGTTTATGTACACTGCCATGTAAGTTTCACGCTATTGCCTTTATATTTCAACTGATCAATGTATTTTAAATCCGGTTTAGACTTGACAAATGTAGGTATACCGGAGGCTTCGCGGATAATCCAGGTCTTAGCACGGAAGCAACGCAGGAGCGTTCAACAGTGTTGATGCCGATACAGCTTGAACAGTTAACCCTTATCCTTCTATTGTTAACTTATTTACATTTACACCCACTTGAAGATGTGTCTCGCTACTATGATCCACAACTTCGAGTGGCTGAAAATTACTCATATTTTTTTCAATCTGAGCGCAAATATTTGCAAATCTTGATGTTTGGACCCACATCGTATTTCTTATAACAGTGATTTGGTCGACTAATAAAAAAATTTAAAACGACAATAGTCGTCATCAGCAGGACAACGGTTAAGAAAAATGTGCATTTTTATTTATTACGCGTGGATTCTCAGTGCTCTACATAGTATGAGTCTAATCCTACAACGTGGGAAAGGGGCATTATACAACATTGCGTTGAGTTGAAATGTCCTTATGCAATGACTAAAATTAGTACCAGCATTACCAGCCATCAATTTTTAACAATCACGTTTAACAGGTGACTATATTAAGCTTAAAATCATTATCTGTATAATCAAGGAATATTAAAGTCTTTCTATGTTCCTTGGTATAATCTGGAAATAAACTAGAGCACATCACATATCCCTGGTGGATAATACAGATTGATTGTTCATGAAAGGACTTTGATAACCACATTATCTAATAAAGCATATAAATACATAATGGATATTGCAGCTTCGAGGTATCTCCCCATCCTCACGGGTTCTCCTAGTCCAGTTTAGCCTGACCATGCGCGAAAGTAGCTTCAATCCCCGATCATTCACTCATTTGGTGTCTGCGCGTGTAAACGACTTGGCCACATCTGTGACAGGGAGGAGACCTTGAAGCGTGCCCAGGGCTAATGTGTCGCTCTGCGGACGATCAGACCACAGACATGCTGTTGTTGGCTTTCATCACGAGACGAGACGTATTTATCATGTTTATGGTGATTTTATACCAATAAAATTATTTTTTAAGGCAATATGCTGTTTCATTGACGGACGCAGATGCCAGCAGTCCGAGACGAAGTTGAGGGATGCTGGCATCTTTAGAGAGCAATAAAATAGCATATCACACGTAAAACTCATGGTATTAAGCCCCTACTATTATTATCACTTTTCCAATATGACAACGAATCTTTAAAACTTATTTATTCTTTGTCTACAGTTACAACATATGCCTACATGCCTATGCAGAAACTAACTGCACTAACTAACTAAACTGTGTGCTATCACGGCGCACCTTCTTGTTGGTGTGCTGCTGTCATACAGATGTCCGCCCTCATAGATCACATGTGCACCTGTACCCAGTAGGCACAGTAAGTCGCATACACAAGGCTAGCAGATTATGCAGGCAACATTAAGTACACACAGCCCTGTAATAGGGCCGATAGCCAAATATTATGCTCCCATAAACAGCATATCCCACTAGTAGGTCTAGCGTCCTTTCAAGTGGTAATAATAAACCTTATCCCTCATACCAAGGTATGTATTGTACCAGATACAAACTTTTTTTACCTGGCTGATACAGCTAAGAAGAATTAGAGGAAAGAAATTGAGTGCACTATAAAATTGTTTGCCTACATGGACATACACCAGTTATTCCCCATGGGGATGGTCTGTCATTGGCTTGTTATCTCCAGGCTACTCCCAGATTACAGTTTGATTAGTTCAGAATCAGGCCACATTCATCCACCACCTGGTAGATGTGCACACGCTACTCAGCCTTACCAAAGATTAGCTCATCGGCCCAACTCTTCAGCAACATTGGGTCAATGTCTTGTGTGCGACCCGCGGCACCCTTCCTTCAACGTGCAGACCATCTTCCCCTCCCCCTTCTCTGTTACTGCGTCGCCGGACACCCTTTCTTCAACGTGCAGACGAACCTCCCCTCCCCCTTCTCTGTTACTGCTTCGCTGTGTGTGCTACTGAGAACTGTGACAAGACGGAAAGCAATCTGCAGGCCCACCTATTATTGAATCTGATTGCTGGTCGTAAATTGGATAGAATTATTTCGCTATTGAACTTGAAAAAGTGACTATATATTAGGCTAGACTATTGCTACTAATATTAACATCAACTAGGGTATGAAGTTATAAATCATGTTACAGTCATATGCCTAGTCTATGGCAATTTACTTTCTAAATTGCAGTTCTCTAGTAACTTTGAATGAAAATGTTGGTATGAGATAAAAAGAAAATACCATGGCTAAATCTGTATCATCTCTAATATCAGTCCTCCCTAATTGTATTCTCCCTCGGTTCGGTCTTTGGGTGACACAAGACCCATCACCCTCTGGATAATACAACTAGGTCGGGCTGATATGCAGGACGATACAACTTCAGCTAATGGTATAATCTATAAGTATCACACTGTCTTACACTTTACAATGCTTTGGAGCATCATAACTGTAATATAATGTGTGCTGTCTTATTGTAAATATGGAGAAATCATATAATTATTATGTGGATGAAAACAATAATCAAACAATGTTGGATGTAAATCCGTAATTCTAATTTCTAAAGCTCATCAAAAGATTTTTTATTCTAGTTACTTCAATTAACATTTATAGAGATAATGATGCAGGTTTGTAGTCTGATATTCAATCTGAAGACAACTTATTCCTAGTTTTATCCCTTGGTCACTGGACCTGTTCATTTGTCTGCTAGTTCAACTTTATGGGTAGCATGCGGTCCAGTAGCCATTTTTGGCACATGAAACTTATCGTACACAAACATTGCTATCTCTGTCCCACCAGTTACTCATTTTCACCAGACTGAAATCAAGCAATGTGAGAGCGCTTTGCCCGGGGACGCAAACATCCCAACAATGTTCCAACATTAAGAGGAAAGAAAAAATCTATTTCTCCGAAAAATCGGCACCAAGCCGGCAAAAAAAGACCCGCACGATAGGCAGCGGGAATATCAAAGCGTCACGCTCTAACCATTGTGCCACGTCCTCTTATAGTGGTTAATACATATTACTGCAGCCTCCAAGCCCTTCTTGTCATCAGTAGATTTGGCAATCACACGATAAGTCATGATTTACATCTGTTTAATTCTATGCCCGGGATAACTGATGTGGAGAAGCTGAGGAAAACCATAATCACTTAACCCTTTAGTTTCCAATCACCACTATAGTCATTTCACATCTTTTTTAATCCTTAGAGAGCTAAATTATTTTTGTATAAACCATGAAGACCAAAGGCTCTTTTCCAATTTGAAATCATCATAAATGTCTTAGCTCTTTCCGCTTCATTTGAATACCTATCTTAAGTGTCTACGGCCATTATAAATATGTTTACTCTTACAGAGCGGGGACCGACTTCAGAGTCAGAATCTGATGTCTACAGACGTCAGATTCTGCCGTCTAAAGGCGATCCCCGCGCTGTATGGGTTAAATCCAAACATACAGCGTTTTTATAAGTGAAATATATATATGATAACAAGACGATGAACATTTCAATTAGATACCTTGGAGAAGAAGCGGTTAAGCCAGACCGTATGAACATGACCTCACCAACGGACTGGAGTGAAGGAGGTCGGCCGACTGAGGTCTGCTATCTCACCAAGAATTCAATGACACCAAAAGTCAAGGTCGTGTAGATCAATTACCCGCGAAGCCTGGCAGAATAGCGAAGACACAGTTGATCTTTGGACGTCCGTGGCCAGCCAGGGTGAGGGTGAACGTAAAGATCTGGTAGATGATTGGAGATTAAGACCGGAAGCTGACCCGCCAGGCAATTAATACGGTAGATCCTCCACAGTTAGACGTGGGCATGAGATATTGTGGATCGTGTTAACGTTTTCGCTTCACAGGATATGCCACTGAGGTGACATTCTCAATGGAATAAATGATGAACCTTATAATTTATGATAATAAGCATAATTTTAGGCTTTAATCGGAAGTTTCCAATGGTTGACAGAATCTACACTGCCGTAACGTAGTATATTTTCAAATAAGCAGATACTGCGTTTTGGCTTTGTCAAAATCCATACGCTGTGAAAAGCCAAAACGCAGCATCTAAGTGGGGAGATACTGCGTTTTGGCTTTGGAAGGTAGCATCATCAATGCCATTTAAGGCTATTTTAAAGTTGAATGGGACTGTTGGGTCCATCAGGCTTTACAATTTGATTATAATGATTATATAATGTCTAGAGATGTTAATAACGGCTATGCTGTAAAGTGAGACAGAAAGGCTGATGGCGAGGCGTGACAGGCGTTAAAGGTCGACGGAAGTATTTTTGTTTTTAAATCAAATGCAATTATATCAATTTAAAAATGGAAATTTATCTGTGTTTTTCTATCCAGATGGCACCATGAATTGTAACATTATTTTGATTTTTATAATATTGATCTCTAATTTTAAAAATACCCCAAAAATGTACTGTTCGTGTTAAAATTGTCCTAAAACGTGTTTGTACGTTTGGCTTAAAAATTACATTACAGATAATGATAATTATTGAAGGCAATCCATGTGGGCATTTTGGCTGTCATCGTTGGTCTTCAAAAATATTCCGGGATTTTTGTGTGACATCATTGTGAGGTATCCTAGCTTAAACAATACAGGGTTATGTGAGATTTATATTTTAAACCCGATTTTCTAACTCCACCTTGTGGACACTTTTAGAACATCTGCAAGTGTCAGATGTTAGATTTGAGGTGTATACAAGGCATGACGGCATATAATTAAGTGATTGTTTCATCTTGGGACAAACTAGATGGATTCTCAGGAATCAATCACAGGATACAACTGAAGGATTCAGGATTTTCCATGTTCATGTCAGTTTTTAAAAATTCAACACAAAAAGTATTTATAATCGTGTTACTATAACAGCGTTATATTTTCACTGGGAGTTCTGATATGTTTGTGAGGTAACCTGACTTAACCCCGCACTGTAAGAGTAACAATATTTATAATGACCGTAGACCCATAACAAAGATATTAAAAAGAGTCAGAAAAAGCTAACTAAGAGATTTATTGGCTGGTTTTCATGGTTTATATTATAAAACTCAGCGCTGTAAGGGTTAAACAATCCAGGGTTATGTGGGATTTAATCAGCGGAATGAAACATCGACCTGAACAAATAAGTAGTCACTGTGCACTGTGCCACCAGGCTGACTACTGGCGAGGAAAGTAGAGAAAATAACTAGAATCATGTAGTCTAATGAAAAACACATACATGTTTTGAGTGAAAAAAGATTGCGAAAGTAAAGTTTAAATAAAAATGATGAAATGATATAAATTATCTTTCTCGTCCAAATTATATCATTTATTTGAATGCAAATTACAACTATGAATGTCTTGATACATTTATTAAACATGTCAACACTGATCAAACAAACAATATAGGGAGTTTAATTTATGTTTAATCATCAATTATAGTCTCAAATTTACCAGATATTTCTACTAGTATGCTCACTCACTTCAAGCGAGTGAAAATGTCTTAATGCGATAGGTCCAAGAGTATATTCACCCATTTCAAGTGAGAGAAAATTGTAATAATTTAAGTTTGTGTTCAAAGTATTAGCACTTACAGATTCATTTAAAGTGCACTGGAAATTGTGTCACCACTTGCATTTGGACATGATCGGAGAATAACACAAAACACAAAACAGTTTGTACTTTCCCAGCAAACACAATACGTGGAACCAATTCTGGTTTGATATGTGCCTACTGTCTACGACGCTGGACCAATACTAAACCAACATCGGTTCTCTGTCGTGTTATCTTAGCTATAGCGTCGTGTTAGCTTGGTTACAGCGTCGTGTTAGCTTGGTTATAGCGTCGTGTTAGCTTGGTTATAGCGTCGTGTTAGCTTGGTTATAGCGTCGTGTTAGCTTGGTTATAGCGTCGTGTTAGCTTGGTTATAGCGTCGTGTTAGCTTGGTTATAGCGTCGTGTTAGCTTGGTTACAGCGTCGTGTTAGCTTGGTTATAGCGTCGTGTTAGCTTGGTTATATCGTCGTGTTAGCTTGATTATAGCGCCGTGTTAGCTCGGCTAAAGAGTTCTCCACATTTGTGTAGCCTGCTACGTTTGGCTTCATGTGCAGACGTGAATTACCTCCTTTACTCGTTGAACTCTCTTTTAATCACACACGAGACGTTTCAGACTCAACTGTGTCATTTTCAGAAACGTAACAAAGCAATGAATGAGGTGATCACGTCCATTGAGACATGTACATTACGACAGGGGAAATGGGGGCAAAATGGCCCTCTGGAAATAACTTGTGATTTGTCTGAGGGGCAATGAGTAAGGCGGGGTATCAACAGGACGGCAACAACCGTTAGTTACTGGTTGATCTTGCTCAGGATAGACATGATTAGGCAGTTTAGTTTAACCCTTTCCTCGCGGGGACCGTCTTTAGACGTCAGATTCTGACGGCTAAAGTGGATATTCGCACTGAAAGAGTAACATATTTATAATGACCGTAGATAGTAGACCCTTGACACAGTTATTTAAAAAAAGCGGAAAGAGCTAACTAAGACAATAATGATGATATAAAATTGAAAATAAATGTTGTTTTCCAGGGTTTATACACAAACCTTTCAGTGTGGTAATGGTTAACCATGTTAACAGAGTCATTATCATCATTACCACGTTGATGACTTTCACAAGGCCAAAATGCCTCAGTGGCAGCTGAGTAAACACGAGGCGATGAACCAATGATGTGCTAAGGCTGCATGTTTCCTACAGTAAACCAGCATTGGTTCAACGTCTCCTGTTTGCAGGAGTGACCTCAGTGATGAGTGATCACAGGGAGTGATCTGAGTGATCTGAGTGATGAGTGATCACAGGGAGTGATCTCAGTGATCTGAGTGATGAGTGATCACAGGGAGTGATCTGAGTCATGAGTGATCACAGGGAGTGATCTGAGTGATGAGTGATCTGAGTGATGAGTGATCACAGGGAGTGATCTGAGTGATGAGTGATCACAGGGAGTGACCTGAGTGATGAGTGATCACAGTGAGTGATCTGAGTGATGAGTGATCATAGGGAGTGATCTGAGTGATGAGTGATCACAGGGAGTGATCTGAGTGATGAGTGACCACAGTGAGTGATCTGAGTGATGAGTGATCTGAGTGATGAGTGATCACAGGGAGTGACCTGAGTGATGAGTGATCACAGTGAGTGATCTGAGTGATGAGTGATCACAGGGAGTGATCTGAGTGATGAGTGATCATAGGGAGTGATCTTAGTGAAGAGTGATCACAGGGAGTGATCTGAGTGATGAGTGATCACAGGGAGTGATCTCAGTGATCTGAGTGACGAGTGATCACAGGGAGTGATCTGAGTGATGAGTGATCACAGGGAGTGATCTGAGTGATGAGTGATCACAGGGAGTGATCTGAGTGATGAGTGATCACAGGGAGTGACCTGAGTGATGAGTGATCACAGTGAGTGATCTGAGTGATGAGTGATCATAGGGAGTGATCTGAGTGATGAGTGATCACAGGGAGTGATCTGAGTGATGAGTGACCACAGTGAGTGATCTGAGTGATGAGTGATCTGAGTGATGAGTGATCACAGGGAGTGACCTGAGTGATGAGTGATCACAGTGAGTGATCTGAGTGATGAGTGATCATAGGGAGTGATCTGAGTGATGAGTGATCATAGGGAGTGATCTGAGTGATGAGTGATCACAGGGAGTGATCTGAGTGATGAGTGATCATAGGGAGTGATCTTAGTGAAGAGTGATCACAGGGAGTGATCTGAGTGATGAGTGATCACAGGGAGTGATCTCAGTGATCTGAGTGACGAGTGATCACAGGGAGTGATCTGAGTGATGAGTGATCACAGGGAGTGATCTGAGTGATGAGTGATCACAGGAATTGATCTGAGTGATGAGTGATCACAGGGAGTGATCTCAGTGATGAGTGATCATAGGGAGTGATCTGAGTGATGAGTGATCACAGGGAGTGATCTGAGTAATGAGTGATCACACGGAGTGATCTGAGTGATGAGTGATCACAGGGAGTGATCTCAGTGATGAGTGATCATAGGGAGTGATCTGAGTGATGAGTGATCTGAGTGATGAGTGATCACAGGGAGTGATCTGAGTGATGAGTGATCACAGGGAGTGATCTGAGTGATGAGTGATCTGAGTGATGAGTGATCACAGGGAGTGATCTGAGTGATGAGTGATCACAGGGAGTGATCTGAGTGATGAGTGATCACAGGGAGTGATCTGAGTGATGAGTGATCTGAGTGATGAGTGATCACAGGGAGTCATCTGAGTGATGAGTGATCACAGGGAGTGATCTGAGTGATGAGTGATCTGAGTAATGAGTGATCACAGGGAGTGATCTGAGTGATGAGTGATCACAGGGAGTGATCTCAGTGATGAGTGATCATAGGGGGTGATCTGAGTGATGAGTGATCACAGGGAGTGATCTGAGTAATGAGTGATCACACGGAGTGATCTGAGTGATGAGTGATCACAGGGAGTAATCTGAGTGATGATGATCTGAGTGATGAGTGAGCACAGTGAGTGATCTGAGTGATGAGTGATCACAGGGAGTGATCTGAGTGATGAGTGATCACAGGGAGTGATCTGAGTGATGAGTGATCACAGGGAGTGATCTGAGTGATGAGTGATCATAGCAAGTGATCTGAGTGATGAGTGATCTGAGTGATGAGTGATCATAGGGAGTGATCTGAGTGATGAGTGATCACAGGGAGTGATCTGAGTGATGAGTGATCTGAGTGATGAGTGATATGAGTGATGAGTGATCACAGTGAGTGATCTGAGTGATGAGTGATCACAGAGAGTGATCTGAGTGATGAGTGATCTGAGTGATGAGTGATCATAGGGAGTGATCTGAGTGATGAGTGATCACAGGGAGTGATCTGAGTGATGAGTGATCACAGGAAGTGATCTGAGTAATGAGTGATCACAGGGAGTGATCTAAGTGATAAGTGATCACAGGGAGTGATCTGAGTGATGAGTGCTCATAGGAAGTGATCTGAGTGATGAGTGATGAGTGATCATAGGGAGTGGTCTGAGTGATGAGTGATCACAGAGAGTGATCTGAGTGATGAGTGATCTGAGTGATGAGTGATCACAGGGAGTGATCTGAGTGATGAGTGATCACAGGGAGTGATCTGAGTGATGAGTGATCTGAGTGATGAGTGATCACAGGGAGTGATCTGAGTGATGAGTGATCACAGGGAGTGATCTGAGTGATGAGATATCACAGGGAGTGATCTGAGTGATCAGTGATCTGAGTGATCAGTGATCACAGGGAGTGATCTGAGTGATGAGTGATCTGAGTGATGAGTGATCATAGGGAGTGATCTGGGAGATGAGTGATCACAGGGAGTGATCTGAGTGATGAGTGATCTGAGTGATGAGTGATCACAGGGATGATCTGAGTGATGAGTGTTCTAAGTGATGAGGGATCATAGGAAGTGATCTGAGTGATGAGTGATCTGAGTGATGAGTGAGCACAGGGAGTGATCTGAGTGATGAGTGATCTGAGTGATGAGTGATCACACGGAGGGATCTGAGTGATGAGTGATCACAGGGAGTGATCTGAGTGATGAGTGATCTGAGTGATGAGTGATCACAGGGAGTGATCTGAGTGATGAGTGATCTGAGTGATCATAGGGATTGATCTGAGTGATGAGTGATCACAGGGAGTGATCTGAGTGATAAGTGATCTGAGTGATGAGTGATCACAGGGAGTGATCTCAGTGATCTGAGTGACGAGTGATCACAGGGAGTGATCTGAGTGATGAGTGATCACAGGGAGTGATCTGAGTGATGAGTGATCACAGGGAGTGATCTCAGTGATGAGTGATCATAGGGAGTGATCTGAGTGATGAGTGATCACAGGGAGTGATCTGAGTAATGAGTGATCACACGGAGTGATCTGAGTGATGAGTGATCACAGGGAGTGATCTCAGTGATGAGTGATCATAGGGAGTGATCTGAGTGATGAGTGATCTGAGTGATGAGTGATCACAGGGAGTGATCTGAGTGATGAGTGATCACAGGGAGTGATCTGAGTGATGAGTGATCTGAGTGATGAGTGATCACAGGGAGTGATCTGAGTGATGAGTGATCACAGGGAGTGATCTGAGTGATGAGTGATCACAGGGAGTGATCTGAGTGATGAGTGATCTGAGTGATGAGTGATCACAGGGAGTCATCTGAGTGATGAGTGATCACAGGGAGTGATCTGAGTGATGAGTGATCTGAGTAATGAGTGATCACAGGGAGTGATCTGAGTGATGAGTGATCACAGGGAGTGATCTCAGTGATGAGTGATCATAGGGGGTGATCTGAGTGATGAGTGATCACAGGGAGTGATCTGAGTAATGAGTGATCACACGGAGTGATCTGAGTGATGAGTGATCACAGGGAGTAATCTGAGTGATGATGATCTGAGTGATGAGTGAGCACAGTGAGTGATCTGAGTGATGAGTGATCACAGGGAGTGATCTGAGTGATGAGTGATCACAGGGAGTGATCTGAGTGATGAGTGATCACAGGGAGTGATCTGAGTGATGAGTGATCATAGCAAGTGATCTGAGTGATGAGTGATCTGAGTGATGAGTGATCATAGGGAGTGATCTGAGTGATGAGTGATCACAGGGAGTGATCTGAGTGATGAGTGATCTGAGTGATGAGTGATATGAGTGATGAGTGATCACAGTGAGTGATCTGAGTGATGAGTGATCACAGAGAGTGATCTGAGTGATGAGTGATCTGAGTGATGAGTGATCATAGGGAGTGATCTGAGTGATGAGTGATCACAGGGAGTGATCTGAGTGATGAGTGATCACAGGAAGTGATCTGAGTAATGAGTGATCACAGGGAGTGATCTGAGTGATAAGTGATCACAGGGAGTGATCTGAGTGATGAGTGCTCATAGGAAGTGATCTGAGTGATGAGTGATGAGTGATCATAGGGAGTGGTCTGAGTGATGAGTGATCACAGGGAGTGATCTGAGTGATGAGTGATCTGAGTGATGAGTGATCACAGGGAGTGATCTGAGTGATGAGTGATCACAGGGAGTGATCTGAGTGATGAGTGATCTGAGTGATGAGTGATCACAGGGAGTGATCTGAGTGATGAGTGATCACAGGGAGTGATCTGAGTGATGAGATATCACAGGGAGTGATCTGAGTGATCAGTGATCTGAGTGATCAGTGATCACAGGGAGTGATCTGAGTGATGAGTGATCTGAGTGATGAGTGATCATAGGGAGTGATCTGGGAGATGAGTGATCACAGGGAGTGATCTGAGTGATGAGTGATCTGAGTGATGAGTGATCACAGGGATGATCTGAGTGATGAGTGTTCTAAGTGATGAGGGATCATAGGAAGTGATCTGAGTGATGAGTGATCTGAGTGATGAGTGAGCACAGGGAGTGATCTGAGTGATGAGTGATCTGAGTGATGAGTGATCACACGGAGGGATCTGAGTGATGAGTGATCACAGGGAGTGATCTGAGTGATGAGTGATCTGAGTGATGAGTGATCACAGGGAGTGATCTGAGTGATGAGTGATCTGAGTGACCATAGGGATTGATCTGAGTGATGAGTGATCACAGGGAGTGATCTGAGTGATAAGTGATCTGAGTGATGAGTGATCACAGTGAGTGACCTCAGTGATGAATGATCACAGGGAGTGATCTGAGTGATGAGTGATCACAGGGAGTGATCTGAGTGATGAGTGATCTGAGTGATCACAGTGAGTGATCTGAGTGATGAGTGATCATAGGGAGTGATCTGAGTGATCACAGGGAGTAATCTGAGTGATGAGTGATCTGAGTTGATGAGTGACCACAGGGAGTGATCTGAGTGATGAGTGATCACAGGGAGTGATCTGAGTGATGAGTGATCACAGGGAGTGATCTGAGTGATGAGTGATATGAGTGATGAGTGATCACAGTGAGTGATCTGAGTGATGAATGATCACAGGGAGTGATCCGAGTGATGAGTGATCACAGGGAGTGATCTGAGTGATGAGTGATCTGAGTGATCACAGTGAGTGATCTGAGTATTGAGTGATCATAGGAAGTGATCTGAGTGATGAGTGATCACAGGGAGTGTTCTGAGTGATGAGTGATCACAGGGAGTGATCGTTACTCACTTTAACGTATAACCAGCATAGTTAAGCTATGAGCAACGTACATCTATCATTAAGCCTCTATCATATTCGGCGGGTGTTTTTGTCTACATTCGTCAGATTTTGACGTATAAAGACGGACCCCTCACTGGATAGTCGACAGGTTAACTGCACAAAATGGACCCCCCACTGCATTTTGTAGTAGAATTATGTCACTTGGCACGAATAATACTTGGACCGAATGGAAAATTTTGAGCAGCGGACGTTTTTGATTTCTGCGTTTATTTTGCCCTAATTCAAGGTCAAAGTTCAAATTTCAAGGTCAAATATGATTTTTTAGCAAGTAAAGCTACGAACAAGTGTAATACCTCTATTTCATTTAATTTTGACTGAAAAACTCATTTCTGGTACCATTTTAATAATTCAAGGTCATCTTCAAGGTGAAAAGGTCCATTTGAAGGTCAAATTGTTGAAAATGTCATTTTTAACAAAATTAATTAGGAACAAATGTAATAGCTCATTTTAGTGTGATTTTGACTACAGAATCTAATTCTAATAATGTTTTGCTGACTCAAGGTCATCTTAAAGGTCAAGAGGTCAAATCTAAGGTAAAAACTGCGAAAATATAATTTTTAACAAATATAAATATCAGCAAAGTGTAATACCTCTTTTTGATGTTTTTTGACTGAAGAGTCAATTTGTGGTACTATTTTGATGATTAAAGGTCATCTTTAAGGTCAAAGCGTAAATGTCAAGGTCAAGTAAGCGAAAATATGATTTTCAAGGTCAAATATGATATTTCTAACTATTATATCTAGAAACAAGTGTATTGACTCTTTTTGTGTACTTTTGACTGGAAAATCCATTTCTGGTATTATTTTCATGATTCTAGGTGATCTTCAAGGTCAAAACGTCAAATGAGCAAAAATATGATTCCAATAAATAAGAATAAGGTCCATTTTTTACTGTAATTTTGGCTACTGTAGACATGCTAAGAGCTCGAAAATTGGCAAACGCCGCACTTTTAGGGCACGCATGACACATAGGCACGGATGTTCTATAGATCCATTAGTTTTATCGAAGGAAACAATTCATATCTATTCATGAAGACCCAAAAATCCGCCAGTTTCCATGATGGCCAAGGTAAAAAAATAAAGTGTCATACTGTTCAACAGAAAAGAAACATGTCTCTATAATAGGGTTTTAAGGTATGCCCGACTTATTGGTGTGGCCGGTAAACTTAAAGATGGCCGCAAGTTATGCAAAGTCAGACAATAAATTGGTATCATTTTGTGACAGAATTGAAGCAGACACATGTAGTAGTAGTAATAGTAAATGATTGCTTTACGTAACTTTTCGGCACAAAAGGTCTTTTAAGTGACATTGTAATGCGATGCAAACGTTGTAGTCAACAGATTATGATGTGAGGGTGGGGGTGATAGGGCATGGTTGGTTTTTGAGAGCGTTTTCCTTCGCTCGCCCGATAATATGGGGTTCTGGGCATGTCTAGGGGATCTACCCCCAGACATGCCCAGACGGCCGCAGACTTGGGTTTCGCTGTGCAGTTTAATGCTGAAACTCCGTGGCATTTCGCGCAGCTCTGCTATCATCGGGTCGGATAGTCCCCAGAGTAACAATAAAAAGGATAACTGCCTCTGGGTAACTCCATTCATCCCACTTCAGAGACCTAATGTCAAACACGCTATTGCCGGTTATTTTAAGGCTACCACAGCCTACACCAGCGCCAGCACTGATGCGAGAGCTGCATTAGCACCGCAGTTGAGCGGAGAAACCAGGGTACGGCACTGGCAATCCCCCCGAAGATTATGGCCAGATACGAAGAGGCTGCAGCTTCCCTTGGATGATTGCTGTAGACTAGTGCTTCCGTACCATGCCGTACAGCATGCAACTGACGGAACATATCCCTAATGACCCTCCCCGGATGGGGGCAAAATGTACTACTACTAGCAATCATCCCAGTACCCCAGCAGACGCATGATGTTGGTTTCCATCATATGGCTTTCAGGTACGCCACCAGAAAATAACATTAGGGATGATAGAGATCACTAAATCCAACATGGCGACTATAAGGCAAACAAAAGTACAGCCTCAGTGCACTGACCTAACCAGTGAAAATAAATTAAAGTTCCGGGGAAAAGACGAGTAGCTGCTTTCAATTCTTACAAAGGGACACTGAAAAACCGCAAAGCCTGAAAAACAAAGTCTATTAATATTAACAACAATAATATTAAGTACTATCTGAACAACAAGAACTGTGTTGGCTGTAGGCATAATTATTTTTTTAATTCAAGGTCTGGAGCCCCTTACATGAATTCATTTTATATTTATAGGCCCTAATTTGCAAGCCTATGCACTTGACCTACAAGTAGGCTGAATAGGAATACATAGGCATAGTATGGTATGCCCCCGCCAGCCTGCCATATTGATTTACAGGTACCGTGGGCCTACGCCAAATAAATATTCATTTGTCAAAATCACTCGTCTACCACAATGGTGTTAAAGGCGATGCAGATTTTCGTGTTTGGTCATGGCCTATTTGCGGGCAGTCTCTGACTAACCACCAAATCGGGTTTCATTATCTCAACAATGATTTCTGAAAATGCCACAGTGTCCGAGTCGTCGGTATATATCTTTGGTGGATACCAAAATCACAGATCTAACTCGATTCCGGTTGATGTTTTACACATTTATTGCTTGTTTGTGACCCTGTGACGGCAATTATGTTGGCCTTTTGGTTACCCTCTTGGCTTCTACCATTTCTAGTATTATTTTTGTCGATACCACCATGTCGGGCGTACCTGAAGACCACACGGTAGCCCTATGCACCAAAATCATCGATGTATCCCGATTCCAGTAGAAGTTCTACACATATCTTGCTCTATTATGGCCTTTTTGTTTGCTTGGTGACCACCATCGTGGTTTTAGGCATGTAGACGGTGTCTAAAATGTTTTTTGATAATGCAACTGCATAACTTGGAACTATGGTAGATATCAAAATCACGAATCTGTTTTAAAAGTGATATGGATTTTGTGTTTGACCTTAGACAAATGGCGGCCATCTTGGATTTTACCCACACTGCAATGTCCAAGGTACTTTCTGGCCACACCTTTTTTTGTCGGGCATACCTGACAACCCTATAGCAGACACATAAATCATGAATGTACTTCTATTTTGTCGAAAATGATATCCATTTATTATTTGACCTTGCACAAATGACGATTATTCTGGACTTTACCACAAAACAATGTCTACTGCAGTTTATTGCCGCACTACGATGTCGGGCATATCTAAAATCCAAATTGTAAACAACAACATCATGAACCTTCATCTATTCTGTCGAACATTTTGTCAATTTAATGTTTGACTTTCGCCATCTTAGAAAATGGCGCATTCGGGGGGGGGGGGGGGGGGGGAGGAGGGCTTGTAATTAGAAACAAATAGAAATTGTCTCTGTGAATAAAACGTGTCCAGTGTATCATGCTTTCCCTGAAAAAATGCAGTGCTCATGACCTTTCTTTACTAAAAATTCCGGTAGTGGTAGTTTCATCATTCAAGTCCTCTTTAACATGTTTAAAGAATAAATGTAAAATTCAATGTCTCATTTCCGAAAACATTGTCCACAAATAAACATAGAAACACGTATAATATACATGAATAAGATAAAGCTTTGACAGCATTTCTTAGGAGTAGATTGATGGTTCAATGTCATCTTCGTGGTTATAAGGTCAAAATTAGCTCATTTTTGTTGAAGTGTAATAATGCATTTTTTAATGTAATTTGACTGACCATGTCTGGTATATTTTTGGATTCGTGTTATCTTAAACACCACAAAGTCAATTCCAAGGTCAAATTAGGACAAACAACATGATTGTGAATACAGATAATACGTGATACCTTTTTGATGTGATTCTTAATACCTTTATGTATTTGTTATTGTTGATCTAATAAATATTTGCTATATTTTGCGAGGAAAAAATTAATATACATAATACAGGACATAATGTACCGCATCGACAATTGCGCAGCCGCAAAATAAATCGATCTTATATCTTGACAGGACAGAAAGCTCAATCACAATGCCATATTGACGCTAGAAACGGTAAAATTCTCAAGCGTCAACAGTATGCTAACACATTTCTACGTTATTTGGCAGCAAAGTTATAGTACATTACGTTGCAGTGGCGGCCACTTTGGATTTTGCCCTCCAGCGGCAAATCCACAAGGATAAATTCAGGAAACTTTTAGTGTGTTGCAAAAATGCTTAGGTAGGGTTCAAGATACAATCCCCCAAATTTCATCTGTCCCCTATTTTTCCGATCAAAATATTAACTTTACTGGACGACTGGGCCACAAGGCCTACATGCTAGTGTAAAATATGAAGCTGATCAATGACAAGGTAGTCTGCATAATTATGACATGCACACATACATGATTCGTTCTTATAGTAGACCTATGGTAGATGTCAAAGTCATATAATTTTCGTATTTGTGGAATTGACATTGACATTTTGATATTCCGGGTGACCCTGAATCACAAAAAATAGTATCAGTAATGGATTATACAGTGAAAAAAGAGGTATTGCACCTGATGTTATCTGTTTGTTTTCAAATTATATCTTTGCATTTTGACCTTGAAATTGACGTTTTGACCTTCAAGATGGCTTGAATCATGAAAATAGTATCAGAAATGAATTTTCCAGTTAAAAATATACGAAAAAGAGGTATTACACTTTATCCTAGCTGTATTAGTTACAAAAAAGCATATTTGACCTTGAAAACGAGATATTTGCTTATTTGACCTTGCAATTCAAGTTTTGACCTTGAAATGTCCTCTAATCATCAAAATAGTACTACAAGTTGATTCTTCAGTCAAAAACACATCAAAAAGAGGTATTACGCTTGCTGCTATTTGTAATTGTTAAAAAACATATTTTCGCAGTTTTGCCCTTGGAATTGACCTTTTGACCTTGAAGATGACCTTGAGTCACCATAATAATATCATAAATAGATTCTGTAGTCAAAATCACACAAAATAGAGTTATTAAATTTGTTCCTAATTGTGATTGGTCAATATGACATTTTCAACAATTTAACCTTGAAATTGACCTTTTGACCTTGAGGATGACCTTGAATCATTAAAATAATACCAGAAATGAATTTTCCAGTCAAAATCCCATGAAATAGAGGTATTACACTTGGCCGTAGACCCATCACATAGGTAGGGCATACTCCTATAAAGCGGAAAGAGCTACCTAAGGTAGTTATGATGATTTAAAATTTAAATTAACCCTTTGGTCTTTATGGTTTACACAAATATCTCAGCGCTTTAAGAGTTCAACTCACACACGGCACTGCCTACATCCCGCTCATTTGATCTTATACGATGCCAATTTATATACGGATTGCAAGTGGAAGTCAGGTCAATGTGATCTCTGTAGAAATAGTCATTTCCCGATCCTGTTGCCGAGCAAATCCTTCTTCGTGCCTATTATGGATCCACTTTTCCTGCACATTAGTCATGATGAGAGAGAGAGTGGGACATGTGTATGCATTGTACCAGCAGCCATCCTCGCAAAGATTAACAACAGCAAATGTGTCCTGGAAAAGTGAACAGTTGCAGTTATTTGCCTTCCTACTGCAGCACTATATTCAACTTTCAATCTCAATCCAGAAAAAGGGTCCAGGAAAACATATCTATACGAAAAAGCCTTCTATCGTTTACTGTAGGCATTATCAGAAATCATCGGCTGAAGTTTGACCACATCATCGGACCGATATTCTCTCTAAATGATACTTGCCCCCGCTATTGTGCTGATGTTGATCACCACTTGCTCCTAACACTCTCACTTATGCAACACCAACTGAATTCGTTAACCGCCGGTCCTGATAATATTATTTTTTTAATTTGTTATTTAAATACCACTTTTATAAAAATAAAATGTGACACGAACTAACAAGATTTCAAAATCGTTCACCCCATTTTGTCAAATCTGAGTGATTTTCTCCCACTTGAAGTTGTGGATCGCGTCAGCGAAACAGAACTTCAAGTGGGTAAAAATTCTAATTAAAAAAATTGGCGGTTAAAAGAGTTAAGCGAAGGTTAAACAAAATAATTACACGCCTTTCAGGTAAAGTTCACTTTAACTAAGAGATCTGCGTGCCCATATATAATAATAGGCCATGACATCATGTTATCCATATTTATGTTTAACACCAATACCAGATAGGCGTCTTCTAGGGAGGGTAATAAAAGTGTTTTAAAAATATTAGCAATAAAGAAATTCACGTCATTCTTCATATTAATATCATTGTGATAAAACGAAGAATGTAAAATTATTATACTTTTCTTCAACGAATGTGAGCATTTTTATCAGTCACATATTTTAAAGTACATTCACTGTGTAAAAATGGGTAAAAAAATATCTACTGGTACCTATGCAATTTTTTATTTGATTAGAATAAAAATGGACGAAAATGATGGAGTATAAACGAAATAATAACTAGAATGTAATTAGCCAAAACTAGTTTATTATTAAACGCGAATGGCTTAATCAATGGTGTAGTACAGCTGCTTCTCACAATTTTACACCAATCAGTTGCATTTTGTATATATCTAGAAATTGGAAGTCGACAAAATGTTAAGATAATATACATTATCACAATCACAAAACAATAATAGTACAGGTGGGTGTGTTATAGTCTAATATCAAAGCTGAAGACTCATCAGCCGACTTTAGTACTTGTTGCTACGTGGATCAGTTTAGCATAAACTAATAAATAATCTCTTGCGGCAGATCGAGATGCAGGTGTAGATCCAGAATAAGCACATATGTATATGGATCGCCTGAGATCCTGACGTTAGCTCTGTGAATCCATTTGCCATGTTACCTGTCATTATCTGCCAGTTGGAGGCCAGACATGGCGCCCAGAAAACAAGAATTTCACCCGATGCTGTTCCCATGTTGTCTGTGAGGGGGCCGTCTGATTATATATAGATAAAAAGGTGATTGAGCCAAGCTTGATACCCTTCAATGAGGTGATGTGTCTGGATCTTTACCTTCAATGAGGTGATGTGTCTGGATCTTTACCTTCAATGAGGTGATGTGTCTGGATCTTTACCTTCAATGAGGTGATGTGTCTGGATCTTTACCTTCAATGAGGTGATGTGTCTGGATCTTTACCTTCAATGAGGTGATGTGTCTGGATCTTTACCTTCAATGAGGTGATGTGTCTGGATCTTTACCTTCAATGAGGTGATGTGTCTGGATGTTTACCTTCAATGAGGTGATGTGTCTGGATCTTTACCTTCAATCAGGTGATGTGTCTGGATCTTTACCTTCAATCAGGTGATGTGTCTGGATCTTTACCTTCAATCAGGTGATGTGTCTGGATCTTTTCAATCGGTCTTGGAAAATGTAAGGGGTCAAATACTACGTAGTAAATGTTTAGATTGGTAATCCGTTAGAACAGGTGGCTAATTTGGCTAATAGCCGAGACTCCATTCTGATAAACTGAAGTCCATGCGGACACCAAGAGTAGAATTAGGAGACAGCATCATCCTTATAGGAAATTTTGCGTAGATTCCAGAAATCTCTGTCTCCAAGCTGAAATATTATCTGCTCATAGTCAAATTAACCATTTTCAAAATGGCCGCCAAGAGGTTATCGTAACAAAATATAATCTTAATAAACGGCCTAAAATTCCCTTCAAACCCTTTAATATATATAATCTATGGATGCACAAATCATTGCTGGCATTGTTTATGCTTTATTGCTCATGTAAATTGTCAAAATTCAAAATGGCTGACAAAATGGCTACAAAATGGTCTTTCTATTATAACCTGTGTATTAGTTCAGCGGATTTGATTAATATTTTGGGAGAATCGATCTCATCGTGTTAAAACCACCAAATCTGCTGCAGAGCTGGACTACAGTAACTATACTGATCCATATTGGAAGCGGAATCACCTTTTAGCAGTACTGTATGAGCTTCGTTCAGGGCATTTTCAACCCCCCTTATTTTCTTCAATTAATCTAAGTTATTATTTAAAAAATATATGTTTCACCAGAAATGTCCACAAAACTGTTTATTAACAGTCAACAAAATAACTGGTCCTTCTACGGCAAACAATATCTGAGATCTTTCGACGATATATCAAAATTAAACTACACGGATTCCCTCGTCTTTGAGAAATTAAACAGCCTACCATCATTCTATAAAAATATTATTATTAGTTTTTGCAAAGTGAACCAAACTGAGAAACCTGTATCACGAGATGAAATACTAAACACGTATATATGGGGAAATAAATGGATCTCATACGAAACAGCTTCTAAAAAACATGTAATATACTTTAAATCCTGGATAGAGAGCGTCATAATATATGTTAAAGACATAAAAGTAACACAGGGATCCATAGACGAAAGATATATTTATAATAAATTAAGAACCAAAAACAATTATTTAGCTGAGATTTTTACCTTAAAAAAAGCATTACAAACATACTTAAGTACTATACTGGAAAATATACCTATTGAAAGATTAGAAAACGCCACTCAAAATCAAGAAAATGATCAAATAATTCCGCTTTTAAGATGCTCGTCCTATTATAAAACTGTACAAAAATGCTGGCGAGATGTCCCCAAAAGTGAAATTAATTGGAAACGATTATTTGACGACCAGAGTTTAGAATTTTCCACCATTTATCAAAAAAAGATTTTAGACATCAAAGAAAACAAACTAGCAGAATTTAATTACAAGGTTTTACACAATATACTACCATGTGGTGTAAATCTATATATGTGGCGTATTATTGATACTAAAAAGTGCGATATTTGCAATATTGATGAAGATATTTCACATTTACTTTACAACTGTGAGATAGCAAATTCTATATGGCGAATATTATCGAAAATTTTACAGCGCAACATTAGTACTACTGATGTCATTATAAGTGAACATTGTGAACCACATATTGTTGATGTGATAACAATTATTTGTTACGGAATTTTTAAATATTGGATTTTATCAAAAGATACCAAAACCAAGAGAAATGTTAACACTTTCCTTGCGTCTTTACGCGCTTATATTAACTATAGATGTATGTATGACTTACACTGGCAAAAATTATACTTGAATAAAGATACTGTTAATATTTTAAAACGTATTAGAGACACTGCATTTTAATAAATTGTTATAGACCTTTTATTATTGTATTATATATGTACATGACCTGCATATCGGTACGCTTATGTGTGATCTATTTGTGGACATGCATCTTAACATGTGCATGCCTACTGATGGATAAGTTATACAACCATTATACTGTTCCTTTTTAGAGATACATATATATTAAGAACATTACATTTGAAATAAAGTTATATATTACTAATACGCCATTATTATATTGTTACACATGTCCAGGTATACATATGTACGCATATGTATGAACGTTTGACAGGAATGCATCTTAAATGTGTGAAAATCAATTTATATCACCATTTTTTTGTTTCGCTTCAGTGTAACCATTATTGTGTTTACATGTATCATGTGTATGTGAATAGGTCTATACATATTACAATCAACATGATCAAATCATATACCCATTAATATTACGTATCATTTTAGTGATAGATGTATATAAGTATACACCGACTTTTGCCTATATATTATTTTGTGAGAGTAGAAGCTCTCTATTTAATGTATGTGCATCCTAATGCGTAGGTTTGTACATACAAATAGACATACCGTGAATCAAGTTATATTTATAACCACTATTTTGTTTCCTTCTACATGTTGTTCTGTTTGTATGTAAACATAGATTTAGATATATTTTGTAAAATTAGAAGCTACTTCTAATCGCATTTTTTAACTCATTTTTTTCATATATTTTTGATGTAGGTTAAATCGCATACTATGACTACTACATGAGAAATGACCAATAATAATCATATTTTATTTTTTCCCGTAATGTGCAGCCTTTCATGCTATTTCCAGATACCTCACTTAACTGATCCTCCACTTTCAATCTCCCTCGTGTAATTATATATATATATATTTTCGTACGGAGGTGTGATAAATGAGGTTTCTGTTGGACACATTAAATATATTCCTACTCACATCCATCATGTTCATGCTGTAGTATAGCTATGCTCCTTTTTATACACATGGATGTAACTAGGAATATATTTGAGCTGTGATGCCCTTTTCTTTGTGACCTCATCAAAAACAAGGAATGTGTCTTTGCTCATAATATTCGTGAGGTCACAAAAGCTGATCTCGGGGTCAGTTTTTAGAATGCTGGATAGCCCACAGTTTGTGCTATGCAGTGAACATGGTAAATGACCGACCTCGAGAACAAAGGGGTGTTCACACCCACAACCCTATTGTAGTCTAAATTATATAACCACACGTTTCTATAAACATCCCTGCAGACACGAGACATGGGCGCAGTGCTAGTCCAGAGTTGACCCACTATCGTCGATGTTGGCCCAGCGCTGGACCGGCGTTGTGCTTAATGTCTCGTCCTTGCTGGCATGTCTTTCAGGTCACTTGTGTAATACACTTTTCACCTCTATGTCATGGCGGACCGTGGGCCTCTGCTTATGCACGCTGTAATATATTCTTCGATTTCACACATGATACAATACCCTGCAAACACGATACATCGGCCCGGTGCTGGACCAATGTTGGGCCAGTAGACGCTGGCCCACATTGGACCAGCATTGGGTCGATGTGTCGTGTTTTCTAGGTACCCACCAGGCGCGGAGGTTTGGTCCGATGCTGGGGCAAGGTTTGGACAGCGTCGATGATGCTGGAACAACATTGCGCCAGCGCTGGTCAAACCTCTCGTGTTTGATAGATATGCGATGTACTGGGCCGGTGTTGGTTCTTTGTTCTCCTACACTGGACGGACACCGGCTCAATGCTTCCTGTGTTTTTTTAATGTATAATTATGCCTTTTAACTATCATTATTATGTATGTTTTTTCGACAAATTAATATAAAAAAGTACCATAAATCGAGTAAAAAAAGCTCAAAATGTGATGAAAGCAATACAGTCTGCACAAAGCTGCACAATGGTATACTAATATAGGGGAATAACCTGGTAACTGTAGCGAAAAGACTTCGCACAGGACATTTTCCACCCTCCCTTATATTTATTTTTTTAAGTAGTAGGTATTTTTAAATAATAATATTACAAAGATATCTACAAAACTGTTTATTATTGCTTTTAGCAATTTATTTAATCAAACAATGGTGGATCCATTGCGCGTTTTTTCGACTAATTATTATAATAAGTACCCTAAATTAGCTATAAAGGTTTAAAATGTGATAAAAGCTGCACAAACGGAGGAGAACCAATTTGTAGCTATAGTTTAAGGGTTTTTTTTCCATCAGGCCAATTTGTTAATGCTCACACACACATTTTTGCCAAATTATTATAAAAAGTGCACTAACCTGGCTTGAATACACAAACAAAAATCTTTGGGGCGGCGAATCACCCACGTCGGCCACAAAATATGGACTCACTATTGCATTCAAACACTAAAAACGACTAAATTTTGAAAAATAATCTGTTCTCATTTTGCTATTTAAAAAAAATATGAGCTAGAGCTTTTTCTGGTATTTTACAAAAAAGATGCAAAGAATTAAAACATTACCTAAAAGCAAACTATTACCAATATCTAAAAAACTAACAATATTTTTTTTAAATCTATGAAATTAGTGGCTGTACATATTATATGTTTTCATTGTCAATTAATAAAATGAGCATAAATTAAACATCTTAAATATTTTAGTAGAGCCTTATACCGGTAGGCATGGTAATATGATGTGATATTAACACACGTGTCAATGTAGTGAAGTACAGCTAAGCGCTTCAAAGCTTCAGCAGTTGTTGCTGTTGTGCAGTAGTCATGCATTAGAGGGTCAGATTCTTATTATAAAACTTTGATGCAACTATCATATCGCAAAATGGAGTGCGCCAAACTCATTATCTTGCTGTATTATTGACAAAACCAGAATGAAGATGTGGAAGCTTATGTGCCTCAGATAAATTTAGAAGAATTAGTGAAGAACCAGAAGAACTGAGATAACATTTCATTGTCGTCATTCCATCCTACTTTATGTTTTTTATGACTTTGGTAAGTTTGATTGTACCCAGCATGTAGATTCGGGAATATTGTTACACACTATTAAAAAAAGTGGAACAGCTGATGGGGTAAAGTGGGACAATTTCATATATCTCCTTAGATACATCGATATTAGAAATAAAGGGTATCGTAAAGGGGTGTAAATGATTAAAACAGTATATGAACACATCTACACAATAAATATCTAGTTGATGAAGAAGTACTGAAATCGTACGTGGAGAAGTGGGACACTTACGAAGAGAAAAGTTTAACCGATGCCTAACACTAATTATTGCCCCAGTTCTCCTTGTGCCTCCTAAATTTATAATACATTCACTTACTCAATAATCACTTCTATATAATCATAGTAAAAAAAAAGGAATTATCCATACAGATAATTAAGGTAGCAAGGGTGATCTGAACACAATAAATATGCTATACTAGTCTATACAGTCATATTAAACTTGCTTCATATCACTATACTCTACTAGTGTCTGTAATTTGATTCTATGAGCGTCTGATTCTTATATGCGTCTGATTCAAAGATGAGACCACACACAAACCTGGTCGAACTTTTCACTTAAATTTCCCTTATCACTTCAAATTTCTTTGGGTAATGATCTAAAATCAGGGATACTAGTTTGCACTAGCCAGGTAACACGAGGCTGATGGTATATTGTAAGGGCTAGTGGATTTTCTTTACAAATAAATAGTAAAATATGGTAAGGGCTATTTGGATTTCGCTCTGGGCCAGTGAAACCTTTAGTTGAATTTGCACCCCTGAAAATAACCTCTGGGGACATCCCCATCGACACACGACGTTGTTGCGACGTTGAGTCAACGCCAGTGACGTTGATTCAACGTTGCAGAAACGTCGTGTGCCCAGTGGAATATTATACTGCTACTGACACTTGAACACCAATTGCCCATACTCAGATATATTAAACAAACACCTGAGCACACTTCACAGTTAAATCAATGTATCTCTTCAAATGACCTTGGTTAGTGACCTTCAATAACCTCTGGTGTCCAATCCCACGGGCTACTGCTAGCATCTAAATGTCAATTCCCACGGGCCAGATAGATATTAACTTACCAATGATACCAGACACAAACTTGGACAAAGTTTTTAGTTAAATCACCCTTAGATTTTAAAGTGACCTTGGATGATGACTTTAAATGACCTCTGGTGACCTTTTCCACCACTACCATTTCATTTGCCATACTGTCAGATAGATAACCTTACTAAACACACATATTATCAACTGGTTTAGTGGAATCACGTGCGTGATTTGAAAGTTATGATCAAAAACACGATTTGTCAGCAATTTTGGAGGCCATCCTGCATTTGGACATTTTATATGAGCAAAAAAGTTTTAAAAAATTGTACCGGCAATACATTCGGCACTAATAGATTAGTAATAATATAGCGTTTAAATGTATTTTTAGGCCGGCTATTATGATTTAATCTTTTTTATATCAACTTTTGAAAATGGCTAATTTGACAGTGATTTTCGCATTCTACGGGAAATTTCCTATAAGAATGAGGATGTCTCCATATTCTACTAATGATGTCCGCATGGACTTTTTCCTAAGCTTCGTTTCTAGAGTTTCGACTATAATACGTCTGCATCACGTTTTTCAAGCCAGTTAACATATTATTGCTCACTAACATTTCACACATTGGGTCGGCAGTGAATCGACGTCACGCCAATGCCTCACCCGATCAGCGATCTATTTTTAGATATTACTTTCTCTAACTTCCCTTATGTTGAAAAGCCCCTCTTCATTATGAGAGATATAATCAAGAGTCAGTTGTAAATGACACATGGTCTTATAGGCATTTGCATAATGGATAGAAAGAAGTATTAGGTCATTTACTTTCTACGGATTTCCTGGATATCAAGCCTCCGTAACTTTCAGTACGAACAACACTTTTTTTATAGATGTTTAATCTTTTGTTTTACACAGCAAAAGTATTGACGAAATGTACATGTAGTAACCGAAATTCAATTCCTAGGTGCGGTTACCTTCTTACCCATTGGTATCTGATAACTAGATTGCTTTATTTGTGTTCAAAGCTAGCATTTTTTTGGTGGAACAACAGTTACTGTGATCTAATCAAAACGATTTAAGTGTAAAATGTGCCATGTGCATCTCCAATAACGTTTTTATGCCCACGGATAGTCAAGCTTATCCAATTAACACATACATCTAGTTTAACATGATTACAATGTGCACTTAATATATTATGACTCCTGTTATTTAGCAGGTCAGTGACCAGATCACTGTATATTTTAAGCCTTAAAACGCTGAACTATTTGAATACAAATCATAGAGAGCAAAGGATTTTTTAATTTGAAATTATCATAGATGTCTTCTTCTTTAGTTCTTTCTGCTTCATTAGAATACGTTTAGACGTCGGAATCTGACTTTACAGACATCAGATTCTCCTGTCTAGAGTCGATCCCTGTGCTTGAAGGGTTAACCACGTGTCATTGTATTTGTATAAATTACATTACCTTTCATCAAAATTAGACTCAAGTCTATCATATTTGATCTGTGGAAGAATTTGTAAAAAGGTATTAAAACATGTGGGATATGTCCTAATATTTACTAGGTATTTTAAATTAATGCATTTGCCACTTTCAATGTGGATGTAATATTTATTTGAGGGACTTGAGCAAGTGAGTATTGCCTTCGCACGGCAGCATTGTTTATTCCCAGAAATCAAATTTACAGAGAGTAGGCCGAGATTTTTAATATAATTTGTAAGAAATGAGTGTTTGAAGTGTTTTTTTATAAAGGAGAGGAAAGAGGGTGAAATAACATGTGCTATTGCTCATCACTCCCAACTATTCATCAAGATAAAATAGGGCTACCATGCAAAGGCAAAGAGCAGTAACTACTAATTTGCTAGTGATCAGTTACTACTGTTTGCTTGGCAGCATTGAAACCTGACTAATTCCATCAACTCGTCCCACTTTTCGTCGGGGTGTCTTTATTGTTGAGACTCGCCAGGAATTACTGGATTAAATTGTGAGAGCGATGGAAATTTGTCTCGACGCCCACGTCTTTTATGAATTTCTCCCATGGGAAACAATCATCTCTCGTTTGCTAATAATGATGTGTAAAGAAAAACAAAACACGCTTAAATTACCATATCAAGGTCAGTTTTCAGACAAGCAATGTACATTTTATTGATTTCACATCTGAACAAATTCAATATCTTCACTCCTTTAAAGCTGATATTGCTGCTTCAAATGAGCAAAATAAATGACTATACACGGCGATGGTCACTATCCAGAGCCAGTATTCTCGGAGGCCTACACGTTACGATATATCGTAGGCATGTGATCCGATTGGTCGAGATAACCATTTGGACCAATCTGAAGCTACGATATATCGTAACTTGTACGAGAATACGGGGCCAGCTGGTGTTGATTATTCAGTTTCATCACACGACTGTATCTGAATTATTAAAAAGGTGGAGAGACGATCAGTTGTCATCATTTTGACAAGAGGCTGAATGGAGGAGTCGTGCTTGAATTCATGCTTTTCCCGTGAGATACAGATGACTTAAGCTGTCCGCCCACGTCTGGAAAGAAATGTGTCTAAATAACTGAACATTAGCTTAACTATTTAGCCCGTATGCTACACGGTCCAGCATTGTGTCTTATTTAATGGTTCCGCAAAACGGGACCGCTTATATATTTTGGTATATGTATGTTATGTAATATACTGGGGTATTGCATGCGATATTTCAGCTTCTACCTGGTGAGGACTTCGAAAAAAAGCAAATTTTTCTAGGAAAAAAATTAGAAACATATCATGTCCTTATATTTATTACAGCAAGGTGTTTACATGTTTACATGTTTATATGTTGTGGTTTTTTACTATAATATTGTAGCCCCATGTGCATGATGTGGTATTTGACACAGAGAGTAAACTGCTGTCCGACCACTTCGCCCCGTGAGATTTATTATCAACTATTATTGTATCAACTTTACATCACATACTGTTGTAGCAAGCATCCTTGACTTGCATAATAATAATTACGTAATCTCATATCTCTGTATGATGTAGATATACATTTCTATTCAAAACTGCTTGGTCTGAGGCTCAATATGCTGGCCAGGTAAAAGTAGTGATAGCCAGTATCTTCATTGCCCCAGTCTCTCCATTCCACTCTTTCGGCATTAGAACAGCCTTTAAAATTAACTTCGATACTGGTCTCAACGTCGCCTAGTCATTAAAGCGATCGCCTAGTGACATTGAGAGGGGAGAAACAGTTATATTTCTATGAAAGACCCAAGTAGGATCAGCCGGGTTCGAACCTGGCCTTCTAGCGAGGCAGTTTGGCGCTCTACCAATGCGCCACGTCCCCGTCTCTCTGAGTGTAATTGAGGCACAATATACCTGGACAAGCGCGGATCCAGAAGGGCAAGGGGGCACGTCTCCCAACCCCTCTTCCACCCCCCCCCCTCTAGAATATCCACCCTGGAATTTGGTATAAATACTCCTCATGCTGGTGGTTCTCCCTGCTTCGCAAGCCGTAACAGACTATGTGCAGCGTGTCAGTGTATTTATGTTCTCCTACTAGGTCTACACCTGATATTTAACCTAATGGGCTCAATGTCTGTTGTTTGTTGAATTATTTTCTTGGAAGATAGCTTTGTGAAAAAAAATAATTCGACCTTTTTATTCTAAATTTTGTTTCAATTATGCAATATATTTACTCATCTTAGTCATATTTAAATTGCATAACAAATCAAATGCACTTAATATACTCATCACTCATCAGTTATTTTAGATAACACTCCACAAGATGGGGCATAATTGTCTCCATATAATTATGAGGTGATTGGCTATCATTTGACCATGTGAGGGTACACAAGGTCAAAGGTCACTTTCAATGTCAAATATGATTTTTCAACAAATGGAGCGAGGAACAAGCGTAATACATCAATTTCAGGTGATTTTGACAGGGCTATTTATTTTCTTCAAGGTCAAAAGGTCAATTTCAAGGTCAAGTAAAAAAACATATCATTTTAACTAGGAAAAGTTAGGAACATGTATAATAAATCTTTTTCTGTACATTTTTTGCGATTTTCAGCAAATTGGGAAATTATTCATTTAAAAACATAATCTCTTTTATTATTTAATCAGAGACTAACTTTGTTTTATTACATATACAATGTTTTTTTGATGTTTATATTATATTTTTTCCTGCTGAAATAAAATCCATTGAGTGTTAGTTTGAAATGTTTCGGTTGTGTTTTTTATTCACGGTCAAAGGTCAATTTCAAGGTCAAATAGGAGTTGTCAACAAATGAAGCAAGGAACGAGTGAAATACCTCAATTTCATGTGATTTTGACTGGGCTATCCATTTTTTAAATTAATTCAATTATTTAAGATCATAATCAAGGTCACAAGTTCAATTTCAAGGTTATTAAAGAGAAAATACCCTTTTAACAAGTAAAGCTAGGAACGCGTGTATTACCCGTTTTGTATGGGATTTTGACAGACAAATCCATTAATAATATAATTTTAGTAATTCTAGCTCATCTTCAAAGTCATTGATTAAACATGCTGTAAGTTAAATCAGGTGACAGAAACGTAAAGTTAGGAACATGTGTAATACCTCTTTTTCGTAGAATTTTGACTGAAAAATCTAATTAGGGTTTTATTTTGTCATTTTTATAAATTCAGGGTCAAAGGTCAATTTCAAGGACGTTAATTATTATTTTTCAACAAATGGAGCTTGGAGAACAAGTGTATAAAGCGCATCTTCCCACGCAGCAAGACAGTACACCTTTGATTACGTTATCCGGCTTCAGAATCAGAAAGCAGAACTCTGAAGCGATGAGAAAGTAGGCTGAGGCATTTTAAACTACTCGCAACGTCACGTCAATAAAAATAATTACTTATTACTTATTCCTTATTCAATAAGGAATAAGTAACAGTTACTTATTCCTTATCGAATAAGGAATACGTTATAAGTAACTAACTTTATAGTCTAAGTCTCTTTTGCCAATCATATGCCTCTGTGGAGATGGTTTTATCATGTTTTGCAGTCATTTCCTTATTGCAATGCCATCGCCTGTAGCGTAACAAGAAGGTATAGGTTGTGTCGCTACAGGTTTTGATCAGCTTCTATCGTACTTAATTGCCTTAAACAAGCTTGTATCGCGGAAGGCGCATCCATCTGAACCGCTACCTTCAGCCCCAATATTTACATATAATAATTTATAATTTGAATCAAAAAAAGCCATCAACATCATAGCAATATGCTACCAATCTAGGGCTCCTAATGTATGATAAAAGCACCACTTTTTCTGGAAACATTCTGAGACATATTTTGATTCTTCAGCTGATGCTGAACATTTTATTTTCAGTTTAATTATGAATCAGAAAGAGCTAATTAAGATTTTTATGATTTTAAATTGATAAAACCTTTGGTCTCCATGATTTGTATAAAACTATTTCAACGCTATACATGTCTAGTTGTTGTAGCTGATGTTGTCATAGGCTGGGGGGGAGACAGGCTACTGTTCCAGAGTCTCGTCACTGATCCTGTTGGATACCGTAGCTCCCGGTACCGATGGGATCGCACCCGAGACCTGCGGATCAGCAGTTTTCTAGAACAAGCGTTTGTAAAAAAAATACCAACCAGAA
The DNA here is from genome assembly GCA_964017125.1 of Flabesymbios commensalis. Classification (NCBI taxonomy): domain Eukaryota; kingdom Metazoa; phylum Annelida; class Polychaeta; order Terebellida; family Flabelligeridae; genus Flabesymbios; species Flabesymbios commensalis. The sequence goes on from OZ024915.1 coordinate 55,489,653, forward strand.
AAAGTTGTAACGCTAGGGTCACTTACATGCATCTGCACTCTGTCATGTTACGCTCTGCGTGTATTGAGACTGGAATGGTGCCGATGCTTACATGTTACTTCGTTTGTTATGCATATTGCACAGAGTTTAGACTCATAACATAGGTATTAAAATAAAGCGGAGAGAGCTAGCTATATCAAGACATTTATGATGATTTCAAATCGAGCAAACCCCTTTGGTCTGCATGGTGTATGCACAAATATTTTAGCGTTGAGAGGGTTAAGATACATGGACACCGGCATTATATCTTTGTTATTATTCCCCATGGAGTTTGTGTAATGGGGACCATAGAGATGAGAGATGGGGTTTGGAGAAAGTAAACAAATAGAACGTGGGATCATAATTATTAGCAATAATGGTCAAAAGACCTGAGGGGAAATATCATACACCCGGCTAGCAATGGTTAATCACAATTGTAATCGAGTAATTAAGCAATTAATAACAAATACAGTCATTATGCAAGTGTAATTGTAATTAAAACAACTGTATGTGTGCGTAATTGTAATAGTAGTAGACAAATGCGGCACTGTAGATGTAATTGAAAATTCTAAGATGGTACTTTAATTACGTCTCAACTAGTGTTTTCAACTGTATTAAACATTCTTATAACATGTGCACCTTCAAATACCTCTGCGATCAATAATAACAACATTATTGCTACAGTGATGGTAATAGCATGTCGCTATGTTATTACGGACCTCTTCTCGTATAACACCTTACCAACACGTCCATGTGTGGGTAATAATTATGGTCGCGGAGTGATTGTAAGGACGCTCAGAACATGGTGCTACGAATTAAACGTTAATTTAGCCAATTGCGTAAGAAAATTCAGAGAAACTATATGATACCGTACGAACGCGGATTGTCATAGGAAGTGCAGATTTGTAAAGAATTATTAGTCATACAAAAAGCTTTATTTTTTAAGATGGCACCAGATGATCTTACCTTGGAGAACACACCAATAAAAATACAAATGGTAAAGATGACTGCAATGATCTCTAGACAAGCTAAGGTTACCATGGTAACCTGGTATGATTGGGCTACATCCTGAAAACAAATCGTTAAAATTAAACATTAGTTAACCGTGTTGCCACCTGAGGATAACATGTATGTTCATTTCTGCCGCTTTTTACAATGGTAGACACGACCCTTTAATCCCCAGGGTCAGTATTCTCGTACAAGTTACGATATATTGTAGGTTTCGGATTGATCGAGATCAATCTCGACCAATCCCAAGCCTAAGATATATCGTAGGTGTTGATATTCACATCTTGGTCTCTTTAAAGTCTCCTTACATATAAACAATGATATCAACAATGATCAATTTATTTGCACTATGTTATGTTTAGTACATGAGGGAGGATATAATTCTTGCAGATATTTGTTTTAAATACATGATTATGACTCAGAATTATGTATTTCACAAACTTGTACGATGTAAAAAATAATACGACACATTTTTTGCCAGATATAACAGTGACAGACCAATTATAATGACATAGTGTGCAGCTTAAATATCAGAAAGGGTCATAATGAGTCATGCATCTTAATCCTAAATGGTTGAACGTATCTAAATTCGAGCCCCAATCATTCGATGATGCTGCCCACAGATTGTACCATGGTATAGTGTACCATCGCCATTTTATTTAAAGATCCATCATCAGATATTGTTAAAATTGTAAAACATCAAAGTCGAAGAAGCTATTTACTTCAACTAGATTTCAAAGTATTAAGAATGACCCACCACCTCTTTTGAAGCACACAGCTTATTTGAGCAGCTACGTACTCATTCTTAATGGTAGATGCAGTGTGGTGATATAAGTCGTCCCTTGGATATCAAAGGGTGTATCTGCCACTTCACAAAGTGACAGATGCACTCTTTCACATCCAAGGGGACAAAATGTATTTTACGGTTGACATTGTCCTGGAAGTATATCAATACAATCATGATCTCACCATGTAGCCGGAGACCACACATTTTCGCCACTCGTGCAGATTTTGCAGGAGCAATTGTAACATCTTCCGACGTCTTCGTGGCTCAGACCAGCGGCAGCCAGGCCGAGGTGAACCAAGGCCAGATTTCTGTCGACGAAAACATTGTTAAAGCGACTCTGTCGAACCAAAAATCATCATTTTTATTTTGACTCCTAATATGTCCAGAATAGGCCTATGTGAACATGTCCATAGACTAGAATTGCGAAAGTAATTTAAATTTTGGGTTGTTGTAGTAATGTAGCAAGTGCATCGAAAAGCCTGTTTATCAGTTATTCCTGTATTTCTGATTTTTGACATGCATGTCTGAAATTAAATGTCGTCTTTATTTCACTTTTGACTGGTAAATTCCCAACACAAAATTAAAAAAAACGCAGTTCTAGTCTATGGACATGTTGACATAGTATGGACACACATGCATTAAGGAGCCGTAATATTAGAAAGATTTTGGCTTGACTGTATCGCTTTAACTACTGTCGTGCAGAGTCAAAAGGCAGTATTTGCTTTCTTTTCAAGTAAGCAGCTACTTCTTTTAGCTTTGTAGGACAGGCCACTTGCTACATTTTAGCACGAATCACAACTATGTTTTTTGGTTTCTAATTTTATTATCAGGGCAGTAAATATAGGGAGGGGGTAAATCTGAAGAGTAACTCTCTGCCTCTCTCGTGCACACATACCCCCACCATGAAGGAGGATCTTAAACCCTCCCCCATGGAGGCGGGTCTGTGTGCATGAGAGAGCTACTCTTCAGATTTTATAATGATGGGGTATTTCATGTTGGAAATTTGACCGAAAAAAATCAAATCCTGCAAAGTATGGCAGGCTTTTGTTCATACTTGGTAAATCAGATGTCTTGTTTATGCCAAATCTCTCTGTATAAACACATATACTTTATCAGTAAGCTGATCTGGAGATGAGTTAACACTGCTTCTCTCATGCGGTGTGATGATTAGAAAAAATGCGATTAATAACAAGTGAAGGGGAGCACAGGCTTGTTGTGTGTTGATGGGTCTCACAAATTGCCGCCAATCTATGACACACTAGAGATCACAACACCGCCTTAGAACCTCCCACAACCAGCCACAGTGTGTTTCAAGCCAGAGAATAAATAAACAGCTTATCATTGCTCATTCCCTCATTTTACTACATTACAATTTTTCCCTCTTCGCTTTTTAAAAATCGTCAAACCAAGGTTTGGTAAAACGTTAGCAGGTTTCGTGAGCAAGAGTATTTTTTCTTGATACATTTTCCGCAAAACTGATCTGATCATATTATGGGAGTAATCTTATTCTAAGAGTCAGTACAGAGAATACAATTGGAACGAGTATTTTATCAAACAAGTGATATATTTTATTACGAGAGGCAGTGCAATATTTCGCATTCACAATTTGTGGCCGAAAATGGATATGATTTATTTGTGTGAATTGGCTGCAATTCCCACATCACAGTGCATGGGGAATACCCACTAAAATGGCCAAGCGGCTTGGCTGTTCATACTTACATATCCATCTTGTTTCAATGATGGTACTGGAAGTGATACTTTGATACAGAGAGCGCCAGCTACAATGTACTGCAAACATAATTATGGAGATAACTGTCAGAACTCCAATAACTTATGCTATATAAGAAGTAAATTACAAGATGTGACAGGCCTAATTTAATTATTCACTACAACCTCCAAAATAGGAGCATGTAAAGCTCATATTGAGTGTTGAATTATTGTAGTTATGCATGTTAATAATGAAATTAAATATCCAAATATTATTTTTATTTCCATACGAATTCATTGTCTGGCAAAAATATTGTCAATCATTTGGTGCTGACGTCAATTGAGTCAATATTCATTATCAATGATAATTTGAGATGCCGTTTGGTGCACTGTACTAAAATATTGCAACATTTCTGATATATCCCATGTACTTATTGTGATTTAGATATACATACATCACGATCGATCAGCACACATGCATACACATTCCTTCCTCTGAAGCAATTTAAACATGTTGTCCTAGTTATTTTATTCATAATTTGTTGAATTTCAACATATATATTACCCACAGTATGTATATATATATTTATATGATTTTTACGTTTTGAAATGTATCTTTTTCTACCTGTGGGATATAATATCCCACAGGTAGTAAAGATATACATTTCAAAACGGATAAGTAGGAAGGCACTCACTGCTATACACCACATTCCATATCCGGTGAAGTGATAAGATGCACTGATCGGAATTGCCAGCCATCCAATCAGGAAACAGTAGCTGCCCAAGATAACATGACACACACCGACTGCCACTGAGTGCTTCACGTTATAAGTGGTGGAATCATCCCATGGCACCCGCAGCACCATGGCTCTAAACACCGTAAAATAGATCAACTAGTTGAACACGTTTGGTGTCGTCTTGTTGATTGACCCTAAGAATGAGGTGGTTGACCGTATCTATGTGACCCCGTGAGAACAGCGTATTTTCAGATACTTGTGGCTGTATGTCCCCATGACGCATCCGGATACCCGCCTTCTACAAAGACATCTTTGTCTCTACAACGTTGAAGTTGTGAAGACTTTATAAAAGCTGCATGCTTTTAAAACTTGTTCCACTTGTAGTTGTTTTATAAGTTTCTACGCTTTCCAGAGGGTTTTTTTCTATTTTCATATTAATATGTAGTTATTTTATCTCTGGTTTTAGCGCGAGAAACAAAAATTATGTATAATATATTTTTATTTAAGTTTACTTTTAAGTGTAATTACCATGTATAAAGTTGCATGCTTTTAAAAATTGCTCTACTTGTAGTTGTTTTATAAGTTTCTACACTTTCCAGAGGGTTTTTTTTGCTACTTTTATACTAATATGTAGTTATTTTATCTCTGGTTTTAGCGCGGGAAACCTAATGGGACCGCCCAGTATAAAAGAGGACTGTTTCACGCAAGATGGATAGTTAGTATGAAGATAGTTAGTACGAGTCAGAATCAAAGAGAGTACCAGATATATATAGAGAGATTGAGATGATAACATATAGTTTTAGAGACATGAGTTATGAACGTGAATGTGAATGTATGAACACTGACGAAGACAGAAATATGAATGAAGTGTGAGCAACCATGTTTTTTTTTTACCCTGAACCTTATTAACATCCCAGCAAACACAAAACAATTGTAATATATTTATACAATGTTGGACCAACGTCGAATATCAACAATATATAACATGTTATGCATTTTTGATAATAACCAACTCTTTTCAGTACAGTACAATAATTATTCTTGGGCTATGCCCAAACATATTGAGTTTGCAGAGGTTCTGGCTAGTTTTTATCCCTCTGTTGTCATCAAATCAACTACAAACCATGGCACAATGATCCTTAGGTACTGAAGAGGTGTGTTATGAATTGTTCAAGTAATTTATTATGCTCTTCCGGATTTATCCGGGATTTTCTGGATCACTATGTGGGTCGATATCGCATGAATTATGTACATGTCGGGTGAAGCCCCATTCATTGTAAGAATAGAATCTGGCTGAAATGCAGGTTGTGTGTCTAGACTGGGTCGCCCTAATAATCTTTTAATGCTAAATTTGATAATTAAATTGCATTCATTCTGTAATGTTTCAATGCTGGGCCAGCGTCTCAAACAGTTGTCTAGTATTGAACCAATAGTGCATGTTTGATAAGAAAAGTACAAACTTTGTAAATGCTACAAATGACAATTAAAATAACAGTTGCAATTCCAGTCAAACACGAAACGTCGAATCAACATTGTTATAATGTTTGGCCAGCATCGCTGACAGTGATACAGCATTAAGTCAACGGAGAGGCAAGTCAATGTGTTCACTTGGCACTCTGAATGTCCTTACATTTGGTAATATAAACATATATATATCTATTTAAAAGTACAAAAGTTCAGTGAGGACTTCTGATGTCTGAAATTTAAAGTCAAAAGTCTGAAGTCTAAAATTCCAATTCAAAATGGCTGCCAAAAAAATTGAAGGAAAAATCTGAAGCAATTTCTCAGAATAAAAATAACCCAACAAAATTCAAAATGGTCACACAAAAACTCATAAAACTTATTGCAAACATTATTGTTACTTAAAAAGTTGCTATTTCCCTCTAGTTGTTATTGTGCGAATGCAGAGTATTTCTGTTGCACTGATATTATAGCAATACAACATAAATGCTCTGCTTTTAACAATATTATACACTGTATGATACATCTGACCTTGAATAAAGTTAGTGACAGCTTACATTACCCTTACATGTACGGTTATCCTATATGGTAAGACTTGACGCTAAAGTGATGTTGGCATATATCAAACATGTAGCTGTTGTCATTGTTATACAGTCATATTAGAAAATAAGCACAGCGACTGACATAAGTCAATGCATCCGTTATCATCATGGTTATATTATAAGCCCTTATCAGAAGCTGTTAGAACTGGAAGTAACGATATAAAGGTTAGACTACATGTACACATACATATGGTAACATAACGTTATCGAGTCAATAATCATCATTCCTTTCAACCCTTACAACGCTGAAATATGTTTGTATAAGCCATTGAGACCAAATAGTCCTTGGGCCAGGGGCAGAATTTTTACGATTTATTACCAATTGGGGTGACTAAACTTTGTTGTGATTTTCAGCTAGATACATATATGAGGGGTCTAAAAAAGTATGATGGCCCTTTCAGAACGGAAGCTTAAGGGCAGTATTGTCAGTTTTAAAGAGAGGGGGGCCTCTGAACCAAAAAGTGAATATTAACTATATGTGTCCTACAAAAATCCATAATATATCGTTTCTGGCATCATTTGGGTCAAGGAGACCGTTTTTGATATTTTGGAAATGATCTAACAAATATTTCGCCGAAAAATCCAAGATGGCTGTCAATTTTAAGTTGTATTTCTGCACTCTATTATATAACAAGTTTATTTACGTCTATGATATTCGAATTTTTTTAAGCAAATATTCTAGTTATAGGCAATCAATCTAGCATTAAATTAAACTATTTTTTGTATATCTTGCAAATTTATTTAAATTCAGTTTTAAGGCTGTGAGGACCGAAAACGTATCTCTATGAAATGTGTGACAATAAGGCATACATGTATGTCCAATGTTGGTTTATATTATCTATTATTTTCTTGGTGGAATCAAATAATACTTATCTATATTTTCCCACAAATTAAAAAGAAACAATAAGTATAAATAAATTAATGATAACAGGGTTCATTTCTTTAAACATTTCAGATTAGATACGTTGTAATCAGGGTAATAGTGGTATGTACGCGTATCTCGTGGTTGTTATATGATTGGGCCAAAATGTAATACCTTCCGGGTGACTAGAAAAAAAAATACTCTAGATAGCTTCGTATGCCTTAGACATGAACACAAATGTATGACGACCTTTTCAGAACGGTAGCTTAACCCTTAAAGCGCTGAAATATTTTTGCATAAGCCATGGAAACTAAAGTGATTTTTCAATTTGAAATCATTATAAATGTCTTAGTTAGCTCTTTCCGATTCATTTGATTAAACCTATGTTATGGGTCTACGGCCATTATAAAACAAAGTATTTTTTCAGTGCGGGGACCGTTTTTATACGTCAGAATGTGTAGACTTCAGATTTGGACGTATAAAGACGATCCCCGTGCTGAATAGGTTAACGAAGTTATGAGATATTTTGTATTTCAGAGAAAAAAAAACATACATGTATGTACTTTCGAAATCTCGATATTTTACCTGCGCGTTCAAAATGTAACATCCAAATGTAACATCCAACGGAATTTTCACATATAAAAATGTCTTTAGCTTTACTAGGGGTGTATAGTGTAGACTAATAAAGGCTTTAAGTTGAAATGCCAGCACATATTTGGCCATTTTGTCTATTTAGACCGCGTTACGTCAGTCAAAACATCACTTCCTTCCTTAGCTCACATATCAACATTTCTTATATGTAGAGTGTGGACCGTGGTGTAGTGGCTAAAACTGTTTGATGTAGGTTTTTAACCCACTCTGTCATCCATGTTTTGAAGAAAAAAACGTTTCTTCCCCACTCGCTTGTAAGCATTGAGTATTGTGAGTAGACTCCATCAAGGAACTTCGTGAAAACACCATGAAAGAATGAGTAGAATTCTACTTAATCATTCATGTAGACCTATTCTATTAGAAAACTATTATCAAGGAAACCCTTTGGTCGAATACCTGTTGACGAAACTATTGAAGAAACCACTACCAAAGGTTTCAGCACAAAACCATCTGCAGTGAGTAAATACTACCTCAATGCTGAATATAGAAGTAGGCCCTACAGCCATAAAGCAGCTGTGCATTGTTATTGAAATCGACTCTCCACATAATATTCATTCAGATCTTCAGCCATCACGTGTTAAAAAGGACGTCAGTTTCATCTTTATATACTGCTAACCAGTTAGACAAATCCTTTTCAAAATAATCTTGCGATATAATTAATCTTTCAGCTGGTACAACTGAAGAAGTACATACGCGTATGCTGCTTCATGGCGCTGAATATTAGACCTACAATGATGTTGTTCTTGTGGCAGATGCCACTGATATCTTCATTATTTGCCTTGCATTTAGCACTAACATACAGTGTCATTTATATATGCAAAGTGGTACTAGAGCTCGACAGAGATTGATAGATATTACCTTATAAGACATTTATAGTGTTACACTTATAGGGCTACATTGTTAGGATTCCACACCATAATTCCTTTTCGTGTCAAGGTATTAAGCTTGATGCCTTGATACTAGTCATAAACAATCACAAATTTAAAGATACATTGGCAAATCTTGGTTGAAACTGGGCACTGTCACCGGATCTCTATGACGCACTCCAAGAGTTCACGTTTATATTGTCCAAAATCAATAACGTGTGATATCAAAATTTTCAGGGATAAGAAGAGCATCATGCGAAGATAGCTATATACCAGCATGCCAAATATCAAGCAGGTATATCTCACAGGAGTTTGGTTATCTGTCATGATATCCCTCGTCTTGATGATGATCACGGCTGGATTTTAGATGTTTAAAATAAAAACTTGAATGGATGTCTGGTTCTTCTGCTCCAGATGCTGTGCTAAATCTCCTCTCGTGTAGGCCTACTTGTAAGCGTATTTGTAAACTGCCACAGTGTCAATGTCTTGAAAATAGATTAAAATGTACAGATGCATGTACTTTGCAGAACTGTACAAACATGTATAACAAAGATGATGAAAAGGCACTCAGCCCCTCTTCCGATGATGACACAGATGATGATAAATTATAATAATAAACACCCAAATTTTGTGTGTGATAGATTGAGAAGTTCGTTCGTTCACGCTTTAAACAAAGACAAATGCAATTGAGGAAAAAGCCACCATTGCATTTACAGCTTGTGTGTGTATATATAGTGTATCACATGATTGGGCCACATAGTTACATGGTTAAGTAGTATGCCTACATGTCGATATTTATACTGTACACCATAATACTGTGCGTTATTTTTACAGAGCTGAATGCTGGTAATGATCTGGGTAGCATGTTTATTTCATGTATTTTATCGACATCTTAATTTGATTTTTAACTTAGTTCTGATTTAACACTAAGAAAGAACAGTTGGTTTCTGTTCTGTTTTAAATACGTAAACAATGATCAAGCTGAAAAAGAACTTTGTTTACGATCATCATTACTGCTGAATTCAAATTTATTCAGGTGAAACGGATTTAATACATTAAGCTGAAATCAAAGAACTAAACCTTGTTATCCTATTCAAACTACTATATCGAGCTACTCATGCATATATTATATTGATAATTATTAAAATTGATAAATAACCACCATGCTACATAATCATGGTAACAACCGAAGGAATATATACTAGTATTATCAAGATTACGGTGTATCTAATCTAAAACATCTAAATAAATGAACCCCTGCTATCACTAATTTATTTATTATCACAGTTTCTTTTTAATTCGTGGAAAATATAAAAAAATATTTATAATTTGAAAATGATGGGTAATATCAACCAACGTTGAACATAAAATAAAAGGCCTGATCGTTACCGTTCTGAGAAGGCCATCATACATTTGTGTTCATGTGTAAGACATACAAAACTATTTAGCGTAGTTTTTTTCTGGTCACCCGAATGGTACTAAATATTGGTCTGGCTCAATCACAAAATTATGATAACAACCACAAAATAACATACCACTATTACTATGATTACAGTGTATCTAATCTAAAACGTCTAAAGAAATTAACCACATATGCTATCATTAATTTATTTATAATTCGTTTTTCTTTTTAATTTTGTTGGAAAATAAAAATATTTTTTATTTGATTCCACTAAAAACAAAATAGATAATATAGACAAATATTGGACATGTGTGCCTTATTGTGACACATTTCATAGAGATACGCTTTCGGTTCTCACAACAAGTGCTATGAAGCACGCGTCTCTTGGATTACTAAACTGCTTTCATATTTACAAGATATAGAAAAAAATAGTTTAATTTAATGCTAGTTTGATTTTCTAACTAAAATATCTACTTACAAATTTGCTCACATTATATAGACATAAATAAACCAGCTATGCCATAGAGTTAAGAGATACAGCCTGAAATTGGCGGTCATCTTGGATTTGTCGGCATAATCTTGGTTGAATCATTTCCAAAACAGCAAAAACGTATCCCCTGGCCCGAATTATGTCAGAAACGATGTATTATGGATTCTTGTAGGACTAATAAATAAAAAGATATAATTATTAGTTATTTTTTTATTCCGAGACCCCCCCCCCCTCTTTAAAACAGAAATTACTGCCCTTAAGCTACCGTTCTGAAAAGGGCATCATACATTTTTACACCCCTCATATATTATGTATCTAACTGAAAATCACAATAATTTTAGTCACCCCGATTGGTACTAATTTTTGGTCTGGCTCAAGGACTAAAAGGTGTTTTTTTTTCAATTTAATCATCATAAATGTCGTATAGTTAGCTCATTCCGCTTCATTTGCATACCTATGTTATGGGTCTACGGCCTTTATATATAAATTTACTCTTTTAGTGCGGGGATAGACTTTATACGTCATTATAGTCGTCTATAATCGATTCCCGCGCTGTAAAAAGTTACCATTCTAATGGGTGCTCAGCAGACACAAGATGTTGAATCAATGTTGGTTTAACGTTGGTCTACCCTCTACGAGTTGGACCAGCGTTAAACCAACATTGCTTTGAACGTATTTAGTTAGTGGGTGATGACATTTTATATTGAATTAATTAGATTGAAGAGATGTTAAATTACGAATATATGCGTGAGGCAGGCAAAGGGTTAAACAGGTAAAAATAAGTAATTTAACACTTCAATTTTAATCCATTCTTTAGCGATTAAATCACTGTTAGTGGAAATAAAATGTGTGTTTCAACGTGATTTTTTTTAATTTTAAGGTTCTAAATTAAACAACTATGAGTAATTTTAAATAAGAAAAATTCAAATAAGATAACTGAGCAGGCAAAGGGTTAAAATGTGTTTCTCTCAGCAGTTGACATGATCAGCTACATCAACATGTAATGTAATGTTAATCACCAGGTGGCTCTTGTGACACTAGGTGGCCATAGTAAAAAACAGGGTTCTAATAGACTTATGTCTGTCTCGTTATATAGGAGAAATATAAATTTGGTACTTTCCTTGTTTGTCTCCCTCTAGTCTTTAGCGGGTATATACAGGCAACAAGCACTCGGACGCACTCGTTCAATCGTCGGCAACTTTTCATCCGAAATCGCCTAGTTAAAACGCGTTGTCAGGTTCTTTAGTGAACTTATATATACCGGACAGAAAAAAGTACAAAATTTGGCAGAATGCTTCCCAAAGACATCATAAAAAAATCCACCGGTTGAGCCAACGTGGATCCCCACTACTTTACAAAAAAATCAATATCTGTACGGACTTGTTTCACACGAAATATGTGTGCTTGGAAACTGGCTGTGGCCTATAGCTTATCGGTGTGCTATAAAAATGAAGATTGGTGGATAGTTGAGCTTGAAGTGCCACCGGAAATGCACTATGTTCACAGTGAATATACCTAAGACATGCCGATGCTACAACAACATCTTGACTGAAACGCACAGAAGTATAATTAGCCAGAGTTTGTGTGTACTTCTAGTTATATATTCTATTCTCTGGAAAAATCAGAGCCAAAATAAGAGGATCGATATTCCACGTATGTTAATAAAGCTACGACAATGCCTACATCGTGGAACTGCTGAATAAATGTCATGAACATTCAATATTTTATGAGTAAGATGTAGCTCTCGATGTTTGACGTTCTGTTGTTTTTTAAAAGAGTAAATAATATCCCTCCTATTTGTGTCAAAGATAATAATTAACATTACTGGCCGACGTACGTGGTGCAATCTTGGTGATCCTTTGGTCGCTTAATGTCACAAACTATTAAGAATCATAGTCATTAAAATTATGCAGTTTGAGCAAATGTGATCGATTTATCTAGGCACCACTTGACGGAGACAACCAAAAAATATATCTCTTTAAAATTATTACCACAGCTTTTGCTGGAGCGAGTGCATCTTCGGATTTTTTTAACATTATCCTCAGTCCCTCTATTATTCTATTGCTTTCGGACATTATCACACCTTTGTGATCCGCAGTTTTCCTGTTTATTTTACTTTTGTGCATTTTACACATTAAGTTTAGTAATAAAGTTTGCAGTTTGTTCTCTAGTTTCAAGTGATGACTACTATCTATCTTTTCAAAAAATACATCAGCTTTCAAAATAAATATCAATTGTAATGATAAGTGAGCTGCGCATAATGGTACAATTTAATTTATAAAATGACTTCCAGAGGTGAGACAATCCGTTCAAAAAAGTGTCTAAGGGGGCACCATCCAATATCCGGGGGGGGGGGGGGGTTGGGCTGGAGTTTTTGTCGCGGGCAAATCATTTATTTCAACCCGACTTAAAATTTTATTACATGTTCATATAGAACAGTTCTTGAAGTAAACTTTTTATTTCACGCAGAGTCCGCCCGAAAATATTTATTTTAAAAACACTCCACCCCCCCCCCCCCTGGAAATTAAATGGTGCCCCCCAAGTCAATGTTGATGTTATTGTAGCTAAGAAGTATTGGCATCATAATAGTTCAATAGATTTCAATGTCATTTAATTTTGATAACGTTATTACTCATTTTTTTATTTTTATTCTGTTTCTTATTATTTTCTTTATTATGTTAAACATTAGATGTAAGGTGATGAGGTGATATTGACAAAATATAAAAGTACAGCTGTTAAGCTCAGATATCATAAAAGCATGAAATTATCCACATTACATTTTCAGGGTTTAAGGAACATTTTCAGATGTGGAACCACCTAGAGGGTTTTAACTTCTGACCTAGAGTGACCTTTAAAGTTTATGTCAAATACCAAGCTAGAACCCACGTCATATATAGCTATACATACTTGTTGTGATGAGCTATAACCTCAAAATATCTTTGTAACATTTAAGTGGTTGTCTTTATGTTGACCTTGAAGGCTGCATTCAAGGTCATGTGGCTGTTGCATGAATTTACTACTTTTGAAAGGACATACTAGACACCAAATCACAGTAAACTTTCGGGGCATCTCACTCTGGTCATCATCAATTTTTGTTTTCATACGTGTAGCAGACACCCAGTAAAACAATGTTGTATATGATTGCTAGTAGTAGTACTTTCCATGACCCTCCCCAGGTATGGGGGTCCCCCTACCTGGGGAGGGTCATTAGGGTCTGTTCCGTCTGTTCTATGTTGTACTGTATGGTACGGAAGCACAAGTCAACAACAATTATCCAAGGAAAGATGCAGCCTCCACGTATCTCGCCCAAATCTTCGGGCAGATTGCCAGCGGTGTACCCTGATTCCTCCTCTCAACAGCGGTCCCAATGTAGCCTTTCTGGTCCTTTGTTCAACCTTAGTTCACCAGATAGACGGTCTGTAGTAATGGAGAACAGTGTAAAGTGGCGGACTTGGTTTTTTTGTAGAACTGCCTTTGTCGGGGGAATTTTCACAATTGCTTAAGATGGGTTGGTGAACATCTCTTTCCTGGCTGCATTGATGTCATCTAGGTAACCGATCGCTCTGTCGTACATCAGGATGACGAATCTCTCAATGCGTGACTCTCTTTTCTCAGAGATGAGTGTGGTGTTGAGCTCCTCAAAAGCATCAGTAGCCTCAGAACATACAGTCGATGCATACAAGGTATCTTATACCCCCTCTTCCACTGTATCACACCCGGTGAATTCGTTGGAGAGGCGCAAGTCAGCAGATTTCTATGGGCCCATTGCATGAGCAATTTCATAAATAGCTATGAAACGGATGTTTGAGCAAGTTATACAAACCTGTAAGATCCACTGTTGCTCCCAAACATAACACGGATGCTCCCTGAGTGGCATATATTTTGTTCCCATCAACCTTTAACACATCTTTCTAGTTATCTGGGTACTTTGCTAATTACGAACTATTTTCCATCCTTGATTTACATTGTGCCCCAAACCAGAAGGTCATTGGTGTTTTCCAGGAAGTGTTTCCCATCTATCCTATAATGGCGTGCCGACTGCACCCCTGGATATTGTTCATGATTTCCTCTCACTTTTATCTACACACCTCCAGCCACCACCAGCACCTGCAAGCTGCTGGATCTTCTATAAATCCAATAGTCAGTACTCCTTTGACTACACAATATAAGTGTTCGTGGCAATGTTCAATTGCGATGGCTGAAAATTAGTCTGATGTTTTGTAAACCACAAACCACAGCAAACTCCATCAAGAGTTGGGTGCTTTCGCTAAGTAGTCTGGTTCCATTTTTCAAAAAAGAGCTCTATGTAACGATTGTTAGGGCATTGTTTTAGTAGTTATAGTATACAACGGTGTTTACAAGATTCGGACCTGTTGAATCCGAATCTGTTGTATACTAAGCTGGATTTAGACATTTAAGCCCTGAAAACAAAATGGCCACCATTCGCATCTGCAGCTCAGCTACATTTCCTAGAAAAGGTATATTTCTTTTAAAATGTATATTTTTAAACTGAATAAATATCTAAATAAATGATAGTACTTAATACATTGTTATCAATCAGCCTGTTAAACATGTTTGTGTTTATTTGATCTATTTACCTATACAAATTTGTACCGCGATTACATATAAATCAATAGAAGGCGATAATTATGGAACCATTCATGCTACAAACATAATAAATAATATGTCCACACCCATGTTTTCATGGTTACAGATTATAATGTTAACTTTTTGAAAGACCTAGAAAGAATATTGATTTTCCTAACCCATGGGCAATTAGTATCAATACAATAAATTATTTGTCTAATAAAGGTTCAATCAAAACCAAATGAGAATAATTGTGAATAAATTGCAATCAAGACATGAAAATAAATCGTTAAAAAACACATATTAATATGTTAGTAAATTAGCCTATTAACCAGTCGCTCAGTACATACCGAAGGAATCACGAGGCGTTGATGTATTAATGTTGGGTTGGAGTCGAAGACGGTGAACCAACGTTAAGCCACCGTCGGGTTAATGTCTAGTGTTTGCTGGGTGTGATATGATCTGATGTAGCAATAATTTTAATCAACTACCCGGACCGCTACCCATAGGCATGAACCAATGTGAACATACATGACATTTCTGTAGATGACAACAGGTCTAGAAAATTCATTATTAATATGATAATGCTCTGGCGCAAATGACCACATTACAATACTCAGTAATTCAATTAGTTGCAAATAATAGAACAGATGTCGGCCGTCTACTTAGGCCCCTATGTGCAGGCCTATACATTATGCCAATGCACACTGGACCAGCATTATACTAACGTCCCGCCTCTGCAGGATAACCTAAGTGGCCACACGCAATTTCATTAATTGCAATGGTTATGAAAACGGCTCGTCTCGACTCTGTATGAAAGGTCTCAGGACAAGATGCACAAAGATGATGCTGACGAGAGAAGGCCAATTGTGACAGAAAGTAAGAAACTCCACCTCAACGAAGAGCATGAAGACAGCGTGGGTCTATCTCGTCATATCACGCTGCGGTACGCCGTGATGATTCTCATGGGTAATGTGATAGGTTCCGGTATCTTCCTCTCACCGAGAGGTGTCACTGCCAACGTGGGCTCTGTAGGTGGATCCCTCCTCATCTGGACCGTCACGGGCTTCTACACTCTGGCTCAGGCTCTTTGCTACGCTGAGTTGGGCACACTGATTCCGAGAGCGGGAGGGGATTATACGTATGTCCACGACATCCTTGGGCCCTTACCTGGCTTCATGCTATTCTGGGTAAACTTGCTTGCGACGGCTGTTGGAGGGGCAGTGATAGCCAGGACAGCCGGACTTTATCTGCTGGAGCCACAAGGACTGGATTGTCATCTCTGTTTGGTAACAGTGGTGGCTATATCTATTATAGGCGAGTATTTATTGACATCACATTAGGCTATCATGTTTAGTCTTTCTGTATTGCCAGGTGGTTCCTATATTTTCGTCGATACTGAAATAGTCCATGAGCCAGGTAGGGTCATCGGTACCACAAAAAGGTACAAATTTCAATTCATACCATCTTATTCTACATGTCGTAATAAACATTATTTGGTATGATAGCAGTCTCAATGTGGTAGCTTAAGGTCTCACACAGCTATTTGAAGTTTCTCAGCGTAACATATATGTCTACTTTTGAGGTGGTGTTGTATAGCTTAGGCTCATTACAAACACAATAAATTATATATAATTTTTTAGGTAAACGTCTCACCATGCCTATGATTTAATAAAAATGGGAAGTTAAACACTTGTATTTCTCATTAAATTCAAGATAATGCGTAGGGAATTTAATTTGCTCCAGAACGACAATTTTGCAACCTGATGAGCTCATTCTAGAGACAATGTGTGGTGAGATGTGTGCAATGTTAGAAAATGTTCCTAGCTTCTTTTTTTGATGCTTTCCCGGACACAATGTATTGAATATATAAAATGTAATCAAATAAAGTAATCAAGATATAAATATTTTGTCCGGATACAACATATTTAAATGTGTTATGTTTGACCCCTCACGTTTAACAGTGATCTGGTATTTTAAGGCTACGGTGAGGTAGCATATAAGCAAGTAAAAACAAATGTTTACTAATTTTAGTTATAAATAATCTAAATTTGATTACCTCCTTTTCACCACTTGACCACTAAAGTTCACCCAAAGTCAAATGTAAATATGCTATTGTATGCAGATATTTTTGTACCATAAAGTCACATTTCTACAGAACTGTCTAAAAGTCCACCTACGTTGTATTTCCAAAAGAAGAACGGAATCCTAATTGAATGTTTCATCTGACACATAATGCAAGTTTTTTTCTATAGTGTTTCCTTGGTGTTATCCATTCAATGGGCAGTTCCTTGAGTATTAAAAGGGAACACTTTTAGTATGCAGGTCTTTTAGATACCCGAATTCAATTAGTTTTTTAGAAGTTATTGCAGAAGCTATTATAAGAGACATGAGAACATTTAAGTGTTCACTTTGTATTTATATACCGATGGTTGTGGCTCCTCTAATGGATAATATATGTAGGTCTAGTGTATATTGGTAGTTGACATTGAGAAGTATTGGATAAGCCTAAAATACACATGTTCAGTACTTCCAGCCACTATCTCATATCTCATCTTAGAGATATTTGCACACATTACATCTCAGCAACGATAATGGACCACTGTTGTACTTCTGCATATCTTACTTCAGTATAGTTGTACTAGAGATGTATTGAGAGCCATCACAAACCTAGAAATACAATCATGTGACATCTACCATGTTGATTTGTCTCAATTATTCACATTAACTCTCACTGACACGTCACACCTACCAGATACATATATACCCAGAAGTTTATACCTACTTTGTGTGTGGATGCTTCTGTGTATACCCAATTATTGAATGTATAATTATTTATGGTATTTAATTTGCACGTGGTACGACAAAATTCAGCTTGCAGGCATAGGAAGTAACTTACTACCACATTTTATCTAAAATATTAATATACCTGTGCTTCACTATGTATTATGTCATTGGTGTGCTAAGTAAAGATGAAGATTGAATATAATTATATACACAAAAATTCGATAATACACTGCCGAATTAACATTTAGATATTTAGCATATACATAACTGCCAAATTTGCATAGGCCTACTCATTTGTTGTTGCTTAGGTTATGCATCATACTAATTTGTTTTTGCAATTGATGAATATTTTTTTGCCATTTTTTAAAACTAAGTATTATCCTGGAGATTGTGGTACATTTCAGTAATTTTACAATAATTTTACAATAATTAAGAATGTATATTGCAAATTGTATTTCAGTATAAAAATATTTCACAATTTTGGTCATGGTGGATTCTTGAAACACGACCAGTTTCATTAAGTTATGCATACAGTTTAGTGCTGCAGTCAGCTATTGTTTGCAACAGTAATACAAAACAGAAATCAGGTTAACCATCCTACTAACCTCATAATGGTCATGACAATATGTTATAAATCTAGAAAAGTATGTAGAAAAGTATTAAGCTACTACATATGAACTGTTATCATGCAACAATATTTAGTTCTTACTTTATACCTTGTCAAAAGCACAATAATAATAATGTGTGTTTCTTGCGTGTTTGAGAAACGTGTACATATACACATATTCAGTTCCATATTTATTATGTTTTGGTCATCTTATTTGCATCAAACGTGAGTTTGAAATATGTCAGATATATATCCGCCTATAATAAAAAATAGAACTATAATGCCTATTAGTTTTAAAATTGGGGTCAATAACGTATGATGAACTGGAAAATACAATGTTAAATCATTCACACGGTGGGTTTGATTGTTACGTGATAACACCTATTATTCTACTACTTAGAAAGTGCTATCATACCAATATATTTAGTACATACATATACCTTACCAAAAACACAATAATAAGTGTGTTCGCCTTGTGTGATTGTGCTACCACTCATAACAATATCTGTAACTATGTAGCAAAAGCGTGAACAATTGTACATATTCACATATATAGTTACATATTTTGTTAGGTTGTAAACATTTCATTTGCATCAAACGTAACAATAAAATGGTACAGATATATATCAGCCTACATACAAAACATTAAACTATAATATCCAGTAGTTTTTAATTTGTGGTGAATAACGTATCTTGCATTGGAAATAAAATGGTCAAGTAATTCATATGATGGGTGTAATTGTGAGGTGATACCATCCATTAAGCTACTACATACAAACTGCTATCATGCAAATATATTTACCACAGACATACATGTACACCTTGTCGAAAATCGAAATGATTAATTTGTGTTTCTTACATGATTGAGCCACGCAAAACAATCACTTTAACTACATTAGATATATGTTAATAAATTTAATATAAAATTATTAGTTGCGTAATTTTATATTTTATCATCTGTTTATTGGCATCAAATTTAGTATCAGAATGTGTTAGATATATATGAGTCTACAAGCAAAAAATAGAGCTCTAATATTAAGTGTTTTTTAAATTATCGTCAATAACGTATGCATGATTGCTGAAATGAAATGAAAAATCATTGAGAGGGTGGGTTGATTTGTGACGTGAAAACATACGTTAAGCTACTACATAGAAACTGCTATCATGCAAAAATATGTAGTGCAGACATACACCTTGTTGAAAATCACTATAATAATTTGTACCTTTTTATGGTACCAATGACCTCCTTTTTGGGGTCCTGGCTCATGAATTAAAAGTGTTGATATTCGTAGGAACCACCTTAATATATTAGTATGGCGTGTTGTAGGCCATGTGACGGCTTCGCGATCTGACGGGCGACATTTCTATAATATGTGTTTAACTCTGATACGTTTTAAAAATATCAGCACTGTATGAGTACATAAATGTATTATATATAGCAATATACCACCAATAATGTATATACCCTGAATCATGTACGGATATAATATGGTAATAATTTTGATTGATTAATTGATTGTATTAAAATGAATGAATGAATGAATGAATGAATGAATGAATGAATGAATGAATGAATGAATGAATGAATGAATGAATGAATGAATGAATGAATGAATGAATGAATGAATGAATGAATGAATGAATGAATGAATGAATGAATGAATGAATGAATACTGGACACTGTAGTAAAATGATACTCAAATTTATAACAATGTTCGACTCAAATAGTCATTTGGCTAAAACTTCGGGAATAAAATTGAGTAATTGTGTAAAATGTAAAACAGCAATTTTGAAACAAATTAAATTCAGGGTTCCTACGCGTCATGGAAAACCTGGAAAATTGCAATTTTATTTTCTAGGCTACGAAAACTCATGGAGTTTGAGAGCAATGCCAAAACTTATGGAAAACTCATGGGAAAAATATTTGTTATTAAAAACAAGGTTGTGATGCACATTTTTATCGAGTCCGTGTGATGTGATGGTGCTAGATACATTCTTCAACAAGTGTATACCCGGTATAGGCCTATGCCTGAATATGTCATGGAAAAAAATCAATTTTGTCATGGAAAACTCATGAAAAAAAAAATCACACAGTGGAGTAGTAACCCTGAAAATATATTATTTGGACATCGCTAATGTGTTATAATCTAGTTTCCATAGTTCCCCCACCTAAATTGACATTTTAATGGGTAATTGTGTTGATATTTTGACCTTTTAACATTTTTCAAGGCCAAGGTCATAAGGCATTCTTATGTTTTAACAATTTAAGTATTTGTGTCGAACGTCCGTATGTTCAGAATGTTTGTTGTGGCCAAAGGTGATTTCAACAACGATTGTAAATTGATTATTTTGTATAAAAAAACCGATAGGCTTTGTTTTCCTTCCAGGTGCGTTGGGAATTTTGAACGTGTATAGCAGTGAATGGACCACAAAAGCAATAGTGTTTTTTACATGTTCAAAATTACTGGCCCTGATAATTATTATTGTCGCTGGCACAGTTCGCTTAATTCAGGGTAAGTAAATTATTGTTTTTCCACATTTCGTTAGGGGAAGAAAAACGAATTCGTCTGGTATCACACAAAGTTTATTGGCATTGAAATGTACATCTATCTATAGTATGGTAGTTACGGACTCATGACAGATATCTTACTATAGATTCACGATTTATTATAATTCTGGCCTCTTGGAGGCATAGAGGAAATGCAGTACCTATAGAAATACATAGATATACAGCTGTACAAAACGTGGTAATGCATTATCAGTGAAATATATTGACAGTTTTAAATATCTATACATTCGTAAATATGTTTAAAAGTGGTAGTATTATTATAATATTTTGCAATTTGCACCTATAAAAAAGTTACACTCACGTAAAATGCATGGATTCATTATTACACCTGAAGCTATAATGTCAAAATTTTGGCAACTAGATGAAAAACACTTTCATCACCTGTGATGTTAAACATCCCCGATGATAAAATTACATGTCTCGTTTTAAGATGGCGTTATTTCTAGCTGCATGAGTTTGGCTGATTCGATGTCTAGTTGTCATTTCATTCACATATTATCTTATTATCCTATTTGTACATATATGGTGCTAATGTGGAATATGTAACAAGAAATGTTAATGTTGAATGATGTTGTTTTTATACAATAGCGTGTGTTTGGGGGTAATTATGTTCATTTGAGAACTGACTTGTGAGAGTTGATCACGACCAGGGTGATTTGAAATCCGAGGACGAAGTGGGAGTGATCGACTGTCACAAGAAGGTTCTAAAATGAACATAATTGCCGACAAAACATACGCTATTTCTATTATTACCATCATTATCATGATTATACCAAAAACTATCAAAAAAGATTAAATTAGTAGACTAGTCCTACAGTGGGATGGCTATAAACAGGCCCAACTGAATGGCTCTAATGACCTCCATTCCCTTTATGATGTTGATACCGCGACTGTAGACTTATAATATAATGATGCTGTTAATGACGGTGAATAGAACTTTGCCGTAGGTCTGGACCTAGCCTATGTCAGTCGTCGAGCTGGTCTATCTGCTAGTTTACTTGTCACACGACAGATCTTTTTACCTGTGTTTAGATCCATAAGAAGAGCTAAGGGCCTATAATACTGTTGCTACTAGACCCCTATGCCTAGAATAAAAAAGTTAAGATCTAATTTTTCTTTGTAGATGATATTCAAATTTTCAAAACCCCGCACTTCACAGCCGTATGTCAGAATTGGCATGATTAGTGTGTCAAACAATTCCAACTGGATATTTATTTGTAGATTGAACTGTCTGCTACTGTACATCTTAGCATCTTAGCTCTTGGAGCCTGTTCGTAGGCCTACACTTGTTTTCTGTTTTTAACATATGATCCGTTGAATTTGATTACACCTAAATATTTAAATTCGTATAATTTCAAATTATTTTCCTTTTTCATTGACATCTAAAATTACATTTTCAATTGAGTTTTCGAAAATATCATTTTTCCTGCTGTCAATGTTTATTGTCAATTTCGATTTTCGGCAATATTCTGACAGGTGGGAGAATTATGTTTGTAGGGGATTATAGCTTAGTAGTTGTTATAGGCATATAGTGTAATCTGCATGCAAAAGTAACTACGTATATTAAGGTATGTATCTGTTAGTTTGCCAGTTACAGTCACGGGATTTACATATTTACTTGCCACAAAAATTTTCAAATTCATTTATGCATAGTGAAAACAACCAAGATAAACTTTTTCTTTATGATACACGATCAAGGGTGTGATATGTTTTCTTGTTCCCTGATTTGGTTTTCGTTTGAGATATTGTGCAATTCCAAAAATGTTTTCAGTCGCTGGTGCAGTAGGCTCGTGAAGTATTGTTAATTGTAAATAGGTTGTCATGGCTACGGAACAGCCCCCACCCCGAATATGACGACACTATGTGTTTTGTACAATTTTGTTATAATTTACGACTACGAAATTGACAGTGCGTGACATTTTCTATTAAAATAATGTAACTTAACAATATACCACCACAAAAAAATATTATCAGTCTCCCAAGGAAATACAAAACATTGGTATAACATTTCTAAAACGTCGGCCCAACGCTTTGACGTTGGTCCAATATTGTACAGATGATATACAAATATGTTTGTGTTCACTGGGATGTCACACACGGTCACATAGGATATGCCAGAAGTTTTACTTCTGGATTTTGAATATGTACCAATCGCTAGTGCATGTACTTACACTCTTATGCATCGTCTCAATAGAAATCATCAGCCAATAATATAGCAGCGGTTCGGATAAACTGTTCAGATAAATTGGTTGTATGATTACTATTGACACGTAGATTATGAGCATGTCTAGTTGGATAGTTATGAACATCAGAATTTTTTACAAACATTTCGCTTAATAAAGAAGGTAGCAATTGCATTTCCACTTTTTACATAAATAAAGACACTTCAAATTATTATATGGATATATACATTGCTATTTATGGTAAAACTCGGAATTAGAACGTAAAATTTTGAAAAAATACATAATTATGATGCCTATTATTATCCTAGTCGTATGATTTAATACGCCATGACTTCCTAGCATTTGACTCTGAGATCACATATATGCAGCATTAATTATAATCATATCTTTATGATAATGTATTGAACCTTTCAATCATTTAAAGGTCACACAGAGCATTTCCAGAATGCGTTCAATGAGACAACGAACGACGTAGGAATGGTGGTGCTGGCTGTACTAGACGGCTACTTTCCGTATCAGGGATGGTGAGTCACAATAATAGTTGATATTGTTTCAAAGTCTCAAATCGGTTAATTTTGAATCAACTATAACATAATATTGTGTTTATTGAATGAAAATTGAAACTATTTTGAAATCCTTGCATTTTTTGTTATCCGATTCTTACCCGGAACTTTCGTAGGTTCTGGAGTTATGTTTTTGTCTAAAACGTTATAATCACATTGTTTTACATGTATTTCATTTTTACATTTCTATAGGGAGGTAATCAATTCATTACCCGAAGATATGGTCAACCCTACTAGGTAGGTTACTTAAACTCAATAGTCGGTCGATTAGTTTTGTCGCTGGTCGGCCAGGAGGTTAATTGGTATCATGTACAAATCTGTGTATCGAAAAAAAAGCTGAGAACAAAAACTACCGTTATTTGTTAGTGATTTCGTCGCTCAGGAACCACATGAATAACATACAAACTTACAATACGCTAACAAGATTCAAGATACAAGATTATTTATGCCATAAATGTATATCAACAAAGCATTAATCATGTTAATATACTGTAAATGTTAAAACATAGTAGACTGATCAATACTAAATAAAATATGCAATACCTATATTAATAGCATTCATAGGAATATTGATAAACAATATGACAAAGAGGAAAGAATATCGGGTGACATTAAAACGCCATCTCATTAATTACAATAATTATATGTCGACCCCTAGGTAGTAAAGGGCTGTATCGTCCACTTGCTTAAGTGGAAGACGCAGCCCCGTGGATTCACAGAAATGACAATGCATGTGCTATGTTTTCTCTTCCAACGAGTTAAAACCCCGAATTTAATGTTTTCTTCAGAAATCGCAGCAATTAATTATTCATTTTCGTCTGCATGATTGAACGGAATTATAGATGACGTGCATAATTTACATAACCAATTATTCTTATAAAACATACTATTATCTTGTGCGCATGAAAAATGCATCGCACATGATAACGCATTATAGTCGATGAGTCTCTGAACAAAACCCTTTATCATGGTAATCATACAAAAAAAATATCATTTTTATATATTAGCGTTTTAAAAATATAATTCTTCTGATGAAACACTTTGAATACGAACTGGCTCAAAGTGTTTGTAAAAATCTGATACTATGGGAGATTACCAAGACCAAAAATATGAGTCGGTTTAATCACGGATAATAGCTAGTTTGTTTCCACCTCCCAACAAATATGAACAGAAAACAAGAGTAAAAAACTGTGATTAACAAATTTGTCTTTCACTCAGCTCCAGCAACTTTCCCCAATAGGAGAGAGGTACTGGAGCCGAGTGAAATAAGAACCTGAGAACAGAAGTCCCCCGTGTCTCCGCGACATAAAAAACATTGCCACGAGTTGTGTTTCGATACCGTTACCCACAACTTCAACTGGGTGAAGATTACTTGCATGTGTATAATTTGAATCAAACCATATGCCACATCTGGCAAATATAAAACATATGCCACATCTGGCAAATGTAAAACATATGCCACACCTGGAAAATGTAAAACTTATGCCACATCTGGCAAATGTAAAACATAATATGCGACATCTGGCAAATGTAAAACATATGCCACATCTAGCAAATGTAAAACATATGCCACATCTAGCAAATGTAAAACATATGCCACATCTGGCAAATTTAAAACATATGCCACATCTAGCAAATGTAAAACATATGCCACATCTGGTAAATGTAAAACATATGTCACATCTAGAAAATATAAAACCTATGCAACATCTAGCAAAAGTAAAACATATGTCACATATAGAAAATGTAAAACATATGCCACATCTGGCAAATGTAAAACATATGCCACATTTGGCAAATGTAAAACATAATATGTGACATCTGGCAAACGTAAAACATATGCCACATCTAGCAAATGTAAAACATATGACACATCTAACAAATGTAAAACATATGCCACATCTGGCAAATGTAAAACATATGCCACATCTAGCAAATGTAAAACATATGCCACATCTGGTAAATGTAAAACATATGCCACATCTAGAAAATTTAAAACCTATGCCACATCTAGCAAAAGTAAAACATATGTCACATATAGAAAATGTAAAACATATGCCACATCTGGCAAATGTAAAACATATGCCACATTTGGCAAATGTAAAACATATGCCACATCTAGCAAATGTATAACATATGCCACATCTAGCAATGTAAAACATATGCCACATCTAGCAAATGTAAAACATATGCCACATCTAGCGAATGTATAGCATATCCCACATCTAGAAAATGTAATGCTCATTTCAAATGTTCTTGTTTAAAGGATCAATAAAAAGGCTATATACGTGATTAGCTCAAGTCGATGGTGAAAGCACGAAACCACTCACTCTGGTCAAAACGGCTATATACGTGATTAGCTCAAGTCGATGGTGAGAGCACTAAACCACTCACTCTGGTCAAAACGGCTAAATACGTGGTTAGCTCAAGTCGATGGTGAAAGCACTAAACCACTCACTCTGGTCAAAGCGGCTATATACGTGATTAGGTCAAGTCGATGGTGAAAGCACTAAACCACTCACTCTGGTCAAAACGGCTAAATACGTGGTTAGCTCAAGTCGATGGTGAAAGCACTTGATCACTCACTCTGGTCAAAACAGCTATGGACGTGATGCTTAAGTCGATGGTGAAAGCACTAAACCACTCACTCTGGCCAAAACGGCTAAATACGTGGTTAGCTCAAGTCGATGGTGAAAGCACTAAACCACTCACTCTGGTCAAAACGGCTATTGACGTGGTTAGCTCAAGTCGATGGTGAAAGCACTAAACCACTCACTCTGGTCAAAACGGCTAAATACGTGGTTAGCTCAAGTCGATGGTGAAAGCCCTGAACCACTCACTCTGGTCAAAACGGCTATAAACGTATGCTCAAGTCGATGGTGAAAGCACTAAACCACTCACTCTGGTCAAAACGGCTAAATACGTGGTTAGCTCAAGTCGATGGTGAAAGCACTAAACCACTTACTCTGGTCAAAACGGCTAAATACGTGGTTAGCTCAAGTCGATGGTGAAAGCCCTAAACCACTCACTCTGGTCAAAACGACTAAATACGTGGTTAGCTCAAGTCGATGGTGAAAGCACTAAACCACTCACTCTGGTCAAAACGGCTAAATACGTGGTTAGCTCAAGTCGATGGTGAAAGCCCTAAACCACTCACTCTGGGCAAAACGGCTATAGACGAGATTAGCTCAAGGCGATGGTGAAAGCACTAAACCACTCACTCTGGTCAAAGCAGTTATGGACGTGTTGCTCAAGTCGATGGTGAAAGCCCTAAACCACTCACTCTGGGCAAAACGGCTATAGACGAGATTAGCTCAAGGCGATGGTGAAAGCACTAGACCACTCACTATGGTCAAAACAGCTATGGACGTGTTGCTCAAGTCGATGGTGAAAGCACTAAACCACTCACTCTGGTCAAAACGGCTAAATACGTGGTTAGCTCAAGTCGATGGTGGAAGCACTAAACCACTCACTCTGTTCAAAACGGCTAAATACGTGGTTAGCTCAAGTCGATGGTGGAAGCACTAAACCACTCACTCTGGTCAAAACGGCTATATACGTGATGCTCAAGTCGATGGTGAGAGCACTAAACCACTCACTCTGGTCAAAACGGCTATAAACGTGGTTAGCTCAAGTCGATGGTGAAAGCACTAAACCACTCACTCTGGTCAAAACGGCTAGAAACGTGATGCTCAAGTCGATGGTGAAAGCACTAAACCACTCACTCTGGTCAAAACGGCTATAAACGTGGTTAGCTCAAGTCGATGGTGAAAGCACTAAACTACTCACTCTGGTCAAAACGGCTAGAAGCGTGATGCTCAAGTCGATGGTGAAAGCACTAAACCACTCACTCTGGTCAAAACGGCTAGAAACGTGATGCTCAAGTCGATGGTGAAAGCACTAAACCACTCACTTGGCCAAAACGACTATAGCCGGGATTAGCTCATGTCGATGGTGAAAGCACTAAGCCACTCACTCTGGTCAAAACGGCTAGAAACGTGATGCTCAAGTCGATGGTGAAAGCCCTGAACCACTCACTCTGGTCAAAACGGCTAGAAACGTGATGCTCAAGTCGATGGTGAAAGCACTAAACCACTCACTTGGCCAAAACGACTATAGCCGGGATTAGCTCATGTCGATGGTGAAAGCACTAAACCACTCACTCTGACCTGAATATTATCTTGGAAATTGAATGCGTCCTGAAGTAGTTTCCCTGATCTGATGTTGGCTATTTTGTAGCTACCAGGAGGCGAGTACTCATTTCTAGTTTATTTGACCTTAACATTAATTTTACCATTGTTAAAATACCAAGGGTCCTTTTCACTAAGAATATAGTCATTTTCAGTTCCTGGCTTTTAAAAAGTTAAGATCATCCCGTTGTTTATGATAAATAACTGGAAGTTAAAACAATTTTCGTAGTGAAATGGGTCCCAGATTTTACATTTATGCTTGTTATCTAATAAATAAATAGTATGTAGCATGCACCACCTCAAAACGGCTCAATACGTGGTTAGCTCAAGTCGATGGTGAAAGCACTAAACCACTCACTCTGGTCAAAACGGCTAAATACGTGGT
Source organism: Flabesymbios commensalis (assembly GCA_964017125.1). Taxonomy (NCBI): domain Eukaryota; kingdom Metazoa; phylum Annelida; class Polychaeta; order Terebellida; family Flabelligeridae; genus Flabesymbios; species Flabesymbios commensalis. Next base: position 55,518,115 of record OZ024915.1, read on the forward strand.
TAGCTCAAGTCGATGGTGAAAGCCCTAAACCACTCACTCTGGTCAAAACGACTATAAACGTATGCTCAAGTCGATGGTGAAAGCACTAAACCACTCACTCTGGGCAAAACGGCTAAATACGTGGTTAGCTCAAGTCGATGGTGAAAGCACTAAACCACTCACTCTGGTCAAAACGGCTAAATACATGGTTAGCTCAAGTCGATGGTGAAAGCCCCAAACCACTCACTCTGGTCGAAACGGCAATAAACGTATGCTCAAGTCGATGGTGAAAGCACTAAACCACTCACTCTGGGCAAAACGGCTATAGACGAGATTAGCTCAAGGCGATGGTGAAAGCACTAGACCACTCACTCTGGTCAAAACAGTCATGGACGTGTTGCTCAAGTCGATGGTGAAAGCACTAAACCACTCACTCTGGTCAAAACGGTTAAATACGTGGTTAGCTCAAGTCGATGGTGGAAGCACTAGACCACTCACTCTGGTCAAAACAGTTATGGACGTGTTGCTCAAGTCGATGGTTAAAGCACTAAACCACTCACTCTGGTCAAAACGGCTAAATACGTGGTTAGCTCAAGTCGATGGTGGAAGCACTAAACCACTCACTCTGTTCAAAACGGCTAAATACGTGGTTAGCTCAAGTCGATGGTGGAAGCACTAAACTACTCACTCTGGTCAAAATGGCTATATACGTGATGCTCAAGTCGATGGTGAAAGCACTAAACCACTCACTCTGGTCAAAACGGCTATAAACGTGGTTAGCTCAAGTCGATGGTGAAAGCACTAAACCACTCACTCTGGTCAAAACGGCTAGAAACGTGATGCTCAAGTCGATGATGAAAGCACTAAACCACTCACTCTGGTCAAAACGGCTAGAAACGTGATGCTCAAGTCGATGGTGAAAGCACTAAACCACTCACTCTGGTCAAAACGGCTAGAAACGTGATGCTCAAGTCGATGGTGAAAGCACTAAACCACTCACTCCGGGCAAAACGGCTATAGACGAGATTAGCTCAAGGCGATGGTGAAAGCACTAGACCACTCACTCTGGTCAAAACAGTCATGGACGTGTTGCTCAAGTCGGTGGTGAAAGCACTAAACCACTCACTCTGGTCAAAACGGTTAAATACGTGGTTAGCTCAAGTCGATGGTGGAAGCACTAGACCACTCACTCTGGTCAAAACAGTTATGGACGTGTTGCTCAAGTCGATGGTGAAAGCACTAAACCACTCACTCTGGTCAAAACGGCTAAATACGTGGTTAGCTCAAGTCGATGGTGGAAGCACTAAACCACTCACTCTGTTCAAAACGGCTAAATACGTGGTTAGCTCAAGTCGATGGTGGAAGCACTAAACTACTCACTCTGGTCAAAACGGCTATATACGTGATGCTCAAGTCGATGGTGAAAGCACTAAACCACTCACTCTGGTCAAAACGGCTATAAACGTGGTTAGCTCAAGTCGATGGTGAAAGCACTAAACTACTCACTCTGGTCAAAACGGCTAGAAGCGTGATGCTCAAGTCGATGGTGAAAGCACTAAACCACTCACTCTGGTCAAAACGGCTAGAAACGTGATGCTCAAGTCGATGGTGAAAGCACTAAACTACTCACTCTGGTCAAAACGGCTAGAAGCGTGATGCTCAAGTCGATGGTGAAAGCACTAAACCACTCACTCTGGTCAAAACGGCTAGAAACGTGATGCTCATGTCGATGGTGAAAGCACTAAACCACTCACTCTGACCTGAATATTATCTTGGAAATTGAATGCGTCCTGAAGTAGTTTCCCTGATCTGATGTTGGCTATTTTGTAGCTACCAGGAGGCGAATACTCATTTCTAGTTTATTTGACCTTAACATTAACTTTACCATTGTTAAAATACCAAGGGTCCTTTTCACTAAGAATATAGTCATTTTCAGTTCCTAGCTTTTAAAAAGTTAAGATCATCCCGTTGTTTATGATAAATAACTGGAAGTTAAAACAATTTTCGTAGTGAAATGGGTCCCAGATTTTACATTTATGCTTGTTATCTAATAAATAAATAGTATGTAGCATGCACCACCTCATGCATAATGGTATATGTAGCTGATGTTTTCAGGGATTTGCCATTGACAGTCTGGATTTCACTCATCTCGATCACAGTGATTTATGTTTTCACCAATGTGGCTTACTTCACTGTACTTTCTCCAGCGGAGCTAGCAATGAGTGACACCGTCGCTATGGTGAGTTGCATAATTAATGTAGATCTGGTAATATTAGCGAGGTTTTAATTTTCGCGAATTTCGCGAAGAGGACAAATTCGCGAATTTGAGAATTTCTGAAAAAAAATTATTAAGAGCGCTACCTATCACTTTAATCGATAACTCGCGAATTCTAGACTTTGTAAAAAGTCCCAAAACCACAAATTCGCGAAAATCTAAACTCGAGAAAATTACCAAATCTACAGTATTCATGGCATATATCAGCAAGCACAAAATATTTGTATAACAATTGTCGAGGTTGGGCCGACGTTGTACAAATGTTATACAAATGTTTTGTGTTTACTGGGTAATAATAGCCGCTTCTGACAAAAAAATATTGGAATATCTTTATCTCAATAAGGTTTAGAGTTAATTACACTCCATCCAAAGCCAAAAGGCAGTACCTGCTCAATTTACAAGTGAGCGGCTAAGGGCTATACTGTGCTTAATTAGGCTAAGGGTGGAATATGCGTAAGAAAATACAAATACACGTGTCTGATGATCAGGTAGCGGGACACATACACAAAGGGACACAAATAACAAAGGGAGAGTCATCTTAAGTATTCATATCGACGTACTGATATCTGTCGCACCATAAAGTACCTTAATGGTGATATGTTGCCAATGACATGCTTATTCCTCAATTCACGCACCAGTTTCAACCATGTGGATTTTTTTAGGCTAATAACGGCAACTCCAATTACTAGGCGACACCTACAGTAATTAAACGAAACATAGAATTGTTAGGGGCTACCATTTATTCTCCAGGGGGAGGGGCTGGAGTTTTTTAAGTAAACTATTTATTTCACGCAGAGTCCGCCCCAAATTATTTATTTCAAAAAATCTCCAGCTCCCTCCCGGACATTGAATGGTGACCTCCTTACTGTGAGTGGGGGTGAAAGGTCTACATGTCTGCCACAATATAATCACCTTATATCGCTCCCCAGGTGTATTTAATTGAAATAACACACACATCAGCCAGCCAGGCCTGTTATCCTGTAGATAAACATATATATATATATAAATATATTCTGCGTGATAAATTCACACCTCAATAGTTTGTTATGACTTTATTGCAGGTGTGAGGGCGGGGCCCTAGGTTAGTGGTTAGCACCGCTGCCTTTCACGCTAGAGCTCGGGGTTCGTTTCCCGGTCTCGATGATTTGAAAGAAAAAATAAAGTTTCTTCCCCACCCACTCGTAAAACTCAGTATTGTGGGGAGCCTCTGTGACCGAAAGGTAACATGCTCGGTCTCAGACCTCGAGGGTTTGCATTTTGAATCCTGTGTCTGATGGAGGACAGTGCCATCTCATCATCCACAATAGGTTCTCCTGGCCCAATTTAGCATGTATGTGCAAAAAGTGGCCTAAAGACCGATTCATTTTATTTTATTTATTGCAGGTGTTTGCTGATAATTCATTAGGTTTCATTGGCAGAGTTATGCCTGTGGCAGTAGCGTTATCTTGCATGGGGACGATGACGGGGAACATTCTCAGTATTTCAAGGTGGGTGGGAAAATCTATTTGTCTAATTCACATGTAGGATTTAACCTTACGGTGCGGAATTTGTATTGTATATGCATCATATATGTGCCATGGAGATAAAAAGGGTTTTTTTAAATCATCAATTATATCTTAGGTACATGTAGCTCTTTCCGCTTCCTTTGAATATATCAATGTTATGGGTCTACGGCTATTTAAAAAAAAATAGTGCGGGAATCGTGTTTAGACGTCAGAATCTGACGTCTGAAGACAATCCCAGCACTGAAAGGGTTGAGAAATAAATTCGGTCATATTTATGAGAAAGCACCTGAAAGCGCACCCCTCACACAAAGCGCACAATTTAAACATGTTCGCGAATATTTAAAAACATTGATAAGGTTTCAATATACATGCGACTTCTGACCTCGGCTCATAACTGGTTTGGCGATATGTAGCCTACAGCAAATACATTTAATTATGCGACGTTAGAGCGATAAATTTTATTCTGTCAAGATTTTTATAAATTTAGGGTTAGAGATTGGGTGATTATTCATGAATGCTACATCGTAGTGTGCGCTCAAATTGTTAGCCTAATTATTTCACTTATAGGCCTATCTATATTAGTAGAGATTAAGCTACACCCTTTGTCTGTAAATTGCCACAGCGATTCTAATCTCCTTCCCATAGATCCCATAGTGAATTAACCCTTGCACCACTGAGCGCTACTGTAGGCCCTGGTCGTTTTTAATCTGTTTTATGAGCCAATCAAATCACTGTTATTGGGAACGAAATGAGCGTTTTTGAAAACACAAAATTTTACAAACGTTTGGTCTCCAATTAAGGGGGCCACCATTCAATATCCAGGGGGGGGGGGGGCTGGAATTTTTGTCGCGAGCAAACTATTAATTTCAACCGGGCACGGCGACGCGCTGAAAATTTCACATTTTATTACTTGTTTATATAGAACACTTGTTGAAGTAAATTATTTATTTCACGCAAAGTCCGCCCGAAATTATTTATTTAAAAAAAACTCCAGCCCCGCCCCCCCCCCCTGGAAATCGAATGGTGGCCCCCTAAAATATGTGCAATTGTCATCGACTTGAAATTGTGGATCGCTGTAGAGGGACATAATTTCAAGTAGATGGAAATTTAAATAATTCGATTTAGCGCTTTGAGGGTAAAATTACCCACTTGTATAATACATAAATGCAGTATGTCAAAATAAAAGCTGAAAATATCTTTATTTCAACATGTTCAACGAGTTATATCGTTTTGTATAACACCACTTTTATTGACAATATCCCTAGACGCATGTAGGTTATGTCCATGTCATGCGTCACTAGCGGACAACCCCCAGAGCAATGATCAGTCGACAATACTTTTATTTCTGATATTCTATTCACAATTGTAAAACAAGGTGTTACGACTAAAAATATCTCAAATCTGTCAAATGAATGCACGATAAAACTTACAATATTTACAAATCCGAGTAATTTTCAGTCAGTTGAAGCTGTGGATCGCGGAAGCGAGACAGTCAACTTCAAATGACTGAACAATTAAATTGAATACCTCAGAGCTCTATAGGGTTAACCCTTTCAGTGCGAGGACTGTTTATACGTCGAAATTTACTGTCTGTAGACGTCAGATTCTGACGTATAAAGACGGAACCCGCAGTGGAAGAATTAAACTATATATAATGTCCGTAGACCCATAACAATTCTATTCCGTCTCCATGGTCTTAACATACGTATTTCAGAGTTGTAACGGTTGTTTTAAAGTGTCCACTGATACTTGCAGGTATTTGTTAGCTGGAGGGCGATATCACCAAGTACCCCGTGTCGTCTCCTTCATCAACATAAAGATGGGAACACCTGTGATAGCAATAGTACTCCCGGTCAGTTGATACATTCACCCATCGTTGGTTTGGTGTTGGGCCAGCCCCGCGATCGGTGGGTGTCGTCTGGCCAATCCGATTTTTTTCTCGGATTTTTTTAACTTGACAAGACCTCTAAGCACGGTAAAGACATAGCCCTACAAAGAGAGACTAAATATTTGAAATAAAAACAAAGTATTTACATTGACAGCTTGTTTTTCCATTTTTGCTATATAGGCCTATATTTTGACATAATTGTCAGGATTACATATGAATAATATAAAACAAATTCTATCAGGTTAACCTGACACTGCAGATAACACGAAAATGTAATCCAATTAGTTGGGAATAGGTGTATGTCATGTGACATCTATTATTTATAAAAAAAATAATGTAATTTACAATGAAACGAAAATTGGATTTTAAATAAGACCATTAAGCCACCATGTAGATATATAGGCGTTTAGCCTAATAATATTATAATGTTACCATAGTATAAAGATCATATCAGTTTAAGTGAATGTCTCGAGTTAGATGGGACATTATAACGCCAAATTAAATAATTTAATTGTTTAACCCCTTGAAGTTGTGGGTCGCGTTACTTCAAGTAAGTGAAAATCACTCATATTTGTTCAAATTCAGACCAAATATTGGCAAATTTTCATGTTTAGACGCTCATTTTGTTCCCAATAAAAGTGATTTGATGGGTTATGTCAATGGATTAATAACGACCGTAGTAACGCTTGGCGTGTTAAAGTGAGAATCGCGTCTATAGCCGTCTGTCCATCAAAAAAAAAACGTGAAAGGGAAATGAGCAATTTGCAATGTTGGCATATATTATATTTTGATTCAAATTGTACAGATGTAAGTAATTTTTAGCCATTTGGAAAAAAAATTGATTTATTATAAGTTAGCATTTTAAGGGCTAAAACATGACAGAGACACACAATGTGCATCTAATGTTTCAAAACACTAAATATTAAATAAAATAATGAAGGAGTATACAGACAGGATATAAATAATAAAATATGGATTTTTCCAATTCAAGTTGATGGATATATTTGAAACATTGACTATGAAACCACTTTTATTGCAGTGTATTTTATTTCTCGTGTTCTGTGTAATGACTGATTTGCAAGAACTAGAAGAATACACTTCACTAGCCATACAGATTAAAGTGCTGCTAAGTTTTGTTGCGCTATTTTATCTCAGATACAAGGAACCTACTTTACATAGACCCATCAAGGTAAGAATTACATTAAAAGAGGAGGTAGTAAATCATGTTATTTTCTACATGTGTAAGGAAATTATTGTATTCAAATTATTGACGCTAATTACAAGACAGCAAGAATGACAGACAGACACTAAGTATCTGACTATTGTTGTATTCAATCTGGCAGTTTATAATATAATCCTTACAACTTTCCACACGCCGCAAAGAACACCGCGATTGTTTAAAGCGAGACCGTCGTGGCAGGATTTAGAAAATCGCACACAAGTTTGTTCTACGTAGTAGGGCGGATTACGGCCCAAATCAAGTGAAATCGTGACCGGCTGGACAAAAGTATGAAACTTGGCACAGTTACTCTTTGTACACTACTAAACAATTTCAGAAGGATAGCCCAAAATTCTCTTAATAAAATCATGTTTTACGTAACCATTGATTGATTGATTGATTGAGACTCAAAAAGCCTTTCAGCTTATTGACGGGCATCAGTGTGTTAATACAGAAGCTCAACTCTCCCGTGGGAAAGGAACACACCCCACACTTAAATTCCCATTCCAGAATCAATATATTGTTTTTTTTAATTTTTAACATATTCGCATTTTCGTTTTTCCCAATTATATCCAGAAATAAAAGAAAACTAATCTCTAAATTGTAACTTCTTTCTTCCGTTTTATAACTAGACTAGTCTAGCTAGTTAAAAGCTCGTGAAAACTTCCCTTGTTCCCTTTTTTCTTGTGAACTTCTTATGTATTTCTCTTATTTTCATTTACTGATTGGATCCCTTCCAAATTTTTCGGTTTTCAACCTTTTTAAAACGATGCCATGCATGCAACGCTAAAAACTCGATCAGTAATATCTGTACTATCCGTGATTTCAAGTGCGCTGAATAAATATATCCCCGACCACGGCAGCATGCCAAACCAGACAGACGTGAGAACGTTCTACGACGGCTAAGACGGGGCACGGCTAAGACTGAACATGTTAATTCTTGACGACAGCTTCCGACGCGACGGAATTAACGAATCCTAGTCGTGGAAGTTGCCACACCGCACTGATTGTTTTAGATTATCGTGGAGTATGCAATCACGGACAGTGTTTGCGGTGTGTCGCAGGCTTTAAGTTCTAATCACGTCTATGGGCGTTATTTTTAATCACGGACAGTGTTTGCGGTGTGTCGCAGGCTTTAAGTTCTAATCACGTCTATGGGCGGTATTTTCAATCACGGACAGTGTTTGCGGTGTGTCGCAGGCTTTAAGTGCTAATCACGTCTATAGGCGGTATTTTCAATCACGGACAGTGTTTGCGGTATGTCGCAGGCTTTAAGTACTAATCACGTCTATAGGCGGTATTTTCAATCACGGACAGTGTTTGCGGTGTGTCGCAGGCTTTAAGTGCTAATCACGTCTATGGGCGTTATTTTCAATCACGGACAGTGTTTGCGGTGTGTCGCAGGCTTTAAGTACTAATCACGTCTATAGGCGGTATTTTCAATCACGGACAGTGTTTGCGGTGTGTCGCAGGCTTTAAGTTTAATCACGTCTATAGGCGGTATTTTCAATCACGGACAGTGTTTGCGGTGAGTCGCAGGCTTTAAGTTCTAATCACGTCTATGGGCGTTATTTTCAGCCTTTTTATTTGTCCTTCAAAGTAGAAAATATGAAGACAAACTGATCATTAAATCTTCAACAATAATAATGTAAACTGAAGCGATATTTGGCAGCATTATGTTTTACTATTATTTAGTTATCACTTGAAATGTTGAAAAAATAACATGGTAGAACTATCCTGGAGCAAGTCTTGTCCCAGATTCATTCATCTTGTCCCAGAAAGCACAACCCGTTGTGATTTAATGCTTGACACCATATTAGTAGGGGAGCCACGGCACTTTTAATCAACCGAACGAGTGGCAAAGGTCTGATAGTTGATTCCACCTCAGCAAATGGTCCTCTATTCAGAAACCCATTTCTTACAAGTACCGGCTGGTGCAAAAATTATTTTTTATATGTTTTTTCACTTTTCGCGACCAAAAAAAGGCGTAAATCTTCTTCTTTTAGTCAAAAATTAAATATTTAATTTTTTTCACTGTCACTCATCACAATATATCCCAACTGACCCAAAAATATATTAAACACAATTAAAGACGTTTTGGTAAACATTAAGCCGGAATTTAGAGACAAATTATTTAATTTTATTGAAAAAATTCAAATTTCACTATTTTTAGAAAAGTTCAAATTATTTAAAAAATTACAAAAAAGACGGAATAGTGTCTCATTATACCTTAAAAAACTCCCCATGCTATATGGTATTGGGATAAAAATATATTTTAAAATATATAAATGTACAAAAACCGACTGAATATGACGCTATGACCTCTACCCCCGAAGTTTATAGTTCTCACGACAAAAAAAGGTGTGAATCTACTTTTTTTTTTCAAAAAATAAATATCTCGAATTTTGTTCCTGTCACTCATCACAATATATACCAACTGACCCAAAAATATAATAAACACAATTAAAGACGTTTTGGTAAACATTAAGCCGAAATTTAGTTACAAATTGTTCAATTTTTATGAAAAAAATGCAAATTTCAATTTTTTCTGAAAAGTGCAATTTTTTTTTTTATTACAAAAAACTGGAATAGTGTCTCATTATACCTTAAAAAACTTCCAATTCTATATGGTATTAAAATAAAAATAAAAAATTAAATATATAAATATATAAAAACCGACTGAATATGATGCTATTACCCCTACCCCCGAATTTTCAGTTTTCGCGACAAAAAATAATAAAAAATTAGGATATATATATATATATATATATATTTTTACGCATTTTTTACTCATTGTAAATGATCATAATTTTATCATATGTGACTGAAATATATAACAAGCACAATTACTGATGTATTGATAAGCATTAAACCGCAATTTAAAGGAAAATTCTTCTTTTTTTCATAAAAAAATGAATAAAATTGAACTATTTAAAAAAAATGTTCAGAATAACGTTACAAAACTATAAAATAATGCATTATTGTACTTTCAAATGATTTCTCGGCTATATAGTATTAAGAAAATAATATCCAGAGAATATATAAATATAATAAAATGGACTGAATGTGATGATATAATATTACCCATGCCCGTCGGTTAGTATTTATTTTATGCGACCAAAAAGGAATATTATAATTGTTAACAAAATAAATTTATATATTTCTTTTTCACTGTCATCATCATGATATTCCATAAGTGACTTCTCATGTTGTATATAATTACAAGAAAAAACCATAAACATAAATATAAAATATAAAATATAAATATAAAAAAACATAAATATGATAAAACCGACTGAATATTATGATGTTCCTTTAACTTAGGAAATGGAAATGGTAACCTTTACACTTACTTATTTATTTTAATTTCATCAAAAATTTCCCAATCGCTTTTAACAATAATATGAAATAATATATGATCAAATAAAATATTGCATGCAATTAGCGACATAATATAATGTAATATCCCTCATCCCCACTAAATTAGAAATCATAACTTTTAATGAACATGGTGAATAGAAAACAAAATCAGTTTTTACATATATGTACTTCTAGATTTTTTATTGCAGCAAATATAACATTCACTCGAATAAACTGAAATTATACTTCATATGTATATAACACACAGATTTCAGTATTAAATGTCATCAGCGCCTGGCTCATATGAATCAGCATTGTAAACTTCATCATCATCGTCGTCACATTCTAGATTTTGATTAGTCAACCTCTCTGACAAAATTCCAGGACCCTGCCTCCCTTAAAACCAATATATCGAGTATCTTCCATTTTTCACTTCCCAACCATTTTTTCCCACATTCCACATTCCACAAGAAGAACAGCTTCACAGGGAGAGTAGACAGACAGACAGCCAGATATTTTATTGACAGAAAAAAAGTCATTACAGACTTATTTGTCATATAAATGAAAGAGATATATGTACATGTATATACAAGATTGTTAATTTGTTAAAATCATATGACAATATACATGGCATACATATGACATATATATATGACATATACATATGACATACACAACTAAAATCATGTTAAGTGACATTGCCAAAATAAAAAACTGGGTATTTTGATAATATAAATGACTACTACTTAAAATAATTTAAAAGGCATTGCCAATATAACATAGGTGTCTATCATTTTGTTTCCTGCACCAAAATCAGAGATAAAATAGCTACTATGTATGACATACTAATTATATTATAGTAGCAAAAAAGACACTCTGGAAGCGTAGAAACCTAAAAATATATACAAGTGCATAATTATGCTACAGTAACTGGAGTATGCAATAAGACAATGGTAAAAAATATATGGTATTTTTTAAATTAAATATAATATCATGGCAGTACAATAAATGTGGCATAAACAGGTAGCTTTGAGTCATGTGACCATGCAACCACAGTCGCTATGAGCTCGGAGATTCCCTGCTATTGACTAGTGGTGCAAATTTTACGACGTAATAACAGTAGTAATGGCGGTTAAAATTATATGTGCAATTCACACAGGACATGGCCCTCGCACAAAAACATTACATCTTATTTTAATTCACTATATTGTTTAATTCATACTGTTTAAATCACGACTTGGTTAGTACCACATACTCGGAGTTACAATCGAAGAAAAACATTCCCGACCTCATAGAGAAAATCAGTTGACTTAGCAACTCTGAAATCCTCCATAAGGCCCCAACTCGTCTGGTAACAAGGGCGACCGAAACGTTCCTAACCGGCCCTAAGACGCAAAATAATAAAATCAGAGAGCAACTACCGTCCTGATATGTGCTTGACATCATTTTAACTTTCATAATGGGTTTTCATTATCATGTGGCTTAAAACTTGTCTGGCATATTTAAAAAACGGCATAAAATTACTAATTGTGGACAACTTCCATACATCTTACATACAAATTCCTCTAATGTAAAGTGCATTGTAATTGAGTAAATGGGCATTAAGGATAAAAATATAGGGGGAAGTACGTGACATAATTGTGGCTTTCAGATATATATTTATTAATTATTTTACTTGTCAGATGCCCAATGTCCAATGTTCTTTACATACACATATTTGCGCTTAAAAGCTTTTAAGCTTTCGCATGTGATTGGAAACAATTTAAATATAAGCTTGATATTTTGAAAACATCTATTTAGGTCAATACAAAATACAAATTAATTGTGAATACAGTCATTGTGTATTCAGCGTCAATTCTAACAGTGACAAGGCAGATGTTCCACTTGAAGCCTAATTAGAGAAAATAAAATAAAAAGTAAGGTTCAAGTCGAGTTGCACCTTACACGGATGTTGTACAGCGCTGGCCATATTACGACAAGGGTTGCTACATGTAATTAAGCCCTCAGAAGTTGAGACTTATAGAGGGTATACGTATTACAATTATTCCAATATACAACTGAGGCAATTACATGGTTTACATCCGCAAACTGCAGTAATGATTTATCGTGGATAAAACTGGGTTAAGAGCATCAATATTCCACCAACTGATTCAGAAGAACAATTTGTCAGGTTATCATCATCCCAGTCTGTCAGACAGATTCATTATGGGGTGATGTACCAATAAAATTTATATTTAGTGTTATCTTCTGAAGATGTCTTTTTTCAGTTGCAGCTGTGCTGCATCATCAGGGACACTAGCCTGCCCTGGACTGGCTGTGCTAGTAATTATGCGCATCTGGCTGTCCACATACATTTCTCTTGTGGTGTGACCTGGTGATCACAAAGGTATCAAATCGGACACAATTTTCAACTTTTGAGAACTTTGTTTGCACTGATAACTCAATATTTTCTGATTAAATGTACTGAATAAGTAGAGATAATTATTAACTGGTAGTCGATGTTTGAAGATAAACAGCTAGCTGGTATTTAAATTTGATTGCTTCAAAAATTTATCAATTAAAAACATAGTCGTGAAATTAAAAGATAAAAAACATAAAAAACATTCAATTAAAAACATATTTCATGAAACAGGCCAACATTATTTTGAACATTTTTGAAAATAGTTCAATTGTATTCATTTTTTCATGAAAAAAGAAGAATTTGCTTCTAAATTGCGGTTTATAATGCTTATCAATACATCAGTAATTGTGCTTATTATATATTTCAGTCACATATGATTGAATTATGATCATTTACAATGAGTAAAAAATCCCTAAAAAATATATCCTAATTTTTCTAAAAAAATTTTGTCGCGAAAACTAAAAAAAAAAAGGGGGTGGGGTAATAGCATATTCATATTCAATCATTTTTTATATATTTATATATTCTAAAAAATATTTTTATCTTAATACCATATAGAATTGGAAGTTTTTTAAGGCATAATGAGACACTATTCCAGTTTTTTTGTAATATTAAAAATAATTTGAACTTTTCTGAAAAAAGTAAAATTTGAATTTTTTTCGTAAAAATTGGATAATTTGTAACTGAATTTCGGCTTAATGCTTACCAAAACGTCTTTAATTGTGTTTATTATATTGTTGGAATATATTGTGATGAGTGACAGTGAAAAAAATCGAAATATTCATTTTTTGAAAAAAAAAATCCGATGCACGCCTTTTTTTGTCGTGAGAACTAAAACTTCGGGGGTAGAGGTCATAGCGTCATATTCAGTCGGTTTTTATACATTTATATATTTTGAAATATATTTTTATCTTAATATTATATAGCATGGGGAGTTTTTTAAGGTATAATGAGACACTATTCCACTTTTTTTGTAATTTTCAAAATAATTTGAAATTTTCTGAAAATAGTGAAATTTGAAATTTTTTTCATAAAAATTGAAGAATTTGTCACTAAATTTTGGTTTATTGCTTACCAAAACGTCTTTAGTTGTGTTTTTTATATTTTTGGGTCAGTTGAGATATATTGTGATGAGTGACAGTAGAAAAAATCAAAATATTTATTTTTTGAAAAAAAGAAGAAGATTTACGCCTTTTTTTTGGTCGCGAAAAGTGAAAAAAACGTGTAAAAAATACTTTTCGCACCAACCGGTACATGTAAGAAATGGGTTTCTGAATAGAGGACCATTTGCTTAGGTGGAATCAACTATCTGACCTTTGCCACTCGTTCGGTTGATTAAAAGTGCGTGGCTCCCCTACTATATTGGACGATGGTTCAAAATAAAACAGCATGGAGTCAAAATCTCGTGTTGGGGATGTCATTTGTTTCACCCCGGCGGACACAATACGTTAAACCTACGTTGGCTTAACGTTGGTCCAATATCTACGACGCTGGTCCAACGATAAACCAACATTGATTCAACGTAGTGTGTCTGCTAGGACTAGCCTCACAGCAGACACAAGCCGTTGAATCGATGTTGGTTTAACGTTGGTCCACCGTCTACGGCGTTGAGCCAACGATGAACCAACATCGAATCAACGCATTGTGTGTGCTGGGCTCCACATAACATGGTTGTGTTTGATCCATTGTCCACAGATGCATACCGTACTTGCTGTGGTGACGTTTCTACTGGCGATTACGCTATTATGCTTGTCAGTTTATCAAAATCCGCTGTCCATGGGATCAGCATTGCTTCTTCTGGGGCTACCTCTATACGGATTGGTTATTATCTTTAATCAGAGCGTCCACGTATTTTATCTTTCAAGTAAGTGAATATGTACATGATGTAGGTCCAATTTAACATGCATATCAGTTCAAATATCTTTATAATTACTCTAATAAACGATGTTTTTTATATAATTCTTCAACAAAGCAATAGCAAATGTGAAGCTACGTTTGCCAAGCAAACATATTTCGCAAAATACAGTGTAATACAAGATGACACACCTGTGTTAAATGTCTCTATGTTTTTATTCTGTTTTTTTTTCAGATAAATATACAACGCAGCTACAACTTCTCTTTCAACTGGCTCCGGAGACATATCCATTAAAGAAAGAGTTGACATGATATCTGAACTGTCGACTACGTTACAACGCAGGGGCTGCCGAGCAAACTCAAGACATTGACACAATGTTGTTTTGATGTTTGCACACGTCCTCGACGTTGGCCCAACAGCAAAACAACACTGGGTGGATGTATTGTGTTTGGTGGTTGTTATTCGACCAGACACTGATATGAAGAGTGTGATTTTCGGTCAGGAGTGAATAGGCAAACACTACTAAAACATAGATTCAAAAAGATCACATTTCGTCCGTAGCAACTGTTTTTATACATGTGATATGAATAAAATGATAAAACTGACCCACCAAATTAAAAAAAAAACGTCAAGCGATGGTGTGTTAGTGTTGGCGCAGCCAGTGGCCCAGCATTGACCTATCATTGGACACTGTGTGTATTGGGAAGGGCATACTACAAGAATATTGTGATACAAGAGTTGTGAGCATGATTAAATCTCAAATTGACTTCCCGTATGAACTACTGCAAATTTTGTAAATAGTGCCTGTTATTATGTCATGTTGTGTCATGCATAAAATTATATAAGAAAATGCAATTGTTGCGTATCTTTTTTTGCTAAGTATAATTATATTGGTTTAGTTTTCTAATAATATTATATAATATCACTTTGGGGTTTAGATAATCATATTTGGTAATATAAACATACATTAAAACAAACAAAACTATCCAACTGCCCAAAATACAAATGATAAATTGACTAAAATAGTCAGAAAAATCATAGTGTCAAATCAGAACTTTTAAATTATCGCTTAATTCATTTTTTTAAACATATGTTTGACATATATTCAATCATTACCACATTGATTATTTGAGATATGTCATTAGATTATTTTCATCACCAAGGAATACCAATGCAATCGTCAATTACTTTCAGCCATGTGTGTAGACAAATAAACTCTACACCGTTGCGGTTATGCTCTAAAATGTTTTTTTTATCAAACAAATATATTTTTAAATTACATAATTGAAGAAGAAGATCACGGGTTATCCATATGGATGATCTCTGATTACACATTTAATTTTTATATGACTAACCCATTTATGCTCGTTTGAAGATTTGCAAATGAGAGCAACAAGGTGGGTGTCGTAACTACAATAAATAATTACATCAAATTTTGATGGAGTTATAATATGGTATGGTATTTTTTATTTGACTTATTTTATTTAATTTATGTAAATTAATCACACATGACATATGTAATCAAGAAAATACAAAAGTACCCAGCCTTCTGGCTTATAAGTCAGTTTGAATTATCATTTAAAAAAAATACGTATACTGTTATGAGTGATATGAGCGATTACTCTCCAAATAAAAATTATTGACGTGTCTTCCAGGCCTTTTCTAAATAAGCAGCAATAAATTTAAATTGTGTGCTCATAATATTTAAAAAAATAATTTGTACATCATCTGGGGTGAAGTTATGTTGGGAGTATAAAACAGTTCTAAAATAAGCATATCTGACACATTCACATACAAAATGAAATTTATTTTCTACAACATTATTATCGCAACATTTACACAGTCTATTTTCAACGGGTATATTTCTAAATCTTCCTACTTCAATCTCAAGTGGCTATATACCTAATCGTAATTGAGCTAATAGTGATCTGGAAATATTATTTCTCAGGTATTCTTCTGTCTGTAAAACACTTTTAAATGTTACATATGTTTTCAATTTTGGTTTGGATAATATATCGATTTTCCATTTCTTATTCATTTTCTGGGTCAAAAAGTTGCGTGCTCCATTGATATTTAATGCTTCAAGAGTTTCAAATTCATTTAATTTATTTATAGACAGAAGGATACTTTTCATGTCAGAAGACCAATATTTTACACATATTGATTTGTCCCACGATGCAGTTTTCTTTGTTAACCTTGTGTGATCCATTCGAGTCAACCTGTTCCAAAATCTAATTTTAGATAAATGCCGTCTATACCTTGGTGTTATCAGAAATAGATAAAGATGTTATCCAATTCACTTCTCCTTGAAGACCTGCTAATGGAGCTTTGCTGTGCACGCTTAAAAAATAGCAAATTGCTCTATTCTGAATACTAGCTGCTTTGGTGAAAATCCCATAATCACAGACGCTGGAACAGTAATCAGTAATCGGGACTGCCATAGAATGATAAAGTTTATTAAAAGTGTCAAAATCTACGTCTTTAAATGTTTTAAATTTTGCTATGACTGACCCGAGAACTCTACTAGCTGAGCTCGTTAATATGTCTACACATGCATCATAGTCTATATGTTCGTGGAAAACCATTCCTAAATACTTATAAGAAGAGACGACTTTAAGTGTGACATCACCAAATATAAATATAGTAAATGTGGGCACTAGAACGTGTTATATGTACTGTGATTAATCGTCGGAACTTAAAAAGATAAAAAAAATGATCTAATGGTATTTACCGAAAATAAACTAGACTATGTCAACAATGACAATAATTACCGTCGACGATTTCATTACCAGATTACCGGGGACGGGGTTAAAGTGACCATACATATGCTGTAGATCGGGGCTACTTTTGCCCTGTGAGGGTAACTTTAGCCCTAGTCTATAAAATGACATGATGTCACAAAAATATTATATCGTCATGCTCGATACAAACCATTTATCGTGCCAAAGTGTTAAGAAAATAAGACTGTGCAGAGGCTAGTTTGTTTTTTTGAAGAGTCCCTAAACGATCTGCATGTTATTTATACCATCCCTTTTACAAAAGCGTGTGTAAATTATACATGGCCAGCCTAAACTAGTATCACTAGATAAGGGCTACACGTCTATTTGAGATGACGAACATGACCCCATGGTATATACATAAAAAACTTGATCTTACTTGACCTGCACTTTGTTACGTAGCAGCCAAATTTCTACTAGTGTCATGGTAACTTGATACCACAAGAACGAAATAGTACATGTAATACTCGACACTCCGCTAATATTGGACATCTATTCCATTTTTGAAGTCGTAATTTTAGAATTTACCCACACAGCAATGAGAAATGCATGGATTCCCTCGTGCATTTAACATACGTTTTTCATTAAACGCGTTTTTCGTCACTTTTACAAAATGTCTCAGCTTGACAATGTCTAGAAATGGATGCAGCATTATTCAGTAATATTCCAAAAAATGGTTAGGGAGACATTCAGAACGCTTTAGTATAAAATGCCGAATGCTTCTCAAAACAAGGTTAAATTTGCGATAGGGGCCACACTATTTTATCGTCTTTATAATGATTTCAGATTTTTCGAGGACCGTTTCCCCAAACAGTTCATTTTCAAGGTTTTCTAGGCCTTGAAAAAGTGTGATCAATTTCAAGGACCTGTGCGAACCCTGAATCTATCCCTTTCTTATCAATAGCAGGAGCTGTTTACATCCACTTAGCCTTTATCACTACTAAAACACACCACTACATTATTTTCTTTGTCCGACCACGACATTCTATGCCCGGAATGAAGAGTTATTGTTGATAAGTATACAGACAAATTATCATGGTAGGTCTATTGTGCAATAATTAGTCAGATGTGACCGACCTGCTGATTATGAAGGATACTCATTATGGTCGGATGTGTTTTAAGTCAGTTAAAACCCTCGGAGCTCTACATTCTTAGCTGTGAAAAAGGCCTCCTCGGGCTTTATCTTATACATAACTTGGTGATGCTGATTTCAATACAGCTGCTGCGAATTAAAGGGACACAACCAGGCTAAAATCATCAAAAAATTGTATTTTTATTTTGGCTTCTTAATATGGCCATAAGATGTGAGCATGTCCATAGACTAGAATTGCGGAAGTCTTTTAAATTTTGGGCTGCTGTGGCAACGTAGCAAGTGTGCCGAGAGCCCCATTTATCAGTTATTCCCGTATTTCTTATTTTAGACAAGTATGTCCGAAATTCAATTTCCTCCTTATTTCTCGCTTAACTGGCAAAAGCGCAACACAAAATTTAAAAAAAAACTTATGCAATTCTAGTCTATGGAAATATTGACATATTATGGACATATCAAGGAAACCTACATAAAAATATTGATTTGTTATGATTTTAACCAGATTGTGTCCCTTTAAGTTCGTAAAAAATTGCAAATGCTGTCGTTAATGCGAGTAAAATATATAAAACATACAGCGAAGTGTATGTACTACGTGGTGACATTAACTTTGGTAAAAATATACCGCCAAAAGTTAAAATAGGCCTTTATTGTAACTAATTGTCAGTCAATATCATGACTGAAATTTTATAGACTAAAATGGGATCAAATCAATCATGATTACATATGTACCTGTCGCTGAGAATATTTTAAGATCATGAAAAATGTGCCAGGGGTGCATATTACAAAGAATCCTAACTTTGATCCTATCTCAACTTTCTCTTATTTCCATTACAAAAAGTTAGGAGATCCTAGCTTTTTGTAATGGAAATAAGAGAAAGTTGAGATAGGATCAAAGTTAGGATTCTTTGTAATATGCACCCCAGGGTCCGTCTTCTCGTACAATTTACGATATATCTTAGGCTTCTGATTCGAGATGGCCATCTCGACCAATCAGAAGCCTACGATATATCGTAACTTGTGCGAGAATACGGTCCCTATAGGACAGCAGGATCTAAATCATAATCAGTGCCAGATATTTACACCTTTGTCACGCGTTTGTCTGGAACGATTGCTAAAATAATGTCAATGAGATACGCGATCTCGAAATGAAGATACCATCAGCAGTGATCAAACAGGTTATAGGCCTAACGATTATTTTGGAAATGCGCATGATGCAATTTCTCATACTGTACATAGTGAAATCGAGCTACATGAATAGACGTATATTTCTAAAATTGCATAATCATGCATTAACGAACACTTCGCTGTTTAAAAGTTCAACGCTTTAAACTAAGTAGGCTATAAACATGTTGTTGGACCAGCGTTACATTTGTCATTGATGGTAGGCCAACATTAAACATATGTTGGGCCACCGTCCGTGTATCATTATCTTTATCGGCCCGATTATATTCATTTTTTCTTTTTTATTATCACATTACGTAGGCCTACCAGTTTTTTTAACACGTTAAAGATAAAATGTGGTATTAATCAGCTAGATGTGAAAATCGTTGACCTCCATTTTGTCAAATCTGAATAATTTCCACTCACTTGGAAGTTGTGGATCGCGTCATCGTTGTCCGATATACATGATATAACGTATATATTAAAGTGTCAGAGACATTTTTACATGAAGAAAAAAAATCAATAGAATACGAAAAGTGACATTTTTACAGTAGGTTTGTTTCTATTTGTCTAACATTTGTTTTTGTGACTTAACTCGTGTTTCATTCGCATACTTTTAATAGGAAACGACTCAGAACAAACTTCACATTGGTAGATTTGTAAGCCGGCATGTAATTTTTCGTGTAGTAGTTTCTGGACGTGGCCCAGCATAACCAAACCGCACCAACAATGATACTTTTTGAGACGTCGGGACTTTTTAGTTTTTATTGAAGTACAAACTGCATCACATTGACGGCTTGAATCCAATGGTTGCGATAACGGTGTACTACTACTCACATCATTGCTACCAGAGGATGTAGGATGAACATTATAACTGCCTATAACAGCATCAGTCACCTCACCACTGTAAACTTCTTCATCTTTATTCACTGATGAAATACTTATTTTGACTTGTTCTTTGGTATTCGTACGTTCAGAAGTGACATGTTCACCATTCGTTGCATTTAAGTTCACATGCATGGTACATCCATTTCCACAATGACCCGGTTTTCCTGAGACTGTGCTACCCGGCACTTTGGAAGGATGAGCTATTTCATTTGAATTGTTGTGGCTGATACATAGATCATTGTATGGTTGCGACTGTTTGCATTTGGCCGAATTGGCGTTTTCAGGCGTGGTACATTCATCGCCATAATGTCCTGTCTGTCTCGAGAAAGTTGTATATGGCACTACGAAAGGTTGATTCTGTGACGTGTTGGGACTGGACGATGGACATAGATCTTTGTGTGGCACAGACTGTTCACCATTGACTGCATTAACGTTCCCGGACATGATAGGCTCACATCCATTTTCATTAGATCCAGACTTTATTGAAACTGTTGTATCTGGTACTATGAAAGGCTGAATTATTTCATGTGGAGTGTGGCGGCTAAGAAACGGGGACAGAGCATGGTACGCCAGTGATGGTATAGGGCCAGGACCTGCTAACTTTCTGAGATCATGTGTGATAGGATAAGTCATTCTTTGGTCAGTTATACATGCAGTGAAATCTTTGAGTCGAGCAATAATTTGAGGGGTTTTTTCTGCTAAGGTAACTCTTATTTCTTCTCTTGCCAGCTGGTGTGGTTCTGTCTTGTTCAGTACTTCACCAGGAACTGGGGGTGTATTCTTGTAGAGATTTGGAGGGCTGGCATTACGTTGTTCCAAATCAGAAGTAGGCCTATTCGTACAAATGACTGACTTATCAGAAGGTGGTGTCGATTTATCTTTGTCGGTATTGCTTACGACTGAGCCGGGAAGAAGGTAAGACTTAAACTCGCTGATGTTATTGTCATAATTATTACCAGCAATATTTTCCCCATTAGTTTTAGGCAATAAAGGATGGCCTGACGTGGCGTCGTGTGTGGTGACCTTTAGCGCAACAGCTGTGACTTTGATCAATTTTGGAGGGGATGGATAGCTGCTTGAGTCAGCAGGATCAAATGTGGTGGACTCTACATCTTGACCTTCTTTCGTTATACACTTCCTGGATAATAATTGATCACAAATATCGTCGTCATCGTCAACAGTAATCGTAGCAACCTCGCGCACAGGGTTATCGTTAATAGTAAACGCAGCACCCTCTCTTGGAACCGTATCGTCAACAATCGTAGCACAATCGCGTGCAACGTCATCGTCAATAGTAATCGTAGCACCCGCGCTTGAAACTTTATCGTCAACAATCGTAGCACCCTCGGGTGCAACGTCATCGTCAATAGCAATCGTAGCACCCTCGCGCGACTTACTCACATATTTCCTGCTGTTGCACATAAAGGTAGAATAGGATTTCAGAACTAGAGTCCTCAGCTGAGCGTCTGTGTAGTGTGTGTTGATTTGGTATCTCCCGGGTGGTGAACTCATCAACGCGGTGGAGATATAGGTGGACACTGCGGCCATGACCACAGCATGAACAGACAGACGTGTTCCACTTGACGACACCAGGACCAAGTCACATAGAAACCCGTGACTTTGGAACGTCATCAGACGTCTCCCAGACTCGTGTGTTCCTGCTCTGCTGATTTTCATTCTGAAAGTAAATTACAGGTCTCATTTATCAAATAAATATCACCCTCTTAGAGTTGAAGGGTCCCATCACCCATCTAATAAAGTAAATCTATCAGCTTGGAATGAAACAAGTAGGTGGTTTCACTACAATGACAGTACACGAGTAAGTGGTTACCATGGTTTCACTACAATGACAGTACACGAGTAAGTGGTTACCATGGTTTCACTATAATGACAGTACACGAGTAAGTGGTTAATATGGTTTCACTACAGTGACAGTACACGAGTAAGTGGTTATCATGGTTTCACTTAGCGCTGATCGGCCTACGGCACTGAATTGTGTACAGCCGCTGTCCTGCCACAGAAATAAACTTTGCCCAGTTCGGGGTTAAATCGCAATTCGCTGACTTACCTGTAGTGTACACGTCTTCACTACCATATTTGACGCATATATGTGAAGATTTTGTATTGTTAGAAAGGAAAAGTAAGTTTATATTCATGTTATTTATCCAAAACTACACTTGAGGCTACCAAGTGATCTCGGTTGGAGTGGGGTGGAAACGGAGATTTTGTGAGATGACGTCATGGCTCGTGGTATCTGCAGTTTTTCCTGTGCTTCACGCAGGTGTTTTTGTGTTGATCAACACTTCAAGCCGGTCTGAGCATGCGCCTTCAGTGGACGAATTCTCCTCACATAGATGTCGCTCATATCGCACTGGCGAAGGTTGATGCAAATTATATCGCCGTGAATTGCAGTTGTATTTTTCCTAAATTCAGGTCCAATATGTCACATATCAGCTCAAGAATCACAGATATGTAAGAAAATATATTTATTATTAGCAAGATGATGTTAGATTTGCCATAGCTCATCAGATTATATCCAGAAGAGCAATTTAAAGTTGGTAGCAAAGCCACTTTGAGACTAGATTCACGGCTCTGTGGCTCGCTGCGCTCGCCCAGAGACGTTGTTTACTCGGCTAGGTTTCACTACAATGACAGTACACGAGTAAGTGGTTACCATGGTTTCACTACAATGACAGTACACGAGTAAGTGGTTACTATGGTTTCACTACAGTGACAGTACACGAGGTGGTTATCATGGTTTTACTACAATGACAGTACACGAGTAAGTGGTTACCATGCTTTCACTACAGTACACAGGGCACAAATCAGGGTGCGCAAATGCGGGATTCCCTCTGTTTTTACTCAGATCCCGCGCATCAGTTATCACAAGTGCGGGATATTCCCGCACCATTTCTTGCACTCCGTGGGCACAACAGCTGTTTGATGTAATCGTGTTTTACTTTATCTTGATACCAAGTCCACTGCAGAGTTATCATAAGATTGTATCTGATGCCGTATCATCCCTAATAAACAGATAAACGGGTAAGGCGCGGAAGCATAGTGGGGGGTTAGATTGGATTATGACGTCACACTTCCAAAAGATGTGGGTCTGGCCCCAGGGGTCTGGTTGTCTGTTCAGGCTGTACATGTGACGTTTCTATACTGTAATGTTTAGACGACATTAGTTTTATAGGGGCCGACATTGCAGATGCAGGACCATCATTGAAATCAATCAATCAATCAAATAACACTTCTATAGCGCCTATATCCTCAGCGCAACGAGCTCAGAGGCGCACATATTCTTAGCGTGATCATGTGTCATAATCGAGGCCAAAGCAGGTCCGTCAACAGGTAAAACGGGCTGCTGAGGAACTAGGGTGGAAAAACCAGGTCAAATAGGTTAGATTTATGTAATTTCCAGAATGTTAAGATTGTTTTGGCATTACGTATTGGCACAGGCAGGGCGTTCCATAAGGCTGGACCAGATATAGAGAAAGCTCTTGACCCAGTCTTAGTCATTATACGAGGAACAACAAATCTATTCGAATTAGTGGAGCGTAGATATTTTGAGCATTTCGGCCGAACAAGTAAATCAGCTAGATATGCAGGTTGGTTTTCTTTTAGAGTTCGAAAAGTTATCGCACATATTTTAAAATGAATGCGAAACTTGACAGGAAGCCAATGTAATCGTTTTAGAATTGGAAATTTATGCGATAAACTGTCATTATCTCAACACCTAACTGCACTAAAATGTCATATACTGACAATGAAGATAATCTTGATGTTATATATCCTGACATTATTGTGTAATACTCGCTCATTTAATGCTTTAATTAATATAAAATCAGAATATGCTGTACTGGCATTCACAGATCCTGTATAAATTATCACAAAATTAAAATTAAATATTTCTAGATATATAATTAACTATCATAACATTCCATTATCAAATTTTAAAAATACATGTACACTGCAATATATCGAAATCCCAACACCCCACTTAAGCATAGGGTGTCATGTCCTCACAAAACAGTCCATATTCTCACATTAAAACATGATACCTCTTAAAGGCTACCACTGCCAGCATCAGTGCCTGCACTGCTGACAGCGCCTGCACTGATACGAAAGCTGCATTAGCACCGTTGTCGAATAGAGGAACCAGGGTACGTCACTTCTCAATCCGCCAGAACATTATGGCCAGACTCTTGGAGGCATGCTGTAAAGCATGTAACAGACAAAACAGATCCCTGCTACTCTCACCGGATGGAGTTGAAAAGTACTACTATTAGCAATCATCCTAATACCCTACTTAAGCATAGGGTGTCATGTCCTCACAAAACAGTCCATATTCTCACATTAAAACATGATACCTCTTAAATTTCAAATGTCGTTAGTTGTTTTTTCTGAATTTACTTTTAATAATAATGTAACCCATTAATCATAAATCACGACTTTTATTATTTTTTTTATTTTTTTATCAACGCACATTATGTGAAAATTAATAAAAAAAACTAATGTTGAGTTTTGAGATAGCGGGACATAACTTCAAGTGGGTACAAATATCCATCCGACTTGGCGCTTAAAGTGTTAATTTTTATTTATTTATATAAATGTATACATAAATAAACCAAATTTTATCAATACATATGAGCTCATGCATAAACATGTAATTTGCAGTATTACCATTTTCAAATAAACAGTATATGTAAGTTATTTTACCAATATCTATTTTTATATACGCGGATATTTTGCACAACTTTAACCTTCTCTGACATTTTTGTCCGCTGTAATAATGTAACAAATATGACATGGTATATGAAAAGGTATGACATTGCATGGGGTTATCTGAAAAATCCTATAATTTGACGTGGTATACGGTTTTTCAAGTAATCAAAAATATCAAAGGATCTATATAATAAAATGTAAGCTCACTTAAAAAAAATGCACCATATTTTTATGGTTCCGCATCAATTTAAGTTAGAATTAATACATTTTGTTTGAATTAAACCCGAATTTCACATTGTAAAAAAATTATTAAAAACTATTTTTCATTACTTTCAGATACCAGAGGGTAGGTAGCTTTTTGACTTCAAAATATTTCGTTCGGACAATTTCTCAGAGGGTTACCCGGTCTCAAATGAAAGGTAATATATTTATCTTCAAAATGAGACCAAGAAACATAATTGTCCTGAGAGTTAGGCGAAATTCAAATTTATAGATATCATCCCACCGACTACATCTAGCTTGTGTATTAGCGACATCACAGAAGCGTCAATAATCACCGCTAAACACAACTTTTTTACCAGCAGAACTGTCGGCCTTCATTTGATTATTGCCTCTGGTATTGTATTTTTAATGCTTAATTTCTGTTTGATGGCTAGCAAAATTTAACAGAACAACAGCTTACCAAGATATAACAAGGGGATATGAATGTAGTAAGTAAAGATTTTTGTAATCATGGCTATTGTATGTGTTTGTTTTGTGTTTGTTTTATCTCTTATACACGTAGTTAATAGTACACATACTGTACTTGGAGCATGTAAATTTTCATATATTATAAGGTATATATAATGTACAATTTCACTTAGGGGACCACCTCGCCAATGGGACCACTTTTGCTAAGTCGCTTGGGTGGTCCATTTACGAGGTCCTACTGTATGCTACACTACCCTATACATGTGTCTATATTTATTATTTTCCAAAGTTTGTTGAATATGTTTTTAATTTGGTGAATGTTTCTGAAGGTTTTATGTTTTCTGGTAAGACGTTCAATGTAAATTCGCTGGGATTCATGATTTTTTCGCGAAACGGATAATCTTTTATTAGCTAAAGATCTGTTCTTCAATATTGGTAAACATAGTCTGTATATTTTGAGGCGCATTGCCTTTAGCTGCTTTATAGAAAAGACTAGCCTGCTAAAATTTTACTATTTGATCCAACGGTAACCATTTCAGCTGTTGAAACATTTGTTTACTTGGGGCTAGTGGAGGTGTGTCTCGTAATAATCTTGCTGTGTTTTTTTTATTTAATAATTTTAGTCTGATTTTCTTTTGAACAAATTCCCCAAACTGAGCTACAATATTCAATGAGTGGTTTGACATAATAATCATAAAATTGTATCCAAACTGACTGCACATTCTTGTAATTCTGTAGTAAGTTTGGATTAATTATGTACGATAATCGGCCACTTTGGATTTGATCTAATTGACATTTTTCGGGTCATATCCTTCCATAAAACAGGACATTTCGTTATATCATTATAGTAAAGGTCTAGCTATCTGGATAGCTATCTAGATATCTGGATATAAGGTATACTAAAGTTAAAAATATATATTATGGCTGATAGTCTGTCATTTTGAATTAGATCAAGCTGATTTGTTTCAGGGCATATCCTTACATAAAACCGCAATTTTTTTTGTAATGGTCTAGCAATCTGACACAGTTTGTCAGATATCAGGTATATTATAGTTAATCATGGCCGATAGTCGGCCATTTTAAATTTGATTGAGTTGAACCTTTTGTTTTACAGTATTGGTTTAGCAATCTGGCACGGTTTGCAATGTATTGACCAACAAGAGGCCAGCCGGCCACCATAATCCCTCGCCCGCCCGCGTGATAGAATTTTTACGGGGTGCATACTTTCCCGAAGTCTCACATTCTGTTCTACAATAGTGATCCACCTACCTAGCACATATTATTAATAATAATAATAATAAGTTCTTATATAGCGCACATACAGTGCTCTGTGCGCTTTACACAATTAAAGGTAGGCGTTACAGAAAAGATGCTTCTTCAAGGCGCTTTTGAAGACATCTAAGGATTCGCACTTCCGCACTGAATCCGGGAGTTCGTTCCACAGCTTTGGCGCTGCACTGAAAAAACTTCTGCCTCCGTACTGTAAGAGTTTAGTCTTGCGCCGACAGAGAAGGTTTTTTGATGATGAGCGAAGGCTTCTGCTTGGAGTGTAGCTTGAAACTAACTCAGATAAATATGATGGCGCGCTGCCATGGATAGTTTTGTACGTGAGTAGCAGTATCTTGAACATGATTCGCTCTTGCACTGGTAGCCAATGGAGGCCTTTAAGCACTGGTGTTATATGATCATCTCGATTGGTGCGTGTCACCAGGCGTGCTGCGGTGTTCTGAATACGCTGTAAACGCTGAATAAGCCTCTTGGGGAGGCCGTACAGGATGCTGTTGCAATAGTCCAATCGAGCAGTGATAAAGGCATGTACCAACTTTTCAGTGGTAGATTGAGTCAGAAGATGACGAATCTTTCCAATGTTTCTGATGTGCAGAGAAGCAGCACTGCAAACGGCACTGACATGTTTGTTAAGGGTCAGACAGCTGTCCAGTGTCACTCCAAGACTCTTCACATTCTCTGCAGGAAGAATGTTCATTCCACCAATTTGTAATGGTCTCAGAGAATGTTTGGACGAAAATCCAGCCTTGTATGTGTAGAGGACCTCTGTCTTCTCCCCATTTTGCTTTAGTCTGTTTTTTACCATCCATATATCTATGTCACAAATGCAAGCTTCAAGTCGCTGCATGAATGTTTCCGCATCTGTGAGCGAAAAAGAAATGTACAATTGTGTGTCGTCTGCATACATGTGATAACTTAGTCCGTGTTTCTTGACGATTTCACCTAAATCAGCTGTATACAGTGTAAAAAGCAAGGGTCCAAGAACAGACCCTTGCGGAACTCCGTATTGCAGTTTGAAATTACTTGATGTTTCATCTCCGATCACCACCTTCTGGTACCGGTCTTCTAGGTACGATGCAAACCAATGGACTGCAGACTTCGATAGATGTAATCGTGATGACAGCTTCTGCAAGAGGATACGGTGATCGATGGTATCGAACGCGGCGCTAAGGTCCAAGAGTACAAGACATCCGACTTGTCCATCATCCGCAGCAAGTAACAAGAATGCTGTTACATTACAGTCATATTACTGTGTATATTACAGATAATAAAGTCAATGATGGTCGCATGTCAGCATTTTTTTACTTTGAACAAGCTGCTATTAAGAGGGAATATACCTCACTGAAACCATACATTTCGTTTTGTTGGATTGGATTGGTATATATCAGATAATTATATACTATGGCATTTTTGTTCCAAGGGCTGATGTAGGAAAGCTTCGTATAGGTTTAATGCATTATCAATGTCGAATTTTGTGGCAATTTTGATTTGATGTGTTTTCTCTAGCAAACAAAAACTTCCCTTACCCTAAAGAGTGGGGGTACTGGGATGATTGCTAGTAGTAGTACTTTTCGCCCCCATCCGGGGAGGGTCATTAGGGATCTGTGTACGGCATTGTACGGAAGCACTAGTCTACAGCAATCATCCAAGGGCAGCTGCAGCCTCCTCGTATCTGGCCATAATCTTTGGGCGGATTGCCAGTGGCTAACCCTGGTTCCTCCGCTCAACAGCGGAGCCAATTCAAATAATTTAAATAACCTCCAATAGCGTGTTTGACATTAGGTCTCTCACGTGGGATGAATAGAGTTACCCAGCTGGAGTTATCCTTACTATTGTTACTCTGGGGACTATCCGACCCGAGGATAACCGTGCTGCGCAAAATGCCACAGAGTTTCAGCATTAAATTGCACAGGGAAAACTCAAATCTCCGGCCGTCTGGGCATGTCTGGGGGTATATCACCTAGACATGCCCAGAACCCCTTATCGAGCGAGCGAAGGAAAACGCTCTCAATAACCCAGCATGCCCTATCACCCCCACCCTCACATCATCATGTGTACATAATTCATCTCATCAATTGACTACAACGTTTTTATCGTATTACAATGACACTTAAAAGACCTTTTGTGCCAAAAAGTGACGTAAAGCAAAGATTTACTACTACTACTACCCTAAAGAGTGACCCATTTTTCGCGCGCGGCTGCTCCAAAACTATGTTAATGGAGTTTTGAAAGGGGCACAGCCCCTTTGCCGTAAACGGTGACGGTACACGGTTGAGACTATGACTCACTCTGCTTCTCCTGTGCACGTTTCAAAAACTTTAATAACAATCGACCGATTTTTTTTGTCTCCATCTTGATTTTTTGCAAATTTGGACCAAATGTCCGGTTCTTAAAAAAGTTGAAATCATATTATTTTTTGGATCAGAAAAGTTAAAAAAGTGTACAAATAACTTTTATCATCATGATTCACCAAAATATGCCATTTTTTAAGGTTAGAGCATCTAACTATCTGGCACAATTTTTCCGGTATCAGGCATATTTAAGTTAATTATGGCCGATAATCGGTCATTTTCAATTTGATCAAGTTGAAAATATTCAGCGCATATCCCTACCTGAAACCGCACAGTTTGTTGAAAATTTTAAGAGCATATCGCTATCTGAAACCGTACATTTTGTTTTATAGTAATGGTCTAGCTATGTGGCACGGTTTGCCACATATCAGGCATATTAAAGTTAATTATGGCTGATGGTCGGCCAATTTAGTAGGTGAAACTTCCAAAAACCCAAAAAGCACATCTACACCACCCCCTAAGGGATGTGTGTGTAAAAAAATAGATAAATCCATGCATGGGTTACCGTGTTCTGTTCCTGAAATGAAATGCGGACATCCGCAGGCGGGACGGACGGCCGGACATCAGAGGCGACGCCAATACTCACGCCCTCACTTCGTTGGGCGGGGGATAACAATGTAAAATATGATTTTTAGCCTAATAGGCTATAACTAAGGTCGCAAGGGTTGCTTGTCAAGAAATCACTACCCTGGTCTGCCTGCATGATAACATTGGGCCAATGTTGCTGGAGTGATAGCTTATGGAGTGGTATCTTATATTTGCATAGCAGATATGAAAGTCCCCACCTTTCACAATTAAAAGTTTATTGCCAATGCAGTAGTGACGGGGCTATAAAACAGAAGTACATGGCGCCATCTTGAATATGTAATTAACACATTCTCAAACTCAAGCAGGACAATCCACCAAAGAGGGTTCAGAAAAAAATGTGAAAATCAGTGAATATTGACGACTGGAGAGCGTTTACTTCCAACTTGAATATGCAAATTAGTCCATGGCAGCCATCTTCAATATGAAATTAGCTGATTTTCACACTTAGACAGTATAATCCATCAGAGAGGTTCAGAAAAAAATTGCGAAGATCGGATTCATATTTACCACTGGAGAGCGTTCAGGTCGATCTTGAATATGCAAATTAGCCCATGGCGGCCATTTTGGATATGCAAATTTGCTGATTTTCGAACTTAAGTAGGATAATCCATCAGAGGGTGTTCAGAAAAAAATTACGAAGATAGAATGAATATTGACGATTGGAGAGCGTTCACGTCGATCTTGAATATGCAAATTAGCCCGTGGCGGCTATCTTAGATATGCAAATTAACTGATTTTCGACTTTGAGCAAGATAATTCGTGAGAGGGTGTTCAGAAAAAAAATCGTTCATGTCGATCTTGAATATGCAAATTAGCTCATGGCAGCCATCTTGAATATGAAATTAGCTGATTTTCGAACTTAGACAGGATAATCCATCAGAGGGTGTTCAGAAAAAAATTGCAAAGATCGGATGAATATTTATGACTGTAGAGCGTTCACGTCGATCTTGAATATGCATATTAGCCCATGGCGGCCATCTTGGATATGCAAATTTTCTGATTTTCGAACTTGAGCAGGATAATCCATCAGAGGATGTTCAGAAAAAAAATTGAGAAAATCAGATGAATATTGACGACTGGAGAGCGTTCATGTCGATCATAAATATGCAAATTAGCCATTGTTGGCCATATTGGATATGAGCATGTCCGCAAAAAGGTGTTACATGCCTGTTATATTTTAAGGAGCATTCAAAGGTCAACAATTTAACATAAGAAAAATATACCATACTACAAGTTTCTATAAAGTACTATACCGAGATAACTTGAAGCAATCAAATTTATCGAAAACGTGTGGGTAGGTATGAAAAGTATGCTGTACATCACATGGACAGACAAATGGCTATAAACACACCTAAAATGACAAGATCAGTGCAATAGCAACGAAGGGCACACGTAATGTAGCCTACAGCAAACACCACAACAGCTTCTTCAATTCATTTTATGTCTGGTAGCTGAGAAGTTACAGCATATTGAAAAACATGTCGTACGTCACATGCTTCTACACAATGTATTTTTTTTTTATTTAATATAGTATTATACCATCTTCACAGCTAAGTCCATGAATAGTGCTACATTGTTTTCATTATAATATCATTGATTGCGAAGCAGCTCACAGTTTTCAAAAAAGAAGATAATAAAATTAAGGCTTGAAGACGAAACCATGTTGTATGTCACATGGGACATGAAATTTAGCTGCATGTTGTACGTCAGTCGTGTCAGATTTGACAATAAATATAGTAATTTTATCAAAAAATTCTGCGTTCATTTTTAATCACAATTTTTAATCTATATACAGAGTGTATGGCGGCCATTTTGAAACAAATGGTAACCATTGTTTTGCAAATGGCTTTTTAAATTATGTGTTAATTATGTATTGAGCCCCTATAATCAGTTCAAACTAAGTTTTATACAGCTAGTCAGGGATAGTTAGAAAGAAACCTAAAACAAGTTCCTTACTAAAATATTTTTGCACCACGGTCTTGTATAAGGTCTGTACTAGCCGCACAAATTTTTTTTACTCTGGATATTTATAGGAGGATTTTCAGGAGGGTAAAATCCAAAATGCCGACTATCTCACAGAAATAACATAGGGAGTGATAATTAATAATCAGTTTGTTTACAAATGTGCTGATTAAAGGATTGGAAGTTGTTTTACAATAAATAAACGACATAAAAAAAACAAAATGGCCGCCAAATGTTTTATTGATGGAACATTTTTTGCGCCTGTCTGTAGTCTTTGTCTCAAATTAAATTTCATTTCACTTTCCATTTTTATGTTTCACATCATGTTTGCTATTATTTGAAATTATTTTTATAACCTTAGGATGTGGCTTTGATAAGCTTATTAGTCTAGTCGAAAAATAGGGTTCCCGTGCACCCTCGGAAATATACTTCTAAGTGGTATATCTAGCTTGAAAAAAACCCGTAGAAAACGATTAGCTATGTTAACAAGCTGAAAAATGTCCCACGTGTCATTTTTATTCAAATTTGTGCCGCCATCACCGAAAAATGTATATTCAGTTATAGCTCGGTCAATATCACAGATATTGTGATCACAACCTTCTTAATAATGATCTCAGACACTGCAAAGGTGACCTTGGCCACTAACTAACTGATGTCAGCCACTGAAGCCACTTTAAAAGTGATATGAGCCACTGTAAAAATTATCTTGTCCACCGAAGAGGACACAGCCACTTTAAAAGTTATCGCAGCCACTAGAAAAATGATCTTGGCCACTGACAAAAAGTGATCACAACCACTTTAAATGCTGTCTCATCCACTACAAAAGTGATCGTGGCCACTGAAGAAGTGACTACAACTACTTTCAAAGTTATCGCAGCCACTACATAAGTTATCTTAGCCACTGAAGAAGTGATCACATGCTCCTTAATAATTATCTCAGCTACTACAAAGGTGATCTTGGCTGCAAACTAATTGATGTCAGCCACTAAAGCTACTTCACAAGTTATCTCATCCACTACAAAAGTGATCTAGGCCACGGAAGAAGTGATAACAGGCACTTTACAAATTATCTCAGCCACTATAAAAATGATCTTAGCCAAATAAGAAGTGACCACATCCTCCTTAATAATTATATCAGTCACTACAAAAGTGATCTTGGTCACTAGCAAACTGATGTCAGCCACTGAAGCCACTTTAAAAATTACCTGAGCCACCACAAAGGTGACCTTGGTCACAAACGAACAGATCTTGGATACTGAAGAAGTCATCACAACCATATTAAAAGTTATCTCAGCCACCACAAAGGTGATCTTGGCCACAAACAAACTGAGCTTGGCCACTAAAGAAGTCATCACAGCCACTTTAAAAATTATCTCACCCACTACATAAATTATCTTGGCTACTGAAGAAGTAATCACAGCATTTTTAAAAAGTATCTCAGCCACCACAAAGGTGATCTTGGTCACTAAGAAACTCATTCACTACAAGAGTGATCTTGGCTACTGAAGAAGTGACCAGAGCCACTTTAAAAGTTATCCCAACCACTTTATACTGATATATAAGTGATCTTAGCCACTGAATAAGTGCTCACATCCTCCTTAAAAATTATATCAACCACTACAAAGGTGATCTTGGTCACTAACACACTGATGTGAGCCACTTAAAAAGTGATCTTGGCCACTGAGGAAGTCATCACAGCCACTTTAAAAGCTATCTCAGCCACTACAAAAGCTAATGACTCACCAGTGTTGTTATTAGAAGCTAATTCAAAATATGTATTGAACATACATCCATATAATTGGGATTGGTGGCGCTTAGAACTTCATGACAATTTTGTCTATGTATATTTTTTTTGTTTTCGATCTACAATAAGACCAGAATCGTTTAGGGTTTTCCTTTAGTGTTTCAGGCAAATCAGAAATGAACTGGTTGTGCTTGAACTGCAATAATTTATGTAATTAATTTCGTACTTTTCTAAATTGATTCCAATGATGACCTTTATTAAAGATAGATAGGTAGATAGATGTTTTATTGACAATAATTCAAGTCATTGCTGACATATTTGTCATAGCAATATATATATATATATATATATATACAATATGTACAGCAGGGTTGGAATGGTTAGTTCTGTGAATCACATATATCGGCATGATATGTACACTTACATTCCGGCTTGCCATTTACACAATTAAACAGACCTGGGGTATTTAAAATACTCATCATAATTATATAAAATAACGTCAAACACAATACATCATTATCATGGTATATGTACATGGGACATATATGTTTCCCGCACCAAAACCAGAGATAACTTATTCTAAATGGCAGCAAAAAAAGACACTCTGGAAAGCGTAGAAACTTAAGAATGATATACAAGTTTACATTTTGTCTAGTGAGCGTTAAAACACAGTATTAGTAGTTATATGATCTTTAACCATGTTAATATGTTACATACTTTATACTTCGTCATTTGAGCGCTTCTCGGTGACACCATAGACATTTCCACATATCATTAAATAATAACACCGGGAGTGAAAACCTCCCAGACCTCAAAGAAAGAGTCAGTTGACAGAGCAGCTCTGACTAATTCCTTAGGGTATTAAACCTCTAAGCTTTTGTCCAAGCTTGCTTCTATGTTAGACGTCTCACTTCAGGGTCAAACCAAGGTGGTGAATTCCTGGGGGTACATTTGATCTTGTTGCATCATCGTAGCACTAGAGCCAACATTCCCAGACCAGATCAACATCTATGTTAATAGTACATTCGACTATCTGGAGCATTTTACCACTCCACCAAGCTCCTAACTTATTCAAATCTACATTTCTACATGCACTACACATACACTATATTTATTATACATACATCTAATGGAGACAAAATAAAATGCTGTTCCTAATATAAAAAAACCGACCTGTTCACATTTAAAAATAATAATATCGATAACATAAGATTCGCATGTTGCACTTGTCAAACCAAAACGTCAAGCGTGAACCTTTACTGATCACTATCTTGCTTTGCTGTTTTTGGCTGTCATGTTGATATCATTTACTTTTATAAATAATACTACATTTAACGTAACTGTCTACCCACCGCTGATAAAATGTATGGTAAATTAGCATGCCATGACAAAATATGTCTGGTTTCGATTTTTTTTATTTCTGATTTCGGCCATCTTACATGTTTCTCTGTAAAAAATCCTCCTATGACAGTTGAGTGTAAACAAATTGTCATAAGTTAGCTAAGACCCTATACTAAGCAATGGTAAAATATTTTTTTGGTAAGGAAATTGTTTTATGTTTTGTTAAAAAATCGCCTAACTTTCCCTGCCTAAGTATTAGCCAACCCCTCTCACTATTCTGCTGTAAAAACCGTTCGCTTATCATGCATTTATAGGGATTTGGCGGCCATTTAAAAAAATGCTTCATACTCGGTCAAAACTAAAAAAAATCATTG
The DNA here is from genome assembly GCA_964017125.1 of Flabesymbios commensalis. Taxonomy (NCBI): domain Eukaryota; kingdom Metazoa; phylum Annelida; class Polychaeta; order Terebellida; family Flabelligeridae; genus Flabesymbios; species Flabesymbios commensalis. The sequence goes on from OZ024915.1 coordinate 55,553,575, forward strand.
GCGCGTCGGACAAATTCAAAGTTAGGAAATTTTGTCCCGTGAATAACTCTATGTGCACTAAGGGAGTCCACTATTGGGGTGAATTAGTCCGGCAGCCAAATGTGGCTTTTTAGGGTAGGGCCTAACTTTGTTTTGGCTGATATACTAACAGTGATAACAGTGTCGATGATATTTTAAGGACCAACGGCATGTAATAGTCTTTGAACTTGAAAAACAACTGGGCCTATTCAGATTAACACTTCTGTGGATGACTGCTTTAATAATACCAGCTGTAAATCTCCCCATCAAACAGACATTGACCCGATGTTGAATTAATGCTGCTGTAAGGTTGGGCAAATCTTAACTCAACTTTGGGTCAACGTCGGGCTTACAAATAGAGACCTAACTCGTCATTTGCACATAACAATGAGTGTGCGCGGTCTCTGGTGCAATGGTTAAAGCCTGGAAATCAGAGATCGCTGGTTCGAGCCCTCCTCTGGCATAGGCCTATGATGTGCACAAAGGTGGCCTTGTCTGGAAAACCACATTCAATTCCATTCATGCGCGCAGCCTGGCAATACTATATTGCGTGGGAAGGCAAAAGGCAGCATCTAAAATATATTTTGTTGAAATAGGAAAAAAGATTTCTTCGGTAACTTTTTTTATTTCGGAATATCGGAACCTAAAGTTCCCGGAACTTGAAAATTAGGAACTTAAAGTTCCAGGGACTTGGTAATTTCGGAACTTGGGAACTTTGGAACTTGTTTTAGGGTATCCCCAGCAAACAACACAAGTTCACCCAACGCTGGGTTAATGCTGGCCCAGCGTCATAGACAGTGATATCGTCCCAGCGTCGTAGACGATGGGCCGGCATTGGGTCAAAGTATCGTGTTTACTGAGTAGGCAGTCCCTTCAACACGTGGGCGGGGGCCCTAGGGTAGTGGTTAGCACCACTGCCTTTCACGCCAGAGTTCGGGGTTCGGTTCCCGATCTCGGCGGTTTGAAAGAAACAAAAATGTTTCTTCCCCATTCACGTGTGAAAGTCAGTATTATGGGGAGACTCCGTGACCGAGAGGTAGCGTGCTCGGCCTCAGACCGCCAGGGCTCGAATTTCGAATCCTGTGTCTGGAAATGAAATGAATCGGGCTTTAGGCCACCTTTGTGCACATATAGGCTAAACTGGGCCAGGAGAACCTTCTGAGGATGGTGAGATGATTGAGATGACACTGTCCTCCAGACACAGGATTCGAGTCAATCGTGGCATCAATTAGATAGTTGATCTCCATTAAATTTGGTCAAATCTGACCCTTGAAGTTGTGAATCGCGTCATCGAGACACAACCAAAGAACGTTTTATAGTATATGGCTAATAGTATAAATACTGTCATGACTATTGGGCCTAAACGTTTTTTTCCACAACTTCGAGTGAGTGAAAATTCCAATTAGCCTAAATAACTTGGCGGTTAAAGAATAAATGTTTAACATGTTTAATGATGCACTAATTTAAAATGCATAGGGCCTATAATAAGCTAAAATCCTGATTCCGGATTCTACTTTATTTTTTAAATTATCAGAATGTTTAACTTAGTAAATTTACCTTTCTATAGGCTACTGTCTCTTCTTGAAAAAGCTTCTCTAATGTTACCGGGAATGTTAGGCCTACACCATTAACATAACCAGGCTGATAACTTGTCCCGCCGAGATCAAACCAGCCACTGTTGAGTGTATGAAACGCTGTCAGGTCTCTGGTTTTGTGTTTGAAACATGATACAGCATACAGCGGGGTGAACAGGTAAAGTAGAGTTTACTGTGTAGGCTCTACACGTCATCGCACAGATGGTGGTATCCCTGGTAGTATCTTTTTCCCAGCAAACACAGCAGGTCGTTGGTTCGATGTTGGGCCAGCGTGGCATTGTACATCGCACTCTGCTTGTTGGGTTGCAGATAACAGTAATTCGGATGGGGGAGGGGTCATAGAATATAAGTCCCAGTCAAAGCGATGTAAAATGAAGCATTATGACACACTACGGGATTATAGGGATGCAAGTTAAACCTATGGAAATATAAATTAACCTTCTCAATCTTAATAATTGTTGTATACCTAACGTTAGACAAGACAAGACAAAGTTTATTCAGACTTATTAGTGCGTGCCACAGTACGACTGAAGTACGTCTGAAGTACGTCAACACTAGATTAAAAAAAAACATCAGGTCATAATTTTTAATTTACATTTCAACTGATCAACAACTCACTTGCATTTCAACAACAGCGTCATTAAACGTGATGGGATGGGACGTTTAGATATATATGTGAGGATATATAAATCAATCCATCAATTTTATATAAAAAATATAAGGCCCAGCAGCAGGTCTTAATTTGGGCAAGATTAAAGTACTTTTCATTTTCAACAGATTACAATGTAGGGTCTATAATTATAACACTGTTGTAGGCCTATAATTATATAGGCCCTCGGCATGTATACAGTTAATTGTATGTACATGGCAAAACCGTACAACCTTACCAAACGGAACGGCCACCCTTAGTCAGGTATAAGCAGGCAGTAGGCCGGCGGGCCAGGCAGGCCTAGGCCGGCTGGCCAGAGGTGTGAGACCCCCCTCCATAGGTGTGATAGCCTCCCGCTAGCACTGAGTGGGAGGGGTACTAGGCTGAACCCTACCCCTCCGCTCCACGGGCGTAGTACTGGCACCCAGCGCCTACTACAGGAGGGGGGGGGGGTAGCACATCGGCTTGTTCAACACAGGCTTGTGACAGGCCTCAGTTCTCCTTATCCAATCGAGGAACATGCATGAATTAAAACATAATTATCGTTATCCGATAGGCCCAGTTCTATAGCGGTGGTCCGAGTGGGCATAATCAGCATAATTATGGGCGTGGTTATCAACTCTGAATATCAACATGTGGTAAAAAACAACAAACACTTTATTATGACTAAATATTTTATTTGACGGATATGATAAAACAACAATACATTCGTTCCACACAGTAAAATATATGGTATATAATTCAATCGCCACAGACAATTATTGTAAAGTAATACCCTCGAATCACTATCTAATTTATTTACAGATTATATTTAGCTAATTTATTTTTTTTATAATAATTACCCGTCATTTGTGCAGGCAATTATAAAGACATTATTTTGTTGAAACTACTAACTAGTAATAATGAGGTTCCAAATATATAAATGTGCTTCATATTGACTTATAAAAATGATTAATTCTTGTTATGGGACTCAGCGACATGGCTGTCTAATTTAATTTTTGAGCTGTATTTGATAAAAGTACCCAGTTCGCTGAAACATAAACCACATATAAATGTTGCATGCGCCCTAGAAATATGATCATTAAGCATTTTCTGTGTACTTGCTATAAATGGGTTCCCAATCCCTTCTTGAATACAATGACTGCAGACCATAGTAACCTCAGTCGAATTTACTTTTTTATTAGTCGCTACACGCTACACTTTTAATTTCATTTAAAAAATATAAAAATGTTCTTCACATCACCTCCCCGCCATATCTGAAATTTGTATACTTCTCGAAATTAACACACAGCCTAATTGTGATCAAAATTTACTTATACTCTATGTTAAATAACAAGATTTTTCCAATAAAATTATTAGTTATAACTATGACAATATAACACCCGTCTGCACAAACGTTGGATATGGACGAGAACATTTGGCCTAAAAAAAATGTTTGTTTGTTATCAAAACATGTGGGACCGCAATTTATTTTATGGATTTACCCCCCCCCCCCAAAAAAAAAAAGTTAAGGGATGAGTTACCGACTGTAATCAAAGTAACTATAAAAATGTTACAAGAAAGATATATCTTTATAATATACTGTAGATCTGGTAATTTTCGCGTTTTAAAATTTCTGATTTTGGGCCTTTTCATGAAGTTTAGAATTCACGAATTTACATTTTTATTTAGCAGCGCTATATTATAATAATAACTTTCGTGAGATTCGCGAAAATTGCAAATCCACAAATATTACCAGATGTACAGTAATACCGTATTACGAACGTATAATAGAGGTGCAACAGATTTCATTTCATTCGCAAATTTTATGAATAATGTTCACATACCTTGGCATCAGCGAATCCATGTTGTATCTCTATATCACTAGAATGTCGAAAATCCGAAAAAGTGTATCCTGAAAAGGCTTGAATGAGCGGGGCATTCGAGTACCTCCACAAATACTTGCATTGCGAATCACCGACAACGATAGTAGACTCCATAGTATCAGACAACTGAGAATTGATGTAAGCGAATAGCAGTGAAACTTGCAACGTGTACGTGGCAAATGAGAAATTTGCGTCAAAATACGCCTTCCTTATATATCCTACAATCTTTTGGCCCACCTTTGTCATTATTAACATCTTAACAGTTATGTTTAACGAGCAAAAAATGAACTTCGAGATAGGTTGCATGGCTTCCTAACACTTTGTAACAGGTTCTATGATCAACCAGAACAAACTGTGGTTGTAATAACTTGACATGGGGTATTAATGGTATGGCTTCCTAACACCATGTCTGATCAATTGATCAGAGTGTTGGAGCTACAGCATACTTGATCATCGTCTGTTATTACATTCTGTAATGTGCTACGAGCACATTTAAAAGTGTGATAGTTTACTAAAAGTCCAACATAAACACGTTCAAGATGATACGCTACATCAATCGGTAAGACTTGAAAATCGTTGAGCTCCATTTCGTCATATCTGAATAATTTTTCACTCACTTGAAGTTGTGGATCGCTCGCGTCAGCGAGACACAACTTAACTTATAGGCTTAAAATATCTATAGGCTTAAACTTATAGGCTAAACTGGGCCAGGAGAACCTCCATCCTCAGGAGGTTCTCCTGGCCCAGTTTAGCCTATATGTGCACAAAGGTGGCCTAAAGCCCGATTCATTTTATTTTTTGGCACAACTTATAGTGGGTGAAAATTTAAAATAAAAAAATGGCGTTTAGAGGGTTAAGGAGTTTGTATATTCAAAGACTTTTCCCCTTTTTCATTACGTCCGAGACTAATGTAATTATCTGTTACAGAACTAGCTCGTATAATACACATATAAACACATAAATTTGTACCAGTGTAGGCCTATATCTAGATCAGGGCGTGGTTAAAACGTTAACGAACTTGCAATCCCTTGACAAATTACCATATACCAAATATATCTTCTATAATTGGCTGGCCGTAGTATCTTGTGACCCGTGTGGGCTACCCCCCTCCATAGCCTATGGAGAAGGATGGAGTGGTCAGTGGCTCTGTGCCGGACCCCACCCCGCTAACACCTACTCCCCCCCCCCCCCTGCGCCCACGCGTTCACACTTATACTGGTAGCCAGTGGCCGTTCCGTTCCGTAAAGAAAGTGCCTCGTGCATGTACATGTGTACATGACCTGATGCATCATGGTGGTTTGTTATCTTGTAGTACCACACTTCTTAAGTTACAAATATCAAAGACGATCTTTGTTGCTTATCACAACATTGGGGGTCGTAAAACATCCTGTTATCAGTCACCAGATCACCTGTTCCTATCCACTGACACCAGACACTGGGATCAGGGCTGGATATATGGATATATCTAACCCTTACATCGCTGAAAAAGTATGTAAGAACCATAGAGACCAAATTAACGGTTATTTTCAATTTGAAATAATCATTAATGTCTTATTAGCTCTTCTTGATTCTTTTCAATACATATGTTAAGGGTCTACGGCCATTATACATATTTAAATTCTTCCAGTGCGGGGACCGGCTTCGTACGTCTGAATCTGATTCTAGAGACGTATAAAGACTGTCCCCGCGCTGAAAGGGTTAATAACTTATCGCAGACTTGAGGTGTTGATTCAGAGGACGACCACAACAGTGCCGGCCTGAGGGCTGGTGTACACCACTAAAGGGACGCACCATTATATATCTGGGGGGGGGGGGTATAGCTTTTTTTGGTTGCAAACAGTTTTTAAACTCCGCAAGAAAACATTTTTTTTGCGATAAACGTCTGACAAACTTTTTTTATGTGTTCTTGAAGAACGGAAATATCAGATTTTGTCGTCTGTCTTCCCTATTATGTACGTTACTATTTGCTGGGTTTTCTGGTCAATAACTGTTATATTTTTCATCAATTCTGTCAACAAACTTTTTTCTGCTCACTTTTGTGGCGGCAAACGTTTTTCTTCTTCTGAGCTGAGACTGGATGGAACAAGGTTCCAAAATTTTCGGGTGTCACCAACCGAATTTGAGTTCTTGGCCAACGTCTTGTATTTGCTGGGCTACCACATATATATATATATTAACAACTTATATAGGCCTATTTGAAGAATAAATCGCTACAGATAAATTACTACCATATGTTTTTCTTATCAGTTTTCTTCAATTCTCTGGCTATGGACCGCCAAGCATTTTTCTTCATGACGTCATCCTTGTAGTCATGTGTAGTTGGATGACGATTTGTTCCACAATTCACGGTGGTTTTGTACGGACGTGATGAGTAAGGTAACCCACTCCATTTTCATCAAAGTGTCCTGCAGCTTACATCAAATAATCAGGACTGGTATGCCGGTTTATATGTATGTGTATACATATACATGTACATGCAATTGTTTAAGCATGACCTCCTTTTAGCCTATTAAGCCGGATTTTTCTCCACAAGTGTATCAAGTGTACACAGTAGATGCAGTAGCATCTCAGGGTAGTAGAACTACTAAAAGTTGGTCATCCCAGTAATCTCCGTGTAAATTTGTCCTGTAAATCTAGAAAGTCGGCTTCTTGGTCATATACATGTATACATCGCTACCAGGAAAACATGTGCGCAGCCAAGTAAACAACACTATTTACCATGTTTTGCCACGTGGAGAGAACCAGTGCGTGATTGGCTGCAAGAAAAAGTCGTAAGCCCCCCACCTACCCCGCGCGCGCGTCCCCGAAAATAGTTGAACATTTTTCAACTTTCGCGCCGCGAGGGGGTAGAGTCCACGCGTCCGGGACGCTTCCTGGTGTGAACACCTCATCATATTATAGAAGGCTCAACTTCTGCGGACGCGTCGAAAGCAAAAAAGTCGTACCGCTAGGGAAAAGTCGTAACAGGTGTGAACGCCCCAGAAAGTTATCCCATTTATTTTTTCTAGCGCATCCATTTTATTATGTAGATTTTTTAATCTCCCAACCGTTTGGATACAAACTGAAAGTAGACTAGACCCTACAGCTACACAACACATATAATAACGACGGTTGAATGGACACATTTATTTTTGTATTATTATTATTATTTTGTAGTAAAATAATTATTGTTAGATCAGCGTTTTAAGATGCAGTTGTCTGGGGTTTTTGAGGCCTTGTACAATCTTTTTTAAAAGTAATTAACAGAGATGCAATTAACGCCATAAAAACATGATAGTGTAATGAAATTATTTCCAACGTGATATGAAATGAAGTGAAAATAAAATTAGGCAAAATTTATGTGACCTACACGTTGAACTTTTGTCAATGATTTTAAATTTCAAAAGTGCAAAGGACTACTACAAAAGTGTTTATTACGAGAGAAAACAAAAAGGTATGGCACTTATAGCACTTATATAATGCTTTTAAGAAAATTGCATTTTGAAAACAGCATCTGTTATGTGTGGTAACCCAGCTTATTATGGAACAGTCTTCAAGTTTGTAAGAAGCTATCTAAAGTAACAAAGATATAACAATCTGATTAAAGCTGTACACCTGCACTCTGTCTGTTGTTTCTGGTTATAACTATACCCCAGTTGGTTTGTCTCTGTAATCAGTGCGGTGATTTTGCAATAGGCCTACATAACAGCATTCTCCCGATTTTGGTACATGCATAGTGCCATATTCCGATTTATTTTATTTTTAAAGTACTGTAGTTCCGCTGTTTGTGGGCAGAGTTTGATTTTTAAAAGCGCTGTTTGGAGAGATATATACACCTTTTTCAATAACAACACGCCACACGTTGAGCAACGCTGAACTGTTTTAATCAGACAACTGTTACACACTTATCAATGACAACACGCCACACAGTGAGCAACTCGAAACTGTTTTAATCAGACAATTGTTCACTGCGAATACTCGGTGCAAGCAGTCTATATGGCTCCTTTCCTCTAGTGGGTACAGCTCAACTGTTTAGTATAAATTGACACACTAGGCGTCGCTTGAATCACAGTGGTATACCACTACTGATGCATGTTTCCAGCCATGCATGCACACAATATAATAGAGTTAATAACTCTATGATGCACACCAAATAAAAGGGATCCTGCCTAATTATCATAATATATGACGGCGTTGTTTTCTATTGGAGGAGCGGTGCGGAAGAGGGTGGAAAACTTGAGGATCTGACAAAGGTGTTAGTGTCAGCTTATCTTGTCTGGTACTGTGGCTATTAGTCCCAGAGCTAGGGGGGTTTTATTTGTGTTGAGAGGTCCATACGATCCAAGAGTTCCACCTATAGTGAAATTTTCTCAGGAATCCGAATCTGCGCGTCTTACAAAAATCATCCTGGCCAAAAGTACCGCAAAACCCCTTTAAACACTAGTACCGTCAAAATCGCAAACCGCAATTTGCAATATTGCGTATGAAGTGATTGTTTGCTAAAACTGGGGTAATTTTCTTTTAAATAATTTTTAAATTATTTATTATCACTCACATATGACACAGGCTTTCACATGAATGTAAAATATTTTGTGTCTGATCAATAACAAATGCACAATACAGCTTTATTTGGTATTTTGCCACGTAATTTTACCCATTTTTCATACTTTTTCAGTAAATAGACAAAATACTTTTCTCTCAGCCGATTTTTGTATAGTATAAATGTTTAATTTTGAATCAAACATGTTATAGAACTATTGCTGACTTAAAATTAACCCATTTGAATTAAAAATAATGAGTTATGTGAACATATTACTCGCTTTTTTGGTTAGACGTAAAATTAGCTCGCTTTTCTTCAGGCTCGGGAAAATCGACCATATCTCACATTATTGCCCACTAAGTAGTCAAATTTTGAGCTATATCAATATATTTGATATTAATAGAAAGCTACTGACACTGGCTTTCACATGGATGTAAACTAGTGTGTGTCTGATCATTGACAAATGCACAAGAGAGCTTTAAGTTGGTATTTTAAAAATAATGAGTTATGTGAACATAGACTAGACGTAAAATGTGCGCGCCCTTTTCTTTGGACTCAGGAAAATTGTATGTATCTCACAGTTGTGTCCAATGAGTAGTCAAATTTGAGCTATATCAATATATAAAGTTATCTCAGCCACTACAAAAGTCATCTTAGCCACTGAAGAAGTAATCATCGCAATTTTAAACATTATCTCAGCCACTACAAAAGTCATCTTGGCGACTGAAGAAGTGAATTATGTGCATATTCTCTTGCTAAAACTGAAGTGTTGTGTTGTTTATTTTGTAAAGCTTACAAAAACATAGGTAAAACATATTTGCAACCACAGTAAATTAATTTGACAATTTAATATGGACTCAATATATTACTTCACAGGATTTAATTCTAGAATAATAAAAAAATGTTGGCACAAATAAAGCTCGTTAGCTGCACGTGTGTTTATAGCAGAACACTGTAATAACTTCAAATAATGAGCATATATTCAGACATATGTTTATTTTCCAATTTAGAGACACATACAATACTTTCAATAAACCGTATTGTGATTATTGCAGTTTGCTACTATCAAGACAGTGGTAAAACAGTGATATATGTATAATGTAAATGGGGTTGAGGCTATATATAAGTCCGGGACAACAGTCTTAAGGTAAGATATTGAAAACATATCACTCGTCATCTGACTCATCACTGGAAGAATAATCAATATCATCCTCATCGTCTTCCTCCACTGAATCATCAGTTAAAATGTCAGCAACACTTTGTGGTAATTGCTCTTCGTTACACCTGTTCATGTTATATAGAGAGCCCTCTAATGTCCACCCATGTTCATCAGGAATGAGAATACAAGGGTTAGCTAGGTGTGCCCTTTTCCACAAATGAATAACGAAATTTGTTCGTCGAATTTTGTTTAAAAGAACAGCTTGACATGGTGACATTGTGCTAGGGTTTATTCCCTTGATTCCATCCAGAGGCTGATCTTTTTTTTTAGGTGCATATTTTTGTTGAAAAACGACAAATCGAGCATTATTAACATTGTCCAATTTAGGCATGGAGTAAAGGACACACACAATTTTTTTAAGACCACGAATTATGTAAGAACTTACTTCAGAGTTTTCTCCGAGGGAAAAAAAACTCGAATTATTGAATCATTTTTTAACATCTTTTCCAATGATTTTACTTTCCCTTTGTTTAGGAAAGATGCAGTATAATCGCAACCAGTAAAAGCGTGTATACCTGGTAGAGCTTTCAAGACATTGCTATCTAATTTATGTGTGAGCTGAGATATATTTATATACCTTCTAGTGGTATTACTGGATAAACCTACATCCATCCACACTTTAGGTGTTATATCAGGGGAAGACATGATATTAACATGATACAGTAACAACACAAATACATCTGTGTCATTACATCGTACAGACACATTTAACTGATTATCCATGGACATAATTTGGTGGAGATGAAATACTAATCTCGTATCGGCCTCTTCATGCTCAGCTCGCAATATATCAACAGTTTGCCAGGTGACGGAACCTGCTACAGTAGTAAACCTGTAACATTCGTTTTCTATGGCGACATACAATAAATGTCCAGTAGTTTTAAAGGAAGCGGATTTGAGTGCTTCTTGCCAAATTTTGGGTCGTGTTTGCTTAGGGCCAGTAATCACAAACGTAGAACCGTCACCAGCCTCGTTACGATGTTCGTGCTCCACATCTTTGATGGATGGTGAACGGTAATTATCACATTATAAAATCTACTCTTTCGGACATCTGACACAGTTTCTCTAGAACAAGGTGCGCTATACCACCAAATGTGTTTGGAGGGTTAACAAGGGTGTGGAGGAAGAACATGGCATCCACCAAAGTGGCATAAACAGAAATAGGATTGTTGCTATCCGTAGTTTGCTCTAGTCTGTGTAATAACTTCGGCTTCTCTGTTTTGTTCATATGACCTGTACCACTGACTAATGTCAGTGGCACCGGTGTTAGTGGGAATGTGAATACTTTTCCCATATTAAGTTGTTCTGTGATGCTCAAATACAACAGCCTACTGAACAGGTCACGTGTGTTTTTCATAACTATTACTTTCCCTTCTTTGGCGGTTATTCTTGTTCTTATTGCAGCATTTTGAAATTTTTTACTTTACGTCTTGGAATAGGTTTTTCAAAACGATATGGATCATTAAAACATCCTTCTGAAAATTCATTGCTCCACTTCTTCCCTTTCTCTGTAAATGCCAGCAGGTCGTCCTTAATAGCATCAGGTACTTTCTGTCCTGTTGATAAATAATATAGGTTGTTATCATCTTCTATGCCGAATGGATTCATTGTTGACATAATTCCTTCAATAAGTGTTTTCATATCATTATTATCTTTCTGTATTCTGTACGGTTTTAGTTCTTTTACTACATCATCAGGCGACCTCAAACCAGCCTGATGTAAGAGAGTGCTCACAATGGCACTTCTCGTTGATCTAGTTATCATCCATCTGGTACGTGTTGAATCTGTCTGAAATGCGTATATTCCTGTCTTACGAGAAGCTGCATCAGCATTAACAGTCTGTTCTAATATTAGGTCCACTGCTGCTCTAGAAAAGAATTTGCTTGTTCGTCTGATTGTGAGAGCTCCTTTCTCCAATACTTCCCGAACTCCAGGGTGGGTGTTATCAACATTTAGCTTTGGCATACATCATCCAATACTGTGCAGTGCTATCATGTTCTCCAGCCAAGGAAAGATTCGTGTAGCCAATATACATATTGAGGAATGATATGTAGTCGTCAGATTCCTCTAATGATTTCATGGCTTCTGGAGATGGATCATCATTCAGTTTAATTAGTCTGCTAGCAATTGAATCTGGAACTACTTTAGGTGTTATATCTGGAACTTGGTAAAAGTCTAAAGCCAATGGTACAACATTTTGATAACAGATACCAGCAGTATCATGAAGACTGTTGCTGCCTGATAGTGTCTCCGTGATTTCATCGTAGTTGTCCCAGGCAATTGATGTGGCAAGACCCGGAATCTGCAACAAGCCATCAGGTGTTGCTTTGTCACGATAAGATATTGTAGTTGCAAGTTCTGTTTCCAATGATTCTGCTGTATGGTAATTTATGGCATGTCCAAATCGATTCAATATATCCAAAACCCTTCTGCTACCAGTTATACTTTTTATCCCCATTCCAAGGCAAATGTGCTTCCCTGGTTTAGCTAGACCTCTTGTCACAATAAAAAGAACGTCATATCAGCAGTAGATTGTGCTTGTCGTCTGGCTTTGTCTGTCAGTGTTTTACCTCCTGTATAAAGTTCAAGAAAGAAATCCAGTAATGCTTGTTGGGTTTTGGCCTGTCCTTTTCCAAGGGCGTCTCCATTTAAGGGATCAGGTAATTCAAAAGATTGCTCATTTAATATTACGGAACGCAAGTAAGATGCTGTTTCTTTAACAGCGTGTTCATCAAAGTTTGCTTTCCGGATAGCGGATTCTTCACTTATGGAATTATGGTAGATTACAATGCCAGATTTATTATTTTCCTTTGCTGTACTGAGTGAAGTTGGATATGCCTTCAGAATTTTGTCACACAGTGATTTTGCTGAATAACTACTGTCTTCGATCTGTAGAAGATTTAGATAATGCGAATGAAGTGAGGTTAGTAATTCAGCCCCTGACAGTGATATAATTGTGTGTTCAATGTGTTTTTGCAGTGTTGTGAATGCCTCGTTGTGCGGTCTGTTATTTTCGGTGAGACAAGCGGAGCTCTGAATCTCTAATTTGTCAGCTCTTCTGATGATTAGTCGCTTGCAGGAGTGGTGATATTTGGCTTCTTTAGCAATCATATCAATCCCTGCTATCTGAGACAATATGCGGTCATCTTTTAAGATTTTAGCTGCATGTTTAATGGCATTTACACTATCAAGTGTCTGCCATTCACCTAGAGGCTCCCTTTTCCCTGTGCCAGTCCTTCTAATGTTGTGATCACAGAACAAACACACTTTTGGTAATACACCAGTGGAGCTGGTACATGGTGTTTCATTATTATCTGATCGCAAGAGCTGTGATTTCCCTTCCGAAATTTTAGTTTGCCAGAACATAAGGGCATGCTAATAGAAGTAAAGTTTCGATAGCACTTGCTATGATAGCCAATTGAGTCGATGAACGCATTTGGCAAATTAATTTCAAAGTATTTTGAGTTAGACAATTTTTCATGGCGAGCCTTGGTAACTGTCTGAACCTTTTCCCAAGTTTTGTCATCAAATAGTTTTACTGTTTCACTTGTCTTACCACCAAGATGCAAAACACAGATGGGTTATTCATTGTATGTAGTTTATGAGCCATTATAGTTAAATAACAAGGAACTGATCAACAGTATCTCTGAATAAGCCTGTAGGCCTAAGTGATGGTATTAGTCTACTAGAGTCAGGTTACACGTACAGCTAAGCATTGATCAACGTGGGTCTATATTTAGACTGATACATGTACATATCTACGATAATAAGCTTATATAGTCAGCCCAGGATCTATAGGTATCTCAAAACCTAAATATAGGCCTACAAGTGTGATTTTAAATTTGTTGTTATCATGTTCACTTTATATATGTGCCCTTTTATAGGCCTATTATTAAGCCTATGTCATTATAAGAGTCAGTTCATAGTAAACTGATGTAGGCCTGCAATAGGTATGTGTTTTATCAGTATTAATAGGCTACAACAAGTGAACAAAACCTATAGATGGAACTCTTAGATCGTATGGACCTTTCAACACAAATACTCTCCCTCCCCCCTAGCTCTGGGACTAAAGGAAAGCGTGCCCAAAGGAAAGCGTGCACATTTTACGTCTAGCCAAAAAATCATGTACTATGTTCACATAACTCCAAATGGGTTAATTTTAGGTCTACAATAGTTCTAGAACATGTTTGAATTAAAACTAAACATTTATACTATACAAAAATCAACTGAGAGAAAAGTATTTTGTCTATTTACTGAAAAAGTATGAAAAATGGGTAAAATTATGTGTTAAAATACCAACTTAAAGCTCTCTTGTGCTTTTGTCAGTGATCAGAAACACAATAGTTTACAATCATGTGAAAGCCTGTGCCAGTAGCTTTCTATTGATATCAAATATATTGATATAGCTCAAAATTTGACTACTCAGTGGGCAATAATGTGAGATATGGTCAATTTTCCCGAGCCTGAAGAAAAGCGAGCTGATTTTACGTCTAACAAAAAAAGCAAGTAATATGTTCACATAACTCATTATTTTTATTTTAAATGGGTTAATTTTAAGTCAGCAATAGTTCTAGAACATGTTTGAATCAAAATTAAACATTTATACTATACAAAAATCGACTGAGAGAAAAGTATTTTGTCTATTTACTGAAAAAGTATGAAAAATGGGTAAAATTACGTGTTAAAATACAAACCCTAAGCTATATTGTGCATTTGTTATTGATCAGACACAAAATATTTTACATTCATATGAAAGCCTGTGTCATATGTGAGTGATAATAAATAATTTAAAAATTATTAAAAAGAAAATTACCCCAGTTTTAGCAAACAATCACTTCATACGCAATATTTCAAATTGCGGTTTGCGATTTTGACGGTACTAGTGTTTAAAGGGTTTTTGCGGTACTTTTGGACAGGATGATTTTTGTAAGACGCGCAGATTCGGATACCTGAGAAAATTTCACTATAGGTGGAACTCTTGGATCGTATGGACCTTTCAACACAAATAAAACCCCCCTAGCTCTGGGACTATATATACAGTACTGATTTCACAAAATGGGACAGATTTTTCATCAGTGGCTGGCCTGCGTTAACGCTGGCCAGCCCGTGATATCATTATATGATATCATTATCAGATCACACTGTGAGATCATGGTGAGCTCACATGAACTCAATGTTTTATCACATTGGACTCACAGTATCAGATCATTATCTGATCCCACTGTGAGATCATGCTGTACTCATATGAACTCACAGTTTTATCACACCAGACAAACGGTGTGAGATCATGATATGTTCTCACTGTGAGATCATGGTCAGCTCACATTAACTCACGCTTTTATCACACCAGGCTCACAGTATGAGATCATTATCTGATTTCACTGTCAGATCATGGTGAGCTCACGTGAACTCACAGTTTTTATCACATACGACTCACAGTATGATATCATTATCTGATCTCACTGTGAGATCATGGTCAGCTCACATGAACTCAGTTTTATCACACTAGACTCACAGTATGAGATAATTATCTGATCTCACTGTGAGATCATGGTGAGCTTACACGAACTCACAGATTTTATCACATATGATAATGATCTCACTGTGAGATCATAGTCAGCTCACATGAACTCACAGTTTTATCACACTAGACTCAGAGTATGAGATCATTATGTTACCTCACTGTGAGATCATGCTGTACTGATATGAACTCACAGTTTTATCACATCTGACAAACGGTATGAGATCATGATCTGTTCTCACTGTGAGATCATGGTCAGCTCACATAAACTCACACTTTTATCACACTAGGCTCACAGTATGAGATCATTATCTGATCTCACTGTGAGATCATGGTCAGCTCATGTGAACTCACAGTTTTATCACACTAGACTCCCAGTATGAGATCATTATGTTACCTCACTGTGATATCATGGTGAGGTTACATGAACTCATAGTTTTATCACACTAGGCTCACGGTATGAGATCATTATCTGATCTCACTGTGAGATCTTGGTCTGCTCACATGAATTCATAGTTTTATCACACTAAAATCATGATATGAGATCATTATCTAATCTCACTGTGAAATCATGGTGAGCTCATCTAAGCTTATAGTTTTATCACACTAGATTCACAGTATCATCAACTGACCTCACTGTGATATCATGATGAGATCAAATGCTAACATGAACTCACAGCTTTATCACACTGGTCTCACGATATGAGATCATTATCTGACTTCACAGTGAGATCATATTCACATGAAACCACATATTTATCACATTGGACTTACACTATGAGATCATTACGTACCTGATCTCACAATGAGATCATGGTGAGCTCACATGCGCATGAATGTGGTAGAATGTATTCAGTGGGTGAGAAACGTCTTACATGGGGTAGAAACGTCTAACACTAGGGTAAAACATCTCTCAAAGACGAGAGCGAAACATATGGTGCGAAAGGGCCTGGAGCTGTGGTGTTTCAATGTGCTCTGAGTATCAATGAATCAATGAATCATTTCTGCCTGCACTTCAGCTGCATCACCACAGTGACCTGAAACTCTCTATGTAATTTACTGAGCAGAAAAAGTGAGTTGTAACAGTCAGCTTAGCACAGTGATAGAACTATTCGTATCTGCTCACAGGAGAAAAGATAATTCTAGACTTGTATGTATATATGACAGATCGAGCCACTCTACAGAAACACGATTTTAAATCTGTGAAAGTGGCACAGAAACTTGAAATCAATCTAAAGTTTTTGAATTTTTTTTGATAGGGGGACGTTTTGTGATAAGAAAAATAAGGCCAGCAGTGAATATTTGGTATTATCTTAATTTAAAGAAGCTGCCAGGAAAATGCAGACGGGGTGTCAACTTACCTTTTTGAAACATTGTGATAATCTACAATCATACATTGTATGGTTTTTATGAAATTATAATTTAAACATTGTCATTTAGATATTATTCCATAAAAAAAAACAATAAAATGCTATGTACAGTATTTATATTCGAGATACAGTGGTGACATCCATGTTACAGTGCTGACGGTTTTTTAAAACATGTAACAACGTCATAATGACGTTTACATTATTTCAAAATAACGTTGTCACAAAGTCATAAATAACGTTACTCAGATAACAATAACATAAACCCTCATAATATGTTCATTCTTAATTCAGTTGATTTAAATTATATTTAATATTATTACTTTAGTTATAATGCAAGATTTCCGAGATGATAATTTTTTTTAAAGTGGCCACTTTGAATTTTATTTGTGCAAGATTTGTCATGGGTTATCCTTGTGTGAGACATTTTGTTTTATATCCATGGTCCAGATATTTTGCATTGTTTTTGAGTTATGTAAATATCACAAAATTTCTCAAATTCAAAATGGCCGTTTAGTGGCCATTTTGAAATTGTTTCCTCCCAAAGGTTAATGGGGTGATTGTCTGACATTGCTGAGCACTTAAAATACCAAATTAAAAGAAAAATTGCTGGAAACTTTTTCATGAAACGCGCTAACGAACATTTCTTTGTTAGTCGCCGTAGTAATTAAAGGGTTGATGATATGCAGATCAAAATGTCACAAAAAAACATTTTCACATGGTATGTGATGGCTATGTCAAGTATGAGGGAGCAGAAGTTGATAGATTATAGTAGCTATTTAAAAAAAAGATAACGGCGGTGAATTTACTAAAATGTAAAATGTTTTCTCTGAAATAAAAAAAATTAATATAAAAAAATATTCTAACTGTTCATATGTTTTTTTTATTATTTCTGCTATTTCCATTTATGTTCTGCGATGACGTTACCATGACGCTACGTCAATCGAATGGAATCTGAAATTTATTATAATATTATCATTTTTTTTTCCAATGAAAAAGTCTTAAATTTGGTTAAAATTCTTAACAATTTTTCTTAAATGCAATATACATAGTTGTGAATGCTTATGTCGTGATGCCATGTGTCAAAAATAATATATTCCACATAGATGATAACTTTTACTTGGTTTACATTTTCTAACATTTGTAATTGATATAATATCACTTAGTTAACATGGTTAAGACGGGCAAATTTTGGTGATGCGTAGGCCCGAAATGTAGACGTGTTGGATTCACACGTGCGTGCTTTACGCTATGACACTCCCTTCGCGTTATAACATCTCTGGTATACCGGTAACACAGAATATAACACATCATCAATTATCCTACACCAAGAACAGGAAATGTAAGTACACTCTTTGACACATTAAATATTTATGTCAAGCACGCTGTGATTGCCGTCGCTATGGAAAATATAACTAAAATTACTAATGCGTAACTACTTTGTTTTCATTCCGTTTCTTAATTTTCAACGCGCATTCTTTATTATTTCATATCTTATATAATAGAGGTCTGTATATAGAGTGATACAATTAGTAGATTTTAAAATGATATTATTTACTAGGATAGCAGGATTATAGTAAACGCGAGACGTTGAACAACACAAGACGTTGACACAATGTTGGATGAATGTTGGGTCATTGTGGAAGACGGTGAGCTTTTTTTCATCGAGCATTATGCCAAATTCTCGTGTTTCCTTATTTCAGTTCATTAATGTTGTAAAATGGTGAATATAACTGAATAGGCTTATATTGTATTCATTACGTTTTTTGTAAATTCTACAAGCGCCGTTTTGTATTATTTCAAATCAAGGGATAGATTCCTTGAATATAGTTATGATACAATTAATATATTTCAAACTGATATAATTTAGTGGAACATAGAAAGTGAACTTAACGTAGCATTCGGTACCTAAAAGAGAAATGTTATTGTAGACAAAGAATCACATGTATTTTACACGAAACATTGAACTGAATGTCACAGTTCGTGTATATTATTGATACAAACAAGAAACGTTATATAGAGTTCTTGTTACAGAGAATGGGATAGGCATACATGCATGGTGAACTAATTGATTAACATATTCTAACACTACACAGGAACATTTTGTAGTATGAAAGATGCTGGTCGTAAAATCACCGTCATCCAGCAGGCGACTAACAGGCCAACCATTGTAGCAAGAGCAATAAAACTAACTCGTTGACCCAATGTTGGATGAATGCTGGGCAATCGTGGAAGACGGTGGGCCGTCATTCATTCAGCAGTGAATCATCGACTTGTGTTTCTCATACCTCACATTCCATCTTAATATATACTGACTCTAACACAACGCTTCCCTAATGTTGGTCCGCCGCCTTCAATGCCGGCCAACATCAAAACTACATCGGGTCAACGTGTATTTTTACTGGGTATATTGTGTTGTGCACACAGCTAACACGAAATGTTGACCTAATGTCGGGTTAATGCTGGACTACCGTTTACGACGCTGACCTAACATTGACACAACATTGGGTCAACATGTTAGTTGGTTAGCCTCAGCTAACGCTCTGTATGACATATAATGTATAAAATAATAATGTTTGAAATAATAAACTAGAAAACTGTCGCATATGGCTTAAGGATGATAAAGAATGAGTGTAATTAATAGCTGTTTAAAATAAATCAAATATTTTTTTCAAATGTTCAAAGCCGCGCCACTAGGAATATTCCAGTAAACACGATACGTTTAATAGATGTTGATTTAATGTTGGATAAATTGGCCAAAGATTGAACCAGCTTTGGTTTAACCAAGGATACTAGGTTTAACCAAGGGAAGCCGGCGCAGGTCCTATGACAACTTATTTCATATTTAAACAAAAAATACACCATAAACGATTTTTTTCACCATTTCATTCAGATGATCTATCAACAAGAGCTTGCATGCCATTTAATGATATGGGACATTCGGTATTAAGGAAGGATGCTGGCGCACATAGGGTCACATAGGAACAAAGAGGATAGGATGCAATGGCAGATCGCAACTTTATAATGTTCTGTCGTGATACGTAAGTGTATTGCTAATTCACTTAGCAAAACAGTTTTTGGGGCTGATTTACTGATTGTTAGAAACTACATTGCGTGTATTTTATCGACACATGTATGTTAAATTAATTATCTGCACATAATTTCATGCTAATTCTGAAACTTGTAGGCTATATGATTTATATGGATTATGATAATTATGCAATAAAGCTATATATATTTGGTAATTTTTATATTTATATTGTAATTCATGTTCTGTGGTAGTAGTATATATAGCCAATGATACTTGATAATAACTGATGTTTTTCAATTTCAGGAGCATGCATTGCTGTCCACAAAACCCACAGAAACGATTTTGAAGAAATACCCGATACCGGCAGAGAGGACCAGATCAAAAGGTATATCTCCAGCAAGCAAAATCCATCACCCCAATGCTGGCTCAACACTGGTTTATTGTCTACGACAGTGACACAACATTGATCAAGCATTGGGATGGTGTCTCACGTTTGCTGCGTCATCCAATTTATTTTTCATACATTCTTGAATATACTTTTATATTATACTTTGAATTAGACTGAAAAATATATGTTTTCAATAGCTAAATCCAATTTCTTGTAATGTTTGATAGTGCACTGGATTCAAATCCCGACTGAGTCAGCTGTTTTTCTTTGGGATTTAGTTGTAGTACGGTCTCGTTGTGTCAAATAATGACATAACCTCACACAAATTGCAACAGAATGTCCGACAGTGTTTTCTCGCTCAATAATTGTGCCTGGCTATATATATAACATTCTTGAAATTATTAAAAGCGAGTGTACCGTAGGCCCTACTACCTATGGTACAGCCATTTTGTGTCACTGCATCAGCTGAGGGGTGTTTTGAGTGCTTGCACGGTATCTTTAAATTTTAATATTGCTGATATCTGGCAAACCGCACCAGATAGCTGGACCATTACCGGTACTATACAACAAAATCTGCGGTTTCAGGGAGGAGAAATGCCTCAAAAAAGGCAGATGGCCGACTTGCAAACATTATTGACATTATTGAAATCGATATGCGTATTAACAATGCCAGATAGATAGACCATTTATAGTATGAAACAAAATGTGCGGTTTCAGAGACCCTGCAAAATTTCAACTTGATCAAATGCAATATGAACTTAATTGTGGCTATCATTGACTATAATATCTGCAATGTACATGGCAAACTGTTGTAGACAGCTAGACTATCCCTGTAAAAGAAAATGTAAGAGCCCAGGAAAGGATACACCCTAAAAAATGTCTATCACACGGGCGGTGCGTCGGATTATGGTGCCGGCGGACTGAATTTGTGGTAGTTTACTAGATATTTTTTTTAAATCTCAAAGCCACTTTACTATGTTTTGTCATAACAAATTTAAGGTTTGATTTTATGCATCCTGGAAAACCTGGAAATTTGCCATTCCTGGAAAAGGGCGAAAATAAATTATTTATTTGAATTCCATGTATGCCGTTGAAAACACCTATACATGTATCATTATTTATTTTATTCCTGATTTTTTTGATTTTTTTACCTTTTTGCAGTAAATAACTTCATGGAGCCTAGTGAAGGTTGAGGTGAAGAGAAGAAGAGGGGTAACGAAACCACTGTGGAAGCAAAATGCAGCAGACAGGCACGTGGAGATCTATATTTCAAATGCAAACACGCAATTGAAGAGGAAGTTGAATTAAATTGTTACACTTGCAAATAAAGCTTTTGTACATTTTAACCAGTTTTTCTGATTGTTTTGTTTAACATTCTTACTTTTAACACCGTCAGCTTACACTTTTAGGCCTACCTCACTGGGGGTCACTGTGCGAGCTCATTTGAGCTCGCTTTGACCTCGTTGTATGTGCTCACAGTGGTCTCACAGTGATCTCGCTGTGAGTTCACTATGTGACCTCACTATGGGCTCACTTTGAGGTTACACTTTTAGATCATTGTGATCTCGCAATGTGAGCTCATTGTGTGAGCTCATCGTGTGAGCTGACTGTGATCTCACTGTGGCCTCGTCGTATGAGCTCACAGTGGTGTCACAGTGATCTTGCTGTGAGTTCACTATGTGAGCTCACTATGGGCTCACTGTGAGGTTACACTTTTAGATCATTGTGATCTCAAAATGTGAGCTCAATGTGTGGGCTGACTGTGATCTCACTGTGGCCTTGTTGCATGAGCCCACAGTGGTGTCACAGTGATCTCGCTGTGATCTCACTATGTGAACTCACTATGGGCTCACTGTGAGGTTACACTTTTAGATCTCTGTGATCTCACAATATGAGCTCATTGTGTGAGCTGACTGTGATCTCGCTGTGGCCTCGTGGTATGAACTCACAGTGGTCTCGCAGTGATCTCTCTGTGAGTTCACTCTGTGAGCTCACTACAGTAGCTTAAAAGGGTGAAAACATGAAATCTGTGACTATTTTCATTGTGTAAGTTTGTACTATTGAACAAAATGTCCCGTAGTTGGACAATTCAACCCGAAAATCTGTCCTAATATTTATAATTTTAACATGTTAGAGTTGTTATGCTAGTCTATTTCTGTATATACTTTTCAAAATTAAATAAATGATGATGTTAAAGATGATTTTTGTTATTTTCTAAGGGTTTTCAATATGAAAATATACTACAAATTGAAATTAAATGTTGTTTTCTGAATTTGTTCTTTTACAGAACAAATATTCCACCATTTAATAGTACACAACTAGCACTGATCAATTTTGCGGCTACCAATGGCAATGTGGAATGATCATACCAACCTTGGCCTAACAAAGGATGCCAAGGTTGGCCTGATCCGAACACCCCGACGTTTGGAAAAACAATGGAAGCCATCATCAGCATGATCTGATCATTTGAAGTTTGCAAGATCCGATCATCCAACGTTTTGCCACTGGTAAAATGAATGTTAGGCCAAGTGTGCTTGCCAATGTTGGCTCAACCATTGGTTGCCAATGTTGGCCTGACTAATGAGAATTAGGTGCCCGACGATGGTCCACCACAGTTAGAGATGAATACCAATGTTGGTGGGATCCGATTATCCAATGTTGGGCTAACAGTGGATGCCGATGTTGGTACGTACCGATCATCCAACGTTGGGCCAGTGAACAAATGTATATTGGCCCGACGCTGGTTGCCAATGTTGGTCTAACCATTGAGAACTAGTGGCCCAACGATGGGCCAACCGTTGATGCTAATGTTGGCATGTTCCGATCATCCATCGTTGGGCCAACAATGGATGCCAATGTTAGCATGTTCCGATCATCCATCGTTGGGCCAGCAATTTATGCCAATGTTGGCACGTGTCGATCATCCATCGTTGGGCCAACAATGGATGCCAATGTTGGCATGTTCCGATCATCCATCGTTGGGCCAACAATGCATGCCAATGTTGGCACATTCCCATCATCTAACAATGGGCCACTGATCAAATGTATATCGGCCCAACACTGGTTGCCAATCTTGGCACGACCATTGAGAACTAGTGGCCCAACGATGGGCCAACAGAGTGATGTTTACTGGGAAACTCAGCAACGCCAGTGTTATCTAAACTCCTCAAATTGTGGTGTGATAGCATTCAATTACTTTGATATATGCAGAGACAGCTGCAAAGTCCCAATATTTTAAGGTAGGTGAAATATTTGTAAACATTTAATCTGAACTGCTATTTTATAACCAAAACAATCGCCCCTGAAGCGTATTCAATTTCTGTGTCAACTCAGAAACGCTCATTATTTAGCAAAAAATCATTGAAAACATGTTAAACTGAACAAAGTGCTTGATAATGATGGCCATCCCCCTACCGCATCGGTAGGCAATGATGCATCTATTTTAAATACATTAAAGATCGTTTTATGTTGTCCGTATTCAACTCAGCAACATTATTATTTCGATCAATTCAGCAACGTTTATGAGTTGATCACTCAACTCAGAAACGTTGCTGAGTTGACCAAATTTAGCTTTCTGTCTCATTAATTGAGACTAAAAACGTAACTCTATAAATGTAAAATGCAAATAAAAAATATGTTTTTAAGTAAATTAGATGGAGAGAGTATTCACTTATGTAGACATTTTTACAACAATGAAAACAAAAACGTTGCTGAGTTTACTGAATTCTGCTTTCTATCCCCCTTTTTGTATTTAAAACTGAAATTTTAACTCCGTCAATGTAAAATGCAGTTAAAAAGAAGCTGCTTTTGATTGAATTAGAGTGAGAGAGTATTTTAAAAGTTGTTTACATAAATAAAACTACAAATAACACTTAGTTAAATTTCTAAATCAAATTTACCCTCATTTTATTGGCATGTATGTATTGTACAATGGCCTTCGAAATACATTTTCAAACTAGGCTCGTTATGTTCCCATTTATTTTTTGTCCTTATAATTGTGAACCAATTTTTTTTCAGAAAATGGGGCTCAAGTGTTTAGAGATCTCGTAGATGCGTGGTTTAAACATGACTTTTACGTGCAATTATCGTGTTTTGTCAACTCAGAAACGGTAATGTCAACTCAGCAACTATATAATTTCACAATAAAATCACTGTTCTATCTTAGCAATTTTTATTTCAAAAAGTGTTTTTAATACTATCATATCACTAAACTATCATACAAAGCAATTTATGATCTCTAAAATTTGAAAATGATCAATTATATATATATATATAGAATTCGTTGCTGAGTTGACATTGTATTTTTACTGTCCTTCACAAAAACACATATTTTTTTTTAAATCTGTTCGAGATTAAGCTCTGATATTTTAAATGTGTATTACATAGACCCTACCCTCAATATCTGACTCTAGTATATATAATTTTAAGCGACTTATTTTTTTTTCAAAAATACAGTTTGAAAGACCCTTCAAATTGTATATTCACCCTGAAACCAATGCATTATCGCCCTCGGCGCGTACAGGTCAGTCAATACAGACCACAACTGCTGGTCAACTGGTGCCACGAGTAAACAATAACCCTACGGCTGGAATGTCTGTACAGAAACCAAGGGAACAAATCTGTATTGCAGATGTGTACGACATGATCGTGACGTTGAACACTTCTATGAATAAAAGGATAACAAATGTAAACACGATGTTATCTACTAGTCTAGATGGCCTGGAACAACGCCTACAAGTGAGTTTTAAACATGAACTTCAAGAGACTCGTTCAGATTTACAAAACAATATTGACAAGGTGAGAGATGATACAATCGTCCAAATACAGGCTGTGGAATCACGAGTCGAATCTTTGGAACAAATCAAACCTCCTAATGTGGACGGCCACTTGAAACTTGTTAAAAGAAATTTGCCGTTTTCCGAAAACGAAAATCTGTGTGACAAAGTAAATTATTTTATAAACAATGAACCTGGTCTACCTGGCCTAGAATTAAGTAACATAACACGCACTGTTCCACGTTCCAATAGGTACCCCGGCGTAGTCCTGGCTTCGTGTCGTTCTGTGGAAGATCGTGATAAAATATTAACTGCCATTAAGAACCTGAAAGACTCAGAAAGGTACGCCAGTGTCTATATTTCTGTTCACAAGCCGTTGGAGCAAAGAATAGCAGAAAAAAATCTTAGAAAACTTGTTCAGACAACTGCCGCTGGAAAATTAACTGTGAAGAACGGTCGTGTAATTGAGAAACAACCAACTGGAGCAAATGAAAACACTGGTGGGGTTGACAACAACGTCATTAACAGAAATAATAACAATATTCATGGCCGTGGTGGTCAACATTATGCTCGTGGACGTGGAAGGTACAGGAGATAGGTCAAATGTGGCTTTTGAAATCTACGAGGATGGAACAGCGACAAGAACTCAGATAAATATTTATTGTGCAATACTTTTATAGAGCATTTAAAGTACGCTATTCTTGGTTTGGCAGAAACGAAGTTGGCAGATAACTGTGAAATAGCACTCGAGAACTACTCTTTTTTCGGTCAAACCAGAGCAACCCATATACGAGCTAGATGTGCATCCGGGGGCGTTGGTTTCCTGATAAGAAATGAGCTACTAAAATATTTCAACGTTCATTTGCTGAACAACTTTGTGGAAGGTTTTATTTGGCTCCGACTCAGTGCTCAGGGGGATGAGGATAATCTGTGTGTCTGTGTCGCCTATTTGCCACCCTATAACTCACCACGCTATGAACCACATATGTTTTTTAGTCTTTGCTAACTAAGTTTACGAGTATCAGAACATTGGGCAGTTTTCCATATGTACTGATTGTAATGCCAGATGTGGTAACGCACATGAATTCGTCCCAGATAGACAAGTTGTTGACTTTCACTCCAATCAATATGGACCACGTTTGCTGTACTTTCGTATTAACTGTAACATGTGCATGGTGAACGGTAGAAATAACATTCACAACGATTGTACGTACATCTCTACTAATGGACATTCGGTGGTAGACTACTGCCTAGTCCCTCATGAATCTTTGCCTTTTTTTCTGGATTTCTGTGTACACAGAGTAAATAGTCTAGGCGAAAACGTAGACACTATCAGACCACTCCTTAATTAGCTGGACTTGGGAACTGCAAAACGATAGTGAGCCTTTTATCAACGAGGAAAGTCCTACTACGGCATATGGTAAAAACAATGACACACATAAACTATATGGAATTGACGATATTCCAGAAAATTTTATGCTAGAGGTAGTGCAACAAATTGATGAAATGCTGGCTCAACTCCAACAACAGGAGGATCATCAGGAGTGCCTGGATACCATCTTCAGTAACTTTCGTGAAACCCTCGCCTCTGAAATGAATGACAAGCTCGAGAGTCGTATAATTCGGACAGGTAGCAATAAACGCAAGAAATATAAGCCTCAGCGTGAATACTGGTCTCCGGAACTGACAAGACTAGAGGCAGGCAGATGATGAATGGTGTCACTGCTGCCCGGACTCTAACACTAAGATGCGTCTTAAACATATTTTCGTTCAAAAACGTGAACAATTTGACCGCACATTGCAACAAGCTAAGCGACGGTACTGGATTAAACTTCAGGACTCGCTTTTGTGTGCGTATAAACATGATTCACGCAATTTCTGGCAACGCATTGTTAAAATGGGTATATCTATTCAGAGAAAACAGAACATCCCTATGGGAATTGTTAATACAGATGGTTCAGTGTCTAATAACCATAAAGATGTACTTGACAGATGGCGTACTGATTATGCTGATCTTTTCTCAGCTGACGCTCTCTCTGACAAAATATTTGATCTTAACTTTTATGATGATGCCATGGCAGAATTATCTAGACATGATATGCCTTACCCGCACACTGAACCCATTGATGCTGGAATCAGATATTGTTAAAAGTGAAGTGAAACGGGCAGTAAAGAGAGCTAAAATACGTAAGGCTACATGTTATGTAAGTAAGTAAGTAAAATATCTTTTTTACGTAATTCAGACTAAAATAATATGATATCTTGAACAGCAAAAGTGATAAGGTAAAAAGACGAAACTGATAACAGTATGTCCGCACTAAGGCATTGAGATAAAAACGACTGATACGTATTGAATATATATACAATCTTAAGAACCTTAAACAGCGCCAGCGCCGATACACAATATAAATTAACACAAAAAGATGACAAAAACAATTATAATTGAAAGTCACAAAACAGTATCATTATCAAAACAAATATATAATATATACTATAATACTATATACTATAATCAAAGAAAGTAAACCCATTTACAAACACGAATACATACATTATAAATACTTAAGACAGTCCCGTATACTAATAGAACGTTAGACACACATCCACATACCGATTCAGATAATAGTGAACAACACAAACCAATGACTAGCTCTGTATTTACCGCCAAACCGATTTTATATAGATTGAAAAGTAACGCAAAATTTTCCAGACCCATATGTAATAACGTGAGAAAAACACAATATTAATAAAACGTTTGGGTGTGCTTGGCCTTCTATGAAGTTGCCCATGCTGAAACTCTTAAAAATTAAACGTCCGTCAGGTTTTTAACATCT
The DNA here is from genome assembly GCA_964017125.1 of Flabesymbios commensalis. Lineage (NCBI taxonomy): Eukaryota > Metazoa > Annelida > Polychaeta > Terebellida > Flabelligeridae > Flabesymbios > Flabesymbios commensalis. Next base: position 55,581,356 of record OZ024915.1, read on the forward strand.
TTATTTCAATATTGTTTTCGTCACAAGGTTGTTCCCTCCCAGTGGAATAAATGTATCATTAACCCGATTCCTAAGGGCAGTGGTGTCGACCCCAGGTCGCCCCTTGAGTACCGGGGTATAACTATTACTTCTGCTGTGGTGAAACTATACTGTGATATTTTAAATGTCAGGTTATCCATGTGGACAGAAGCAAATAATGTAACGAGTGGTACTCAAAATGGTTTTCGTAGAGATCTAAATTGTCAGGATCATCATTGAAACACGTTTAAAAACTAAAAAAAAATACCTTTGCCTGTTTCATAGATATGCGTAAAGCGTTCGCTCACATTAACCAAAATTTACTATGGTATAAGCTAAAAACCCTGGGTTTGCCTGATCACTTTTCTTCCACCATACAGTCATTATATAGCCAGGTATAAGGTAAAGTTCGAGTCAACAATAGTTTCACAGACTGGTTTCCCATTGAAACAGGAGTCAAGCAAGGTCGCCTTCTTTCTCCACTGTTGCTTGATCTTTATCTGTTTATGTAAACGACTTGGCGTTAGAGCTAAATAATACTGGTAAAGGCCTAAATATTCCTGAGAGTACAATATGCACTCTTAATGTACGCGGATGACATTGTAGTCCTAGGGGATAGCGAAGAAGACCTACAGGCACTACTGCAAATTGTAAATAGGTGGTGTGAAAAATGGCAGATGGTATTAAATAAATCGAAAACAAATGTAGTTCACTTCCGGCCAGCCTCAAAACAGAGTACTCATTTTAAATTTAAATGTGGATCTCTTGACATCGATATTGTCTCTAAATACAAATACTTGGGCCTCTGGTTCAGTGAACATTATGATGTATCACTCATGGCACAGGCCTTATCGGTATTTGCAAGCAGAGCTCTTGGTGTGCTTATTTCAAAGTATAAAGCTACTGGGGGGTTTCCTTTACCTTGTTACCGTACTCTTTGCAACGGAATGGTATCTCCTATACTTGAATATGGTTCAGCTATTTGGGGCTTGAAAGAATTTAGCTGCATAAATGCTGTTCATATTTCATTAATCATTCGGGCGTGTCGAGTATCTTTGGGGGTGCGTAGGCACAGTCCTAACCTTGCTATCCAAGCTGAATTGGGGTGGAAAATACCTTTCCATAAACAGATTTTAAATGTAACCCGTCTGTGGTGTAGGCTAACTTGTATGTGTCAGAATAGACTAACCAAAAAAGTGTTTAACTGGAATTTAGCTGCTGCCCGAATTAATAAAAACAATTGGTGTTTTAGGATGAGATCGAAATATACTGCCTTGGGTTTACAGCATTTAAATGACGTAAATAAAGCTCATTCTGCTGACGATGTTCTTGAATATATGGATACTTGTGTTTTTGAAGACATTGAACAAAAATGGCACAGTGAGCTTTGGAATGACCAGCGCCGTATTGGATGTGGAAATAAACTAAGGACTTATCGCACCTTTAAAAATGATTTTAGCGAAGAGCCTTACCTCAGCATGAACATTACATTAAGCCAGCGTAGAGCCCTAGCCTCTTTGCGTTGTGGTGTAGCTCCACTTCACATTGAGACTGGGCGATATTCACAGTTATCCGTCAACCAAAGAACCTGTTTAATTTGTGTTATCGGTATTTGCAAGCAGAGCTCTTGGTGTGCTTATTTCAAAGTATAAAGCTACTGGGGGGTTTCCTTTACCTTGTTACCGTACTCTTTGCAACGGAATGGTATCTCCTATACTTGAATATGGTTCAGCTATTTGGGGCTTGAAAGAATTTAGCTGCATAAATGCTGTTCATATTTCATTAATCATTCGGGCGTGTCGAGTATCTTTGGGGGTGGGTAGGCACAGTCCTAACCTTGCTATCCAAGCTGAATTGGGGTGGAAAATACCTTTCCATAAACAGATTTTAAATGTAACCCGTCTGTGGTGTAGGCTAACTTGTATGTGTCAGAATAGACTAACCAAAAAAGTGTTTAACTGGAATTTAGCTGCTGCCCGAATTAATAAAAACAATTGGTGTTTTAGGATGAGATCGAAATATACTGCCTTGGGTTTACAGCATTTAAATGACGTAAATAAAGCTCATTCTGCTGACGATGTTCTTGAATATATGGATACTTGTGTTTTTGAAGACATTGAACAAAAATGGCACCGTGAGCTTTGGAATGACCAGCGCCGTATTGGATGTGGAAATAAACTAAGGACTTATCGCACCTTTAAAAATGATTTTAGCGAAGAGCCTTACCTCAGCATGAACATTACATTAAGCCAGCGTAGAGCCCTAGCCTCTTTGCGTTGTGGTGTAGCTCCACTTCACATTGAGACTGGGCGATATTCACAGTTATCCGTCAACCAAAGAACCTGTTTAATTTGTGTTTCAGGATCTGTGGAAACTGAAAAGCATTTCCTTATGTCGTGTAATTTTTATGCCGATTTACGAAATGAACTGTTCCTTAAAGCTCAATCTAGTCACGATATGTTTTTAGGATGGTCTATGGACGAGCGTTTTAAATATTTAATGTCAAATTAAAACATAGTGCGTCATACAGAAAAAGCCTGTCACTTGATGCTCCAGAGAAGGGAGCATAAATTATTCACATAATACATTGGGGTACTGTTATCGTGAATATGGTAACCATCAACTTTTAACATGATTAGCTATAGATTATTTTTATTTCACATGCTTTCCCGGCAATCATAGGACATTTGTGTAGCGTCTGTGCAGTGTTGGACCAACGTCGAAGACGTTGTACCGCTCTGAAGTTGGGCCAACGTTGTATGGGTGCCGTTCACATGTTTTGTGTTTGCTGGGTTACTGGTCTATGACCCGTGCTCACTGCATGCATTCGGTTGAACAGAGTATGATTTTAGGTATGTCCCATTACTGTGTTACCATTATGATCTGTTTATCCTTATGTGGTCTATGTTCTTACGCGTGCGGGTTTTAGAGGTTCTTTTCCATATGGTGATAAGGAGAGGGGTTCCACATACCTACCAATGTGGGTGTGTGGTACGCGGGTCTCTAAATCATGCCTGCACCCGCCCCGCGGATTCCCGCGCTTGACTGAACACGCACATTAATTTATATTCTGTACCCGCACCCGCCCCGCACAAGTTGTACCCGCATCTGCGCCGCACCCGCACAATTTTTTTCAGGCCTGCAACGACCCGCATTACTCACATTGTCACAAATTAACACAAAATCAAATTCCTTCAGTTCTTTTTGTTAATGAGGGATGCATGTATATAATATAAGCATGTTTTTTGTCATGCATGGGTATAAGTGTACATTATATGTACATATTTATTGATAATGTTTTTTTTAAAAACTATAATATATATATTATAATCTAAAAGCATATATGTGTGTCGCATGCTTACGTATAATAGTGTACATATTTATTGATATTTTCTTTTTTCATAATATATAATACAGTCTTGGCCCAACATTGTACCAGGATAATTACATGTACGTTAAACAACACCATGGGGGAATAAGTTTGTTGAACAATGTCTACGTGGTAGCCACAATATTGTTGTAATATTGGCCCAACGTTCTCCACACTTGCCCAACTCAGGTGTTTTGTCAACTTTTCACCTGGTGATAATTACGCGCCTATTGTTTTGATTACGTAACTACGCACGATTGATACCTTGTTCTATAGTTTCCACCCCCCCCCCCCCACCCCCATCCATATATGCGGGGGATTTAGCTGATAATTTACACCAAGCAATGCGTAATGATTTTTTTTTATTATATGATGTACTTTATACAATTTATTTGATATCAATTATATTATCATTAGTCTTATGTAACATAAACCCTGAATAATTTAGTGCTAAAAATAGGATATATTTGTCTTTCATGGCGTCACTTCAAAAATAGCAGTGAATGATCACAATTTATATCAATCTATATTTTGTTGTAGCGTATACTGCAATTTTGTGTATATCAATTTTCATGAAAAAACATTGTTTTAGCATTTCTCAGTCTCTTGATTTGCTGGATTTTTGTATTTTTTTAGCCCGGAGACATTAAATAGTCACCTCGCCGTACTAATTATTGTCATCACACTTTCCGACCAGTAACACTATGACGTAACATGGCCTACATGTATATTAACATACACTGTAGTACGTTATCGTCACTAATTATCTTCGGCTGATCGACCATATTGCGGCTACCCAACAAACAAACATTCATATAACATTTGTACAACGCCGTTCCGTTGCTTCAACATTGTACGAATGTTATGCAAATGTTTTGTGTTTGCTGGATAATCCCCTTGACACGCGTGGCCTATTAACCCTATCAATCCTGCAAGATATCATTAAAGTAATTGTTATTTTACGGTTTGTTTGCGCGAATATTAAAAAATAACGTTTATTTTATAATTTACTACAATAACGGGCATACTGTACTGGTCAGATAGATCGCTAAACTCAATTTATTGTTGCATGGTATTGATTAGAATTTAAACTATTGTTTCACGCTCTTGTAATTATAAGCCCCAGGAAAATAATATAAATATGTTTCAATAAAGATATAGACAAATTATTATACAATATAATTATACTTGATTAATCGTATACATTTCAAATAACTCACCTGTCCCGTCGTTATATCTTTCTCATACACATATTAACACATAGCTAATTTCTTATAATAATTGTCTCTATTGTACTATCACCTCATAACTTTTCATATATTCTACCTGTTATATTATATTTTAACTTTCACATATTGGTACTTTTACTTTTCTGTTTAAAATGTTATTGCATGATAACATTTTAATCACAAGTCGCTGAAATAGCTTTAGTTAGCTAATGTTTTCTCATTGTATACACTTGCGAATAAAAATAAATATTATCTCATCTAAATCCACGCACTGTGAGGATTTAAAGGACTCAGCCATGCCAGCACGACACATTCATCGAATGCTGGTACAATGCTGGACCAGCGTTGGATGGAAGAATAGGCCCATGTGTTCACACCTCTGAGAAAGGGGGGTGGTCTGTGTTAGCACATGTGACTGACACTTCTTGGCCTGCGCACACAAGGGCTAGGGCTAAGAGCGGCCCGCATACGACCGCACTAGGGCTGCCCGCATGCGCCCGCGCTATGGCTGCCCGCAGCCCGCACTAGCCCGCGTTATGTCGACTCGCACCCGCTCCGCCCCGCAAGGCTCAGAGAAAATTCGGCCCGCGGGCCGCGGGTCCCGCAAACCCGCGCGGGGCGGGCTGCCCGCGCAGGTCTCTAGTGTGTGGAGCCTCTCTCTGTGTCGGTGTGTGGGAGCAAGAGCGTGTGGATCAAGTCTAGGAAAAATTGTGTACATTTATACTATAGGTCTATCTATGCCCGGCAAGCGCGAGGCATTAATCGGGCCGATGTTGTTTCACTGTTGGGCCGCGTCGTATAGATGGCCGGCCGGCATTGATCCGGCATTGGTTTAGTGTTTCGTGTTTGCTGGGTAGCCTGCATAATTTTACATTATTTTTAACAATATACTATTCAATGCTAGGTTTTCTTGATAGTGTCTCATAAGTCAGAATTGACTGGCCGCAATTAATGTAACACTGTAATGTTCTTAATATAAATGAATTGTGGGTGACACTTAGATAAATTTTACTTGACTTGACCATTGGGCTGGGTGATGACTGAAAAAACCGAGTTGAAACAGCGTTGGCCAAGTTCTCGCATCGCTTCGCGTATACTGTCACTTGGTTTGATGTTCCAAGGCCCAGACGGTGCCGTCTGATTGCCGGCGCGTTGCGATTAGCTTTGATGTCTAAGAGGGCATAATAGTGAATGAGGATTATTTTGGACATTATAGGTAGGCCTACATTTGGAAGACTTTGGAATGTAAAGGTTAATAGCCTCACGGGCCGTGCGGAAGCATGTTGTATCGGCGGTGGTTATTTTTAAGCCCGGAATAGTTACAGCTGGTCAGGCACGGGTCACCGTCACAGGTTGATTGACAGCAGTTGTCATACACTGATTGGTCAACCGTAATAGGCCTACTGACGATTACAGCTCACGCCCACTCTCGCCCTAGAAACGTTATTTCGCGAGAGGTGGCATCCCGTTTACCAATCGCTATGACGTAACGCCTTAAGTGAACGTAATATATTTTATATAATTTTTATTCCATAACATGCGCTAAAAGTGATGCATGTGACTAAAGTACTATTATAGAACTATATAGGCTCTATATTTGTATATTGTTCAAAATGATAAAATGGTTATAATTTACAATTTGTTAAATACTGTAAGGACTAAATAATTTAAAGATGGTCTAAAGATGAGACATATTATAGGCCTAGCTATACTCATAATATTATTTAGTGATGCATGCGAATAAAATATTAAATATTAGGACCCTTTAATGTAAGCTCCGGGTAACTGGTTTTAAATAGTTAAATTTAATTCAGCTGAATATCTCCCTAGCAAAATGAACGTGTTACTATTGCTATATCGGCAAGGACGCATTTATAGCTCATCCAGTTAATAAACAGGCTATGATTTTCTTTAAATGTGTGTAATTTCCAGCAGCAATAAAGCACTGTTAAAAATATAAATACGATATTGTTATTTCCAAAATGGAGAAAATCTTTTAGATCATAATAATAAAGTATTGTATCCCTGATATTATATTATTCATAGGATAACTACCAAGCCTGTAGGCCTGTAAAGGTTTAAAACGCTCCAATAATCCATCCCGACCTTCATCCATGGCTAGATGTTTAGGCCTACTAGAGTTTGATCGGTGTAAAAAGGTTAACGTGGCCAAGCGAACGGACAATATTGTTACAATGACGGCCCGGCGTCTGTAATGCTGGGCCACTATTTAAACATCATCTAGCCACTGCTTTCATTGCACTGGCGGCGCCGAAGATGGCGTAACTGCCCGTCAATGGTCGATAAGAGATCAAGTTCATATAAGATTATGTTTATTTAAAATAATTAGGAAAGGAATAAAACGGCGATAAATAGCTTAAATGAAAGGGCTCTAATCATATTGCCGCCATGTAGTATTTAACAGTGTACTACACGTTAAGAAACATGATGTGCTTCACAAAATTATCGCGATCATAACACCTTGCAATACAATACAAACGAGAACGCTGATCAATAGTTAAAGCGCTAACAGCAATACAATTGTAATTCTGAAATGTGTTATATCCTCACAACAAGTTGAAATGTTCCTCCATGCTATAATCATGAACAAGCATAACATTGCACAATGTGAGTTGTGAAGAAGGGGCATTCATCAAACGACCGCCGTGTCATCACCTCTGGCCACCTATTTTATTACGTGATTTAAAAACAACCATAACATTTTTTTCGGTTTAACCTGCTGAATTTGGTTAATTTTATTTAATAGCTACAATTACTCAGATCAATCATTCACATCATATTCGTGCTATAATATTTTATAACACGATATAAAAAACATCATATTCGTGTTATAATACTTCATTACACACGATTTTACAAACACGATTTAAATGAACATATTATTTTGTTAAACACGCTACATTAAGTTCATTTATTGAAGTATATACATTGCTGAGATCAAATCGTGCACGGCATATTCGTTTTATATTATTCTATTACACGATTCGTGTTATAATATTTAAACTGAATTTATACTCAAATACGAAATGAGATACTGTTGTTCTAAAAGGGTGCCGTTATGTGTTTTGCAATACAACTCAAAATATTAAGTATGAAGTATAAGTATTAAAGCATTTATAACGCGTCACATATCTCATGTGATTCATGGGCGGCGAAATATACGCCCGAATTACATACATATAGTACTTCTACTGTCCAGCAGCGTTCTCTATTATATTTTACATGTGTTATGTTCCATGGAACATTTATGTTCAGTAGAACAGGTGGGAATTTACTTATGCTTATACGTCTGCTTACTATATTAAATTAATATGCCGCAAGATAATTCAGCGAGTCGCAAGATAATACTTTGGAAAACACCTCCCTCTTATTATAAAGGTCATCACAAGGTGTGCAGTCTGTTACGTCATCACAGGGTAACTCCCCCTCTCAAACCACAACAAACGTCCCGCCCATCATTGATTTTTTTTATTTAATCTTATGTATGTTATTAATGCCGCGGCAATTGTGCGATCTTTTTTCACACCCAAACTCTAATTTCAAAGATGCATCCTACATCAACTTAAAGGTATGAATCTCTGAAATATGAATATTGGGGAGGCCAATACGGTAAATGTGGACAATATTGGTGAGCTAACCAGATATGGGCGTTGTGAATTAAACGAACAAAAATTATGATGGGGGCGTTCTTTTCCTCACACGATATGTTTTTATAATTCGGTTATGTAATTTTTATCATAATTATGAAAGGTTGACAGTATTTTCAATTAATAACCCTTAAAGTACTACATACCAACATTTGTAACGAATTGAAATGAGCAATAACAATTAAAAGGCTTTTAATTAAGGAACACAATGAGAATATATTTTTTTTAATGTAGCTATGTAATTCTAAAATATAATGATTTTTTGATCATTTTTTCATAAATTATTAACCATATAAGTTCTAGATGCAAAACATTGGTATATAATTCAAATGAATACATATTAGATGTTTTTTTTAATCAACACTACGAAGCTCCAGAAGCGACATTCAGGTTTTTAACACAATGCATTGCGTTAACAACTCGAAATATTGAGCATTATAATATGCATTATAATGTGCATTATAATATGTAGATTTTGAAATAAGTAGGTCATGTTAGCTTGCGACAAAAATGTCAATTCATGTATCATGTTATATTCACCCCTGCATTGCAAATTTTGTACTTGCTGTTCGTTGTGTTCTGGTGTCACCGAGAATCGGAAGCGCATTGGTGATCTTATATAAAAAATAGTAGGCCTACGATTCACTAATGCATGTCTGGTAGGCCCGCAGACAGTGTAAGAGTAAGATTAACGTGTTAGTTGCTGTATTCATGGTATTTTCCAGATTTCTCATGACCTAATTCCTGTCGCTTACGAAAATGAAAAAAACTCGTTGACTTTCCTCGTTTGACTCCCTCTTTAACATGTATAGGGAGGATACGAGCACTCTGCATTATAATATGCATTATAATATGTAGATTCTGAAATAAGTAGGTCATGTTAGCTTGCGACAAAAATGTCAATTCATGTATCATGTTATATTCACCCCTGCATTGCAAATTGTGAATAAATTATTGCATTACTTATTAAGAGTTTACTTGTTGTTCGTTGTGTTCTGGTGTCACCGAGAATCGGAAGCACATTGGTGATCTTATATAAAATAGTAGGCCTACGATGCACTAATGCATGTCTGGTAGGCCTACAGACAGTGTACGATTAACGTGTTAGTTGCCGTATTCATGGTATTGGGCTGGTGTCTGCTGGGCGAGATCACCGGGCGAGATCTCCGGCGATGAGCGCCGCACATGCAACGGTGCTTGTGGGGCTTGTGAGGTTGTGGCATGCTCACATCGGGGACAGGACACGGGCCGAGATCACCGGGCGAGATCACCTCGGACGGGCCGAGATCACCGGGCGAGATCACCTCGGACCGACCGAGATCACCCGGGCCGAGATCGTCGAAGGCCGAGATCACCGCACACCCTTCAAGTTTGACCTTGCCTACCTACACGAGCTAAGCAGATGAATGTATGTTGTTAAACAATGTTAAGCCTATGATGAGTCTTTTTACTTATTTGTCACCTTTTATTTGTTATTCACATTCGAACATTATTAGTCGGATAGAGTATAAAAATTAATACACAGTTACACATATAAACATATTTCTCTTCGCTCACTGAATTTGATAGATACCCTTGCAAAACCCGTGACCTTGACCAGTTATCGTTAAAATAACCCCATAAATGGATTCCTCATACTCAAAAACCTACCAAAAGGTGTTACACAACATTCTACTGCAATTGGTTGAAAAGTAGCATTTTTCCCGCAGCCGGATGGCGGCCGTTTTGAATTTGTTCAAAATGGCCGTCATGTTGGTGGGTCCACCCTGGATGCTTTTCTATGTACTAAACCCTAACCCCCTGCCAAATTTGGCACTTTCTTTCGGATTTGCACGATTGTTATGCTAATCTGCCTGACTAGTTCGAAATTGTGGCGGGTTTTAACATTCATTATTTCCGGAGTCAGGATTTTCTGGATCACTATATATACTTTGATGGGAAATTTCTCCTTGAGTTTTTGTCCAATTGACTTCGAGCCTTGGCACAATGATCCCTAGGTATTGAAGTTGTATGCTATAACTTCGTTAAGAATTCACAGTTGTTCTTTCGGATTTGTTTAGGATTTTCTGGATCACTATGTGAATGGATGTTGGTCCAATGATGTAGACGTCGGCAGAAGCCCCATGCATGAATCTTGATTACCAATGGGGCCCTTTGCCAGAGGCGACACGACCGACTTGCACCCTTTGAGCACCCTCTACATTTAATAAATTAAAATACATAGGCCTATATCCAATAATGTTTCAATGTGGGGCCAGCGTCGCAGAGAGCTGCTCAGCATTGAACTAAATCGGGTCTTTGATATGAACAGTAGAACCTTTCAAATGCTACATATTAACATTGAACAGTTGTAATTGCATCAAACACGAGACGTCGACGCAATGTTGTTTTAATGTTTGGCCAGCGTCACAGACATTGATACAGCAATAAACTAACAAAGAAGTCAAAATCCAGAAGTCTAAAATTCCAATTCAAAATGGCTTTAAAAAAAAACATTATATAACCCAACATAATTCAAAATGGCCCGCCAAAAAATTTAGTCCAACCATTATTGTTACTTGAAAAGTCACAATTCCTTTCTATTTAGTTAATTGCTACGCATGGATAAAAGCTACTTTGGATGGATGTGTATAGACAAAGCTAGTTAATTAGTCCTCACTGGCATAGGCCTAATTGAAACAGACGCTAGAAAAATAGCCGGAAATGGGGGCGGACTGAGAATTTGACACTTTTGTACACCTACCCATTTTTAGAGAACCAACAGGCATATATATGAGATTTATATGACATTTATAAATGAGTAACACTCATTTTTAAGCATATGACTACACACATGCAAAATACCATATAAAAGGTAATTAATTTCCGTTCCAATGATGTATTGCATGATGCAGTGGAGCAAAGAGTTATCTCTACAAATACGTTGAAACATTTTTTTATTACAAAATAATCAAAATCGAGAACAAAACAAGCTAGTCAACATGGCCATTGGAAACGACTTAATAAAACATAATTAATGACCATATCTATATTTGACCTATGTTATCTGAACCCAGATATGTATATTCTTAAAACTGAGTGGTATTTAGATCGATACATGACATCTATTTTTAAATGAGAGAATAATTATATTGTGGCCTTTTTTGAAAATTTCTGTATTTATTCTGGGCTGAAATATAAAACATATAAAAATGGCCGCCAAAACTACATCTTTTCTATATTTTTGTTGCACATTAACGCTCATATTTTTCGATAAAATGACCTATATTCGACCTTCAAATTCAGAATGGTTACCGACAAAAACTAAATCAATGCGTTTTTATGCATCTCAACTATAATATAAAAAACAACATTTGTTTAATGGAAAAAAATAGACTGGGTTATACGGCAGATTAGGCTACAAGGCATTCGAAACTGTTTGAGCATAGTATTTTTTAACATGCTTTTATGTGCTCAGTATTTAGAATGAGGTCATTATTTTTATTGTAAAAAGGGTCTCACCACCCCAAATGCCAGACTCATTGAAACACATGTAAACTGCCTCAATTCCACTGGCCGATTTCACTATTTTCTGCTCTATGAACCATATAGTGTAGCATATCAGGATAAAGCTTTAAATATCCTTATTCAAAAACAGGACCGCTATAGTATGCTGACCAGACAGATTTTGAGCTACGCCCCCCTAGCGTGAAAAAATATCAACACAGCTCATGTTGGGCTAAAATCCGTACCTTCTTTCACAGACCAGACATACATCAGTTTAACCCACTGTATCCCTGCAAGATTATCATGAAACAGCTATACTTGATATCCTTGACGAAGGAGATAACGTGTAAAATGACGTTCACCTTGGATTTTTCGATAAACTATAGGTCAGACAATAAAAAATAAACATCAGAAATGTGTGTTTCAGCCCCCAAGTCGTACACAAATCACAAATTTAACAATCTTAAGCCACAAATAAAAATAAAAGTTTAATATACATTTTGATAGCTATTTTGTTTTTTTGCTCATATGAAGGTGAATGTCGCGGCCATTTTGGATTTTTTTCATCTCAATTTATTCGTCACCAACGTTTATTTCGGATCCACTTAGTTGTTACAAATACATCATATTACCGTGAACATGTTTAGCGGTATCCTACAGTAGCAGTAAATATGTAGAAAACGACGATATCTTGTATTTAAAGGTCAAATAAAGGTTATCTCTTTCCAAAGACACTTTAAAACAATTATATAATGAAAATCGTGCAGAAACTATAAATTGTGCTTTCATGTGCCATAAACCATAACAACTATGAGTTTCTTCACATTTTGGCAGCCATTTAGTGTCCTGCTAATTTGGAGGTGAAGGTCGCCAATTATAGAATGTTATTCTACGGATTTAAATTCAGCACACATACATTTATGTAAAAACAAGTGGATAAAAATCTATGCACACACATTCTGAGAAAAAACGAGAACCCTGCGGTTCTGTGCTCTACATACATAACTGGTTTTGTAATTTTGTGTATAAACAGTATGTGGAACCCTGGCACCCGAAGGGTGCTGAGAGCGAGATAATGGCATTAGGATCTCATGTTAGTGAGTCCTTTTTAGCCTACCAATTACATTCTGTAGTGAAAATGTCTGGATGGAAAGGAAGACTGGAACCTGGAAAGTGTAAATTGAATTAATTTGACCTTGGAATTCCACGGGTGGCATTAAGAAAGAGGTGGTGAAACAAACCATAGCTATCCTCGTATCTCTGATCTCAATCACCGTTCTCTGAATATAAAATGCAGGTGAAAAGAATTTTGCAGCTTAATTAGACTTCCATGTGTTTATGAATGTCTAAGAATCGCTTGATGGAGAGAATGGGCTACTGGCCGACTGTTTAAAAGTGAATAATTTGAAATTTTGTATTAAGCTGTGTGCACGGTTAGTTAAAATTTACCCAGCTTACTGACTTATTACAGCACATCATTATAAATGTCATCTGTGCCGTATTGCACGAGGACGGTACTCTTTCCTTGCTTCGTTGATCAATAATGATCCAATGCGATCTGATTTGAACCCTGGTGTTGAATCACTTACCAATCTGCTGCCAGCCACACACACCTGCCCAGATGCATACAGGTTTGTGGGGAAGTGGTAAAATAGGGGGGGGGGGTGGCAGTAGGAAAGTCAGGGTAGGCCTATCCCAGCAGACAAGACGTTGAATCAATGTTGGTTTAACATTGGTGCAGCGTCGTTGACCAACGTTGAACCAACGTTAAACCGACATTGATTCAACGTCTTGTGTCTGCTGGGATGTCCCACTGCTTCGGGAGGCCGCTTTGTAGCAGGCATTTTGATGTTTGATGCTGTAATCAATTAACCATTTCAGTCTCAGACTGAGATGCACGCTACTGAGCCAGTTAAAGTGTGTAGGCCTACAACTCATTGGATCCACATACACATGTACCCTATACAATCAAGGCAAGGCCAGTGCCTCAGAGGTGCAACACATGGGTGATAAGCTTCATTGGACAAGCAGAGGCCAATTGTGGCATACCCCCTCTAGTCATCATTGAGCCCAGCAGCTATGAATACACGCACACGTGTGGATCATGATGCAACCACGGCGCCATGCCTCGCCACAAGTGTTCATTAGCTAGGCAGATCGCCAATTATATAATCCCCCTAATGTTGGTTGCATACTGGGCCAGCAACGCAGATGGTGGGCCAGCATAAGCTAACATGTTGCCTGTGTATTGTGCTGACTTGGGTGGTGGGAGTGTTTGTGTGTTGTGGCGGTCAATTAAGGTTTGAGTGTTGCTACTGAACAGCCTAATGATGCCGGTCAAATGCCGGTCCAACACTTGCACACTAGCATTGGGCCAACATCGGTCCGCCACCGGTCTTGTGTATTGTATACCTTGCTCTGCTTAGACCTACCAGCTGTGTGTACATGTATAGGCCCTGCCCAGGTAGCGTAATTGTATCGATCCAATGCCGGCCGAGCGCTTAAAGCATTGTGCAGGCATTAGCCCGTCACCTTGACACATATACAGCCAAACACCTTTTTTGTCTAGACAATGCGGCTAGCATACAGTATCTCCTTACTCTACAAGTAAGCAGATACTGTCCTTTGAAACAGCCATTGTGCACTGTGCACGCTATACATGTATAGTACTGTACTCGCCACTCCGAGAACATTTAGCTGTTTTAAAGTCATTTTTCATCCAAACTATGGCAGTCTCGCACTTCTCATGAACAATTAATGTTCAGACCCGGTAGGCGGACAATAATCACTTAATGTAGAGTGCCTGAGCTCAATGGTTTCAGACACAAAGATAAAGACGTCGAAATCACAGCGACCATTCTAAATCACATCCACTCCATTGCTTTACTAAAATCATGTTTCAAATTTTATTCTATGCTAAATACACATATTTTCATGAAAGGCTTAAATATTTTCTTTCATTAAAAAATATATATGACATTTATAAATTTTCGTAACACTCTTTTTCAATCACACACATCTGGGTTCAGAAAATATGGGCCAGATATTGATATTTTCCAATAATTACGTTTTATTAAATCGTTTTCTTTCACCATGTTGTATCGTTTGTTTTGCTATTCATTTTGATTATTTATAATATAAAATCATGCTTGAGCGTATGTGGAGAGACGACTACTTATTCTACTCGTTGTGTGATATGTCAGTATAGACTAGGAATATAATGCAAAAACAAATTCAGGGGGGAAGGAATGTTACAAACTGTCACTCATATCTATTTTGTTCCAGAGTCCCTACTAGTCAATTTATGCCTATATGACACTTGATATTTTGATTTTCCTTATAATTATGACCATTTTGTGAAAGCCGGTCAATACTAATTAACCGATTATATATAAAAACACGAAATTGTGAATAAAATTAAATCTAGAATCACTAGAGCTATCATAAAAGTATCAAAATGTGCAGATTAACGAACCACATTATATTATTGAACTTTATTTAATATTTTTATGTTTTTTTTGTAGTGTGAAAGACCAAAATAACAGAAAAATGTGTAATTTCATGAATATCACTTAGAAAGAAACCTTGAAACCTGACTAACATGGTTATGTGCTGTCAAACATTTAAATGTTTTGCCAGGACCTTTTCTGGGTAAAAACAAGAAAAATGACTCTTGATATTTAGATTTTTTCATAAGTTTAACCTGGTTTGTTAACGTGAATTAATGCGATTTAGCTGAATGTACATAAAAAACAACAAAATCATCAATATCATTTTCACTAAAATTGCTAGAGCATTCATAAAAATAACAAAATGTGCAGATTAGTGAGCCCCATCATATTATTATAGTAGAGGCAAAACGGCAATGACAAAAATGTATAATTATGCTTAATTTTAGAATATCAAACTGTCATGTCTTACATGCTACCAAATATGCATGTAAAGGTTCTTTCTTTAAAATTTAATACTTTGTCTCATATTTGTTGTGATAAAAGGCAAAAACGTGGATGATATGCAAAAAGTGAGATATCAACATCACAACTCGATCTGTGAGTCTATGCTTAGCAGGGCTGATAATTAGACCGGTGTGTGCTGATGACCAATGGGATACTGCAGAGATTTTAGTGGATTCGCCTTCAAAGCTGGTGTGTATCAGATTGGCCAACAAAATTTAGCTACTTGTGTAATCACTTAAGCAAGCGATCTTGTCAGAGAAAGTCCAGTGCGAAGTGCTCTTGCTAGAATGAATGAGTGAGTAAAACGTCGCTGTGCCTAAGAAAGTTGTGTATCACTTACTGCTCAAGTAACAACAATTATCATCTGGTGACCCAACATCCCTGGACATTTGATACTAGTCCAAGGAGTATGGTAGGGAGAGCTCCCGACAAATTCAAATATCTGTGAAATCACTCATGATTAACTTTGGATACAGTTTGCCAGTCTCAGGATTCTCGTAGGCTTACAAGCCATTCTTAATTGGTGATTCCTGTCTGGGATAAGCAATATCTGCTTGTAGCCACACACATGGCTGATATTGTGCTCCTCCATGCAGCATTGTGTCTAACATTGAACTAACATTGGCTTTCTCAGCAGTGTCAAATGGACACAGCCCAATAGGTCATCCATGAATTTGAAATACATGTTGTTAGTTGAAAAAACATAGCTGCAGTAGATTTTAAAAAGCAAATTATATATTTGTCCAATGTCCCTCATCCTTGTGTTTGATGGTTAACATGGTGTAGTGTACCACGGGGACAAGGCCAATCATGCACGCAGAAATGACTTTAAGAGAGAGTTGTTTTAATGGTTTATTATTCTCATGTCAAAACTGGTGGATCTGTAAACAAATACATTACTTTTTATTACATCAAACAAATGAAATATGTCGTTAACAATACTGAACTGTGATACAATAAATATCTTGGAGTGTTACTTCATCATTATAACAATATGGACGTCATTTAATGACACTTACAAACATTGGCGCCTTGAATAACATTGATACACTATAGGCTATCACGTATACGGAGAACTAAGCATACTCTGGTTCCCAGAGCCACACTACGCGGCGTGGCCGAGCTTTATGTAGCCTCTGGTATGCCCTAGTGGCGAATGTTTGAGACTAGTTGCTATATTTAGATGAAAATAGGATAATCCCCGAATTCAGGCATTTTTGAAAGGTCACTTCCCCGGATGAAGAGTATTGTATTTCGCCTCTGATGCATTTCCTATGACTTGACTGAGAAAATTAGTCACTGGCCTCAATAGCACAGGCATGATAGCACGTGACTAAGAACTTTGGCCTCGACCCGGCCACAAATGAAATTGGCCAGGCTCGCCAGGCAAAACTTAGCACAGGTGTGAGTCAAGCTGGACAAGCACCTGTGGCGGCAGATATAAAAAACAGGACAAATTAGTGTCTTATAATCACACGGGCATTATTTACATATATTTGCATAAATGTATTAAATCTGGTGAATTAAATGTTCAATTCGTGAATTAGTAACGTATGCAATTATTACAATATATCTTAGACAATTAATAACTTCACTTGACACTTGACTAAACAGGCAGCCAAACATGGGATGCTTTGACTGAAGACTCAACTTAGTGTGTTTTAATCTGCCTCCAACAACTAGTAACCCTTGATCATTTAATACAGGATCTAATTTTCTAATTGGACTTGAAGCCTTTAATTTTGTTAGGGACTTTAACACAGATATATCATTTTCATAAGCACTTGTCTGCACATGGATTATTATGATCCTCTCCAATTCATTCATTTCATCCTGTGTAAGGGGAGAAGATAAATCATGCTTCTCTTTGGGTTTCTTTAAGTGCTCTTTCACCCTTACTAGCACAGCAACTGCCATTTTGAGCTTATAAAAGCTAGAATGGTAATTCAGTAATTTATCGAGTGGATGCTGGGAGTCACACGAGAGTAAATGTACTGTGCGATGCGGTTTATCACGTTTTACCTCACTGGAAACCTGTAGTGAATTATCAGAGAGTTTAACTTGAACTGGCCATTCTGACTCATGAACAGATAGAAATCTAGGCCCGGATACCCATGAATCAGATAGTGACATAAGACTACAGCCTCGGGATAATATGTCAGCAGCATTGTCCTGGGACTTAACATGTCTCGACTGGGATGGGTGAGTTTTATATCCGATTTGTGAAACCCTGTTGCCCACAACAAACCCTGTTTTTGTCTCGCTTTTTATATAGGCCAGGACTATTTCACTGTCTATCCAGAATGTGGAAGGTAAGAGGTCAAAGTTCAGGGCACATTTAAGTGTCTCATCTAGTTTTACTGCTAATACTGCTGCAGATAATTTTAGTCGAGGGATAGTGATCTGCTTTAGTGTTGCCAACCTCGGCTTACTTGCCACTAAGACTACATGTATCTGTCCACTAAAGAAACGTATGTACGAACATGCAGCAAACCCTAACTGTGAAGCATCGCTGAAGTGATGTAACTCGGCCACACTTCCAACATAAATAGCAGAACATATGCACCTGGGAAATTTTAATTCACATAGGCCTTTCAAAGAATCTAACCATGCCCTCAATTTATTGCTAATATTTTGATTAAGAGATTCATCCCAGGTAGACTTCAAACGGGTCGCCTTTTGAAATATAGATTTCCCTTTAAAAATAATAGGCCCGATTAATCCTAGGGGATCATACACAGAAGAAAGTTGACCTAACATAATCATCTTTGTTATTAGACCTTTGTCTTTTTCATTGTTATGTAGATATAGAAACATGTGATTAGACACGTCCCATTTAATACCGAGGGCTCGAGTATTAGGCATGACTTCATTAGGTATGGGTTTTACTCCGGGGGCTAAATCACTGGAAAACAATGAACACAATATCTCAGGTGAGTTAGCAACATATTTGGTAAAGGTAAATCCACCCTTTTTCAAAACATCTTTACAGCCTATGGCCAGATGAACAGACAGATGAGAGCACTAGTCGAGACTAATAAGTCATCAACATACATATTATTATGGATGGCATATTGCACCGAATTAGAGCAAGAAAATCTTTAGTAGCTTGTCTAACCGCGTAGGTGCTACTTGAGGCGCACCATATAGCTCCAAATAAGTGTGAGGTCATTCTGTATTCATTAACTTTCCCATTTACATCCCACAAGAAACGTAAGGCGTTTCCGTCTTTTGTCGGGATTTTCAACTGCATATACATACATTCAATATCAGCCATGAATGCATATTCATACATTCGAAATCTCAATAACATATTACTTAATTTGTTGTTCAAGTCTGGCCCTTGGAAGCATTGGTTATTAAGAGAAATATCAACAAGTTTAGCGGCACAGTCAAAGACAGTACGAATCTTTCCTGGTTTCTTGCTGCTTATCACAGGATGGTGTGGCAATCAATCAATCAATCAATAAAACTTCTATAGCGTCTATATCCTCAGCGGATCGAGCTCAGAGGCGCACAAATCCTCAGCGTGATCATGTGTCATAATCGAGGCCAAAGCAGGTTCGTCAACAGGGAGCCGGGCTGCTGAGGGACTAGGGTTGAAAAGCCAGGTCAAATTTAAGTAATTTCCGAAATGTTAAGATTGTTTTGGCATTACGCATTGGCACAGGCAGGGCTTTCCATAAGGCTGGACCAGATATAGAGAAAGCTCTTGACCTAGTCTTAGTCTTTACACGAGGAAGAACAAATCTATTCGAATTAGTGGAGCGTAGATATTTTGAGCATTTCGGCCGAACAATTAAATCAGCCAGATATGCAGGTTGGTTTTCTTTTAGGGTTCGGAAAGTTATTGCGCATATTTTAAAATGAATGCGAAACTTGACAGGAAGCCAATGTAATCGTTTTAGAATTTGAACGGAACGACTGAATCGTGGGGCCTTGGTTACTACTCTTGCAAGGCAGTTTTGAACGTGTTGTAATCTAGCGATGTCCTTTTCTGGCATATTGTGAAAAAGTGAGTTACAATAATCTAACTTACTACTGACGAGTGCCACTGCAATTTGCTTGGCAAGATCTAAGGACAGACTTTTTCGAATTCGACGCAGGTCACGGATATGATAGAAGCATGCCCTACATGTTTGGGATATGTGTTTTCGGAAATTCAGGCTACTGTCGAATAGTACACCAAGATTTTTAGCTGATGTAAATGGATTTGTGTCTTGACCTAGAAGTAAGCATGGGAACTTATTCAAGAATTTTTCTTGCTGAAGTTTGGTCCCAATAAGAAGAAATTCTGTCTTGCTAGGATTAAGCTTCAGCTTAGATCCTGTCATCCAGGCCGACAAACCCATTAAACAATGTTGCAACTTCTCAAGAGATTCCTTCGCGTTTGAAACTGATAGAGACATGTGAATTTGAGTATCATCGGCATAAAGGTGTTATGTAAAAACTAGAGATAATAGCGCTGAGTGGTCCTAGCACAGAGCCCTGTGGAACTCCATAGGAGAGTGTGACTTTATCTGAAAAAGTGTCTTCAATTATTTACGGACTGGTGCCTATTTTTCAAATAAGAAGAAAAACAAATTTGAGCCTGGCCGGATATTCCATACCAATCAGAAAGTCTATTTGTTAATGTGGCATGGTCAATGGTGTCGAAAGCGGCTGACAAGTCAAGCAAGGTTAGAGGCGTAACTTCACCCTTGTCCATTCTAATTTTGATATCGTTATGCACTTTCAGTAGAGCCGATTTTGTAGAATGATGTTTCCTGTAGGCCGATTGTAATGGATTAGATACATGGTTATTTTTTATATGAGCTTGCAGCCTATTGGCTACTATCTTTTCCAATATTTTGGATATGAAACTTAAGTTGGATACAGGCCTCGAATTTTTAAGCTCGTTTTTAGGGAGAGATGTTTTTTTCAGTAGTGGTCTTACATGAGCTTCTTTGAAATTTTGAGGAAATGTACTAGTTTCCATTGAAATGGTAATTATATCAGTGATGGGAGTTATTAATATGTCAAGACAATTTTTCAACACGCTTGTAGGAATGGGATCCAGATCACATGATTTTGACGATGAACTCAAAATAAGCTTTTTAATTTCATCTTCTGACTCACGTTCAAAAACGTTCATTTTAGATCTAATTTCTGGTCTTTGCACTTGTGGAATATATTGTACTTTATCTGGAAATTTGGAACGGATAGTTTCAAATCAATCCACAAAATACCTAGAGAAATGATCACAAATTGATTTTACTGATGTGAATTCTGGCAGAGCAGGAGGTGGAATTCTACGCAGAATGTTATTTATTGAATTCCAAAGGCGATGGGGACTGTCCGAATTTTCTGCAATAACATCAGCTAAATATTTCGATTTAGCTTTTGTCAGCATTCTATTACACAGTACATCAATTTTGGCAATTTTAGCCAGATGTGCAAATTTATTACATTATGGTCCCCCACTACAGGTGGCATTGATGTTTGTAACGAGAACGATTTAGATGTGTGCGAGATCTGCGCCATGTTCGTTCGAGATTGTGGCGAAGAGTGTTAGCCTTCATTATTTCCGGAGTCAGCCATGGAGTTGGTGGTTTTCTGGGCAGAGTCTTTGTACTGACAGGAGCGTGTTTGTCTAGAATAGAGCTAAGAACAGAATCATACTGTTGACAAAGTGCCGAGAGATCTTTCTCAGGTTTCTTTAGTAGATCCGAACTGAGAATATGTGAATGAAACGATTCATAATCAAGTACCACACCGAACAATCAGAAAGAGTTAGTTCTGTCTCAGGTACTGGCTCAGCATTACTTTCACTTAGAAATTTATCTATATTTGCTTGGTATTTATCTGTTAGGCCTTGACTACTAAGTTTGTGATTTAAACTATTCAAACGTCTTTGCGGCACGAACCTGTTTCCAGGAAGACAAGGCGTACACATTTTCTATGGAATAGGCAGCGTATAGTGACCATTTTCAAATGCCATTTCATTTTCCCATAAATTTAGGACCTTTTATCATTTTGATAATATACGCTCCTCACTATCTGGGCCTTCTATCTCCCAGAGCTTATGTATATCAGCATCTATGTTCATACAGCTAGCTACAGAAATATGAGGACTAGACTCCCGTGATAATTGACTAGGCCCTTGTAGAGCCCACCCTAATTTAGTTAATACAGCATAGGGTTGATTTTGCTTATCACTGTACCTAATATCAATGGGTCTTAGAACATCTGGGTTATCTAAGCCTATTAATATATCAGCTTGAACACCAGGTGGCGGGACGACTGAATCGATGTCACCTAGAAAATAATGATTCTTTATGTCAAATGTGGGAGATGGAGACCGAGCAGGTATTTTGTTAATAACTAGTGCATTACGAACAGAGCTCGTACTATGACCATTCTCAGAATTCACATCAAAATTCACCAATTGTGATTTATGCTGGGCTGTGCTATTAATTGTTTTGATATCATAAGTAATACATTTTCCAGATAATTTCAGTTGATCAGCCAAATGTTTACTTATAAAAGTATTTGTCGAGCCTGTATCAAGCAACGCCCATGCCTCCACACCATTAATTTGTACTCTTACTATGGGCACATGGATCGCTTCTTTACCACCACTTGCTGCTCCAGTACCATCCTCGTCAGCATGCAGCAATCTGGAATGCCTAAACTTACATCCAGGCTTGCTACAGTAAGATGTCAATTTGCATTCCTTTGTTCTGTGATTAGGGTTAAAACAATTGAAACATAGTCTATTCCTGCTTACCACACCCAATCTATCTTTGACATCAAGATCTTTAAACTTAGAACACCAGTATAGCTTATACGTTGCTTCTTTACAATATACACAATTTTTAGACTCTCTTGCTGCTTCACCATCAGCTTGTAACACAGCGGGAGAAGGCTTTTAACTACTTTGATTATTATAATTTGACGATTTACCAGTCGGTTTACCATAGATATTATAATTTCCGTATACTGGTTCATTGACCTTTTTGAATATATATGACATGAATTCCGTCTTTACTGTTTAAAGCCTTCTTACGCCATGCTGTTTTCACGAAGCTATGGCATCTATTTATAATTGAAAGTATACATCTTTGTGTATCGATTTCTGGTAACATTGCAAGCTCTTCGAGTGTAACAAGTGCCGTAGCAACTAAATCAGAAATATGATTAGTACCTTTAATAGGATGGTTTTACCCTCAGTTATATTTCTGATCACACTTCTCGTGATTAAATGTGAATTCACAAACCTTTCGGCCAAAATAGTTAAAGCTTTATTGTAGCCACTTTCACCACCACTTATCGCACAATTATCTATCGATCCCCTCGCTTCGCCTTTAGTACATTGTATCAACCTTGCCAGTTTGCTATCAAAAGACATTTCTGTCTTGTCTACAAGCTCATTAAACATTGATAAAAATGCTTTATACTTTAATGGATCACCTGTGAAAGGTTCCAGTTCAATTCGAGGCGCATTTAACATAGAAACCATGCTAACACCCTTATCTTCACTGTGACTTACATTACTAATTTTCTTTTGTTTTTAGGAATTTACACACTTTGCTAATAGTTTTTACATATTCCTTTTCATCATCATCAAACCACAGTTCACTCTGTTCAATTTCAGTATCTTCTTTTAAATTGTCATGATATTTATAGTGGGCCTCCTCCAACAATTTAAATGTTTCTTTAGCCTTATCAAAAAAGGACTTGTTTCATCAATATCCTCTTCTGCTATACACCGGGTTAAAGTGTTCAAATACGTTGTTACCCCTTTCAGCGTGTGCGCTCTTGTGTCTTTCAGCTTATGAGTGTCCATGTTTATCCACTGTAGTGTACCACGGGGACAAGGCCAATCATGCACGCAGAAATGACTTTGAGAAAGAGTTGTTTTAATGGTTTATTATTCTCATTACAAAACTGGTGGATCTGTAACACATACATCACTTTTTATTACATCAAACAAATGAAATATGTCGTTAACAATACTGAACTGTGATACAATAAATAACTTGGAATGTTACTTCATCATTATAACAATACGGATTACAATATATCTTAGACAATTAATAACTCCACTTGACTAGACAGGAAGCCAGACATGGCAATATTGGAGTAATAAAATAGTATGATTTTACAATTATTAGACACATCAGCAGATCAAAGTTAAGAATTATCACTTAATCTACAGTGATTACAACATCGTAGACATTATCAGGTAAGTGAAACTTAGATCAGTTAATTACATAGTTTAATTATTATATTTCACTAATTGCATTTAAATGACCAAAACTCACCTGAACAGGGCGGAACAAGGCACAAAACTGCAACATTGTACCAGGCCTACACTCAGGGCGCTACCTGGATCATACTAGGCCCAACTACTAAGTCAACCCAGTCAGGAAGTTGAATTCCTAAAAAATAAGGCAACTCGTTTTCTCATAATAATCATTGAATTTAAAATTAAGAATTACTAGTAAATGTATAATTCTATTCTCAGTATATTATTATCCTTTGATAATAATAATAATAATAATGATGACGTTTCAAACCTACTGCATTCTGATTGGCTAAAATTGTTTATCTGTCATGACAACATAACATTTTATATAAAATGCTAAATTAACAAAATCTGCTAAATTAATTATTTCTACCATAAAGATCACATTCAAGTATTCGTAAATATACCTTTAATAACAAAATATACTCAGTTATATTCAGCCAGCTCACCTGGAGATGTTGACAGATAGGGACCCAAATTAGCACTGCAATGGCTTCTAGAGTCTTGTGACAAGCTCCTTGCAAGAAGCGACAGGGGTCTTACTAAATGTCAAAAATTCTAGGATTTACGGGAAGCCGGCCGCTGGCCCTAACACATGGCATATACCTCAGTCAAACGCGTAATGTTTAGTACCACTAGATCGTAGTATTTGTTGACACTGAGTGTGAATTGCACAAACTGTTCAGTAAGTGCACTCTCAAGCTTGTTTCCAATTTTAGGCTTCTTGGTAAGTCTGTGCTGCTCTGCCCATGCATATGCACTAACTATGCGATTGTACAATTTAGTGATGACGTTGTTCTCAGCTGTATTTGGCCCACAAATAGAGCTCTTAACCCAATTTCCGCGTGGACCTGAGTCGCAACATTCTGTCCTATGTCTTTTATAAAACTCTTACCTATGTGGAAACCACCAATATTTAATTACAGAGACTTGTAGGTGTCAGAATATTCCCACCTGGAGCTCTTTTATGAATTGGACTCTGCAAATGTGAGAGATAGCTATTAGATTTATGTCCTTTGAGTGCAAATGAGATCCCACAACTTCAAAAATAAGCTTTGAAGACGGATGTGCTTCTGATTGGCCAAGGTGGCGTTGCGGCTTGTGAGGTTGAGCCACTTAAATGAAATATTGGTGGATTTATTTTTTTCTACCCACCAGGTCATATATCTATGGATATAAAATAGTAAAATATAATATAATTTTGCTGTAGCATCCTACTTTGAGGAGCTGTTTTAGATATTGTAAATATGTTGCAAAACGCAATTTGTCAACATTTTCAATTTATTTTATTTTTTTTGCAAATAGTTTATGACAACAGATTCATTTCTGCACAAAAGTTTCCATGAGCGGTACGATTTTGCTCAGACACATCCCTGAACTCAGGATTGTATTACCAATGCTTGATTTTTCGAGTAGTAGATCAGTATGGCCAGTATGATTCAGATATAACTAGTGCTTGATTTGTAGAGTAATATATTAATAATGCATTATTCAAACTTATTTTGTTTAAAACATAGCTATAGGCCATGGGCTACAACCACCCTACGTGTACACCTCCCCCCTCCCACCCACAACTCACCTATACCAGCTTTTTTTTAAAAAAAAACCTTGTTATGTCAAAAACATGAAATGAGATGTTAACAGCAAAAAATAGGAACAAAATTAGGGCGGTAAGGTTAATAGCAAAAATAAATCCACCAATATTTCATTTAAGTGGCCCAACATTGTGATAGAGTGAGAACGTCGTGAAAATCACATTTTAGCGAATTTTTTTTCTAAAATTGGGGTAGGTGTACAAAAGTGTCAAATTCTCGGTTCGCCCCCATTTCCGGCAATGTCATCAACGAGATTCTATAACTAGAGAGCCCTGGGAAGAATTCTAGACATGTGGACAAATGTTGTACCGCCTGCTTAGGTAACTTCGTAAATGCCATATTTACGAAGTTACCCAAACCGGCTTTTTTGGTGTCTGCTGCTGTACTATTAGAGGCGTTTAGTTAGGGGTATTATTACAACTATTCCGATTAGGGTTAAAACAATTGAAACATAGTCTATTCCTGCTTACCACACCCAATATCTTTGACATCAAGATCTTTAAACTTAGCACACCAGTATAGCTTATACGTTGCTTCTTTACAATATACACAATTTTTAGACTCTCTTGCTGCTTCACCATCAGCTTGTAACACAGCGGGAGAAGGCTTTTGACTACTTTGATTATTATAATTTGACGATTTACCAGTCGGTTTACCATAGATATTATAATTTCCGTATACTGGTTCATTGACCTTTTTGAATATATATGACATGAATTCCGTCTTTATTGTTTAAAGCCTTCTTACGCCATGCTGTTTTCACGAAGCTATGGCATCTATTTATAATTGAAAGTATACATCTTTGTGTATCGATTTCTGGTAACATTGCAAGCTCTTCGAGTGTAACAAGTGCCGTAGCAACTTAATCAGAAATATGATTAGTACCTTTAATAGAATGGTTTTACCCTCAGTTATATTTCTGATCACACTTCTCGTGATTAAATGTGAATTCACAAACCTTTCGGCCAAAATAGTTAAAGCTTTATTGTAGCCACTTTCACCACCACTTATCGCACAATTATCTATCGATCCCCTCGCTTCGCCTTTAGTACATTGTATCAACCTTGCCAGTTTGCTATCAAAAGACATTTCTGTCTTGTCTACAAGTTCATTAAACATTGATAAAAATGCTTTATACTTTAATGGATCACCTGTGAAAGGTTCCAGTTCAATTCGAGGCGCATTTAACATAGAAACCATGCTAACACACTTATCTTCACTGTGACTTACATTACTAATTTTCTTTTGTTTTTAGGAATTTACACACTTTGCTAATAGTTTTTACATATTCCTTTTCATCATCATCAAACCACAGTTCACTCTGTTCAATTTCAGTATCTTCTTTTAAATTGTCATGATATTTATAGTGGGCCTCCTCCAACAATTTAAATGCTTCTTTAGCCTTATCAAAAAAGGACTTGTTTTATCAATATCCTCTTCTGCTATACACCGGGTTAAAGTGTTCAAATACGTTGTTACCCCTTTCAGCGTGTGCGCTCTTGTGTCTTTCAGCTTATGAGTGTCCATGTTTATCCACTGTAGTGTACCACGGGGACAAGGCCAATCATGCACGCAGAAATGACTTTAAGAAAGAGTTGTTTTAATGGTTTATTATTCTCATTACAAAACTGGTGGATCTGTAACACATACATCACTTTTTATTACATCAAACAAATGAAATATGTCGTTAACAATACTGAACTGTGATACAATAAATAACTTAGAATGTTACTTCATCATTATAACAATACGGATTACAATATATCTTAGACAATTAATAACTCCACTTGACACTTGACTAGACAGGAAGCCAGACATGGCAATATTGGAGTAATAAAATAGTCTGATTTTACAATTATTAGACAACACATCAGCAGATCAAAGTTAAGAATTATCACTTAATCTACAGTGATTACAACATCGTATACATTATCAGGTAAGTGAAACTTAGATCAGTTAATTACATAGTTTAATTATTATATTTCACTAATTGCATTTAAATGACCAAAACTCACCTGAACAGGGCGGAACAAGGCACAAAACTGCAACATTGTACCAGGCCTACACTCAGGGCGCTACCTGGATCATACTAGGCCCAACTACTAAGTCAACCCAGTCAGGAAGTTAAATTCCTAAAAAATAAGGCAATTCGTTTTCTCATAATAATCATTGAATTTAAAATTAAGAATTACTAGTAAATGTATAATTCTATTCTCAGTATATTATTTTCCTTTGATAATAATAATAATAATAATGATGACGTTTCAAACCTACTGCATTCTGATTGGCTAAAATTGTTTATCTGTCATGACAACATAACATTTTATATAAAATGCTAAATTAACAAAATCTGCTAAATTAATTATTTCTACCATAAAGATTACATTCAAGTATTCGTAAATATACCTTTAATAACAAAATATACTCAGTTATATTCAGCCAGCTCACCTGGAGATGTTGACAGATAGGGACCCAAATTAGCACTGCAATGGCTTCTAGAGTCTTGTGACAAGCTCCTTGCAGGAAGCGACAGGGGTCTTACTAAATGTCAAAAATTCTAGGATTTACGGGAAGCCGGCCGCTGGCCCTAACACATGGCATATACCTCAGTCAAACGCGTAATGTTTAGTACCACTAGATCGTGGTATTTGTTGACACTGAGTGTGAATTGCACAAACTGTTCAGTAAGTGCACTCTCAAGCTTGTTTCCAATTTTAGGCTTCTTGGTAAGTCTGTGCTGCTCTGCCCATGCATATGCACTAACTATGCGATTGTACAATTTAGTGATGACGTTGTTCTCAGCTGTATTTGGCCCACAAATAGAGCTCTTAACCCAATTTCCGCGTGGACCTGAGTCGCAACATTCTGTCCTATGTCTTTTATAAAACTCTTACCTATGTGGAAACCACCAATATTTAATTACAGAGACTTGTAGGTGTCAGAATATTCCCACCTGGAGCTCTTTTATGAATTGGACTCTGCAAATGTGAGAGATAGCTATTAGATTTATGTCCTTTGAGTGCAAATGAGATCCCACAACTTCAAAAATAAGCTTTGAAGACGGATGTGCTTCTGATTGGCCAAGGTGGCGTTGCTGCTTGTGAGGTTGAGCCACTCAAATGAAATATTGGTGGATTTATTTTTTTCTACCCACCAGGTCATATATCTATGGATATAAAATAGTAAAATATAATATAATTTTGCTGTAGCATCCTACTTTGAGGAGCTGTTTTAGATATTGTAAATATGTTGCAAAACGCAATTTTTCAACATTTTCAATTTATTTTATTTTTTTGCAAATAGTTTATGACAACAGATTCATTTCTGCACAAAAGTTTCCATGAGCGGTACGATTTTGCTCAGACACATCCCTGAACTCAGGATTGTATTACCAATGCTTGATTTTTCGAGTAGTAGATCAGTATGGCCAGTATGATTCAGATATAACTAGTGCTTGATTTGTAGAGTAATATATTAATAATGCATTATTTAAACTTATTTTGTTTAAAACATGGCTATAGGCCATGGGATACAACCACCCTACGTGTACACCTCCCCCCCCCCCTCCCACCCACAACTCACCTATACCAGCTTTTTTTTAAAAAAAAACCTTGTTATGTCAAAAACATGAAATGAGATGTAAACAGCAAAAAATAGGAACAAAATTAGGGCGGTAAGGTTAATAGCAAAAATAAATCCACCAATATTTCATTTAAGTGGCCCAACATTGTGATAGAGTGAGAACGTCGTGAAAATCAGATTTTTGCGATTTTTTTTTCTAAAATTGGGGTAGGTGTACAAAAGTGTCAAATTCTCGGTTCGCCCCCATTTCCGGCAATGTCATCAACGAGATTCTATAACTAGAGAGCCCTGGGAAGAATTCTAGACATGTGGACAAATGTTGTACCGCCTGCTTAGGTAACTTCGTAAATGCCATATTTACGAAGTTACCTAAACCGGCTTTTTTGGTGTCTGCTGCTGTACTATTAGAGGCGTTTAATTAGGGGTATTATTACAACTATTCCGATTAGGGTTAAAACAATTGAAACATAGTCTATTCCTGCTTACCACACCCAATCTATCTTTGACATCAAGATCTTTAAACTTAGCACACCAGTATAGCTTATACGTTGCTTCTTTACAATATACACAATTTTTAGACTCTCTTGCTGCTTCACCATCAGCTTGTAACACAGCGGGAGAAGGCTTTTGACTACTTTGATTATTATAATTTGACGATTTACCAGTCGGTTTACCATAGATATTATAATTTCCGTATACTGGTTCATTGACCTTTTTGAATATATATGACATGAATTCTGTCTTTATTGCTTAAAGCCTTCTTACGCCATGCTGTTTTCACGAAGCTATGGCATCTATTTATAATTGAAAGTATACATCTTTGTGTATCGATTTCTGGTAACATTGCAAGCTCTTCGAGTGTAACAAGTGCCGTAGCAACTTAATCAGAAATATGATTAGTACCTTTAATAGGATGGTTTTACCCTCAGTTATATTTCTGATCACACTTCTCGTGATTAAATGTGAATTCACAAACCTTTCGGCCAAAATAGTTAAAGCTTTATTGTAGCCACTTTCACCACCACTTATCGCACAATTATCTATCGATCCCCTCGCTTCGCCTTTAGTACATTGTATCAACCTTGCCAGTTTGCTATCAAAAGACATTTCTGTCTTGTCTACAAGTTCATTAAACATTGATAAAAATGCTTTATACTTTAATGGATCACCTGTGAAAGGTTCCAGTTCAATTCGAGGCGCATTTAACATAGAAACCATGCTAACACACTTATCTTCACTGTGACTTACATTACTAATTTTCCTTTGTTTTTAGGAATTTACACACTTTGCTAATAGTTTTTACATATTCCTTTTCATCATCATCAAACCACAGTTCACTCTGTCCAATTTCAGTATCTTCTTTTAAATTGTCATGATATTTATAGTGGGCCTCCTCCAACAATTTAAATGCTTCTTTAGCCTTATCAAAAAAGGACTTGTTTCATCAATATCCTCTTCTGCTATACACCGGGTAAAGTGTTCAAATACGTTGTTACCCCTTTCAGCGTGTGCGCTCTTGTGTCTTTCAGCTTATGAGTGTCCATGTTTATCCACTGTAGTGTACCACGGGGACAAGGCCAATCATGCACGCAGAAATGACTTTAAGAAAGAGTTGTTTTAATGGTTTATTATTCTCATTACAAAACTGGTGGATCTGTAACACATACATCACTTTTTATTACATCAAACAAATGAAATATGTCGTTAACAATACTGAACTGTGATACAATAAATAACTTAGAATGTTACTTCATCATTATAACAATACGGATTACAATATATCTTAGACAATTAATAACTCCACTTGACACTTGACTAGACAGGAAGCCAGACATGGCAATATTGGAGTAATAAAATAGTCTGATTTTACAATTATTAGACAACACATCAGCAGATCAAAGTTAAGAATTATCACTTAATCTACAGTGATTACAACATCGTATACATTATCAGGTAAGTGAAACATAGATCAGTTAATTACATAGTTTAATTATTATATTTCACTAATTGCATTTAAATGACTAAAACTCACCTGAACAGGGCGGAACAAGGCACAAAACTGCAACATTGTACCAGGCCTACACTCAGGGCGCTACCTGGATCATACTAGGCCCAACTACTAAGTCAACCCAGTCAGGAAGTTAAATTCCTAAAAAATAAGGCAATTCGTTTTCTCATAATAATCATTGAATTTAAAATTAAGAATTACTAGTAAATGTATAATTCTATTCTCAGTATATTATTTTCCTTTGATAATAATAATAATAATAATGATGACGTTTCAAACCTACTGCATTCTGATTGGCTAAAATTGTTTATCTGTCATGACAACATAACATTTTATATAAAATGCTAAATTAACAAAATCTGCTAAATTAATTATTTCTACCATAAAAATTACATTCAAGTATTCGTAAATATACCTTTAATAACAAAATATACTCAGTTATATTCAGCCAGCTCACCTGGAGATGTTGACAGATAGGGACCCAAATTAGCACTGCAATGGCTTCTAGAGTCTTGTGACAAGCTCCTTGCAGGAAGCGACAGGGGTCTTACTAAATGTCAAAAATTCTAGGATTTACGGGAAGCCGGCCGCTGGCCCTAGCACATGGCATATACCTCAGTCAAACGCGTAATGTTTAGTATCACTAGATCGTGGTATTTGTTGACACTGAGTGTGAATTGCACAAACTGTTCAGTAAGTGCAC
The DNA here is from genome assembly GCA_964017125.1 of Flabesymbios commensalis. Classification (NCBI taxonomy): domain Eukaryota; kingdom Metazoa; phylum Annelida; class Polychaeta; order Terebellida; family Flabelligeridae; genus Flabesymbios; species Flabesymbios commensalis. The sequence goes on from OZ024915.1 coordinate 55,613,261, forward strand.
TCTCAAGCTTGTTTCCAATTTTAGGCTTCTTGGTAAGTCTGTGCTGCTCTGCCCATGCATATGCACTAACTATGCGATTGTACAATTTAGTGATGACGTTGTTCTCAGCTGTATTTGGCCCACAAATAGAGCTCTTAACCCAATTTCCGCGTGGACCTGAGTCGCAACATTCTGTCCTATGTCTTTTATAAAACTCTTACCTATGTGGAAACCACCAATATTTAATTACAGAGACTTGTAGGTGTCCGAATATTCCCACCTGGAGCTCTTTTATGAATTGGACTCTGCAAATGTGAGAGATAGCTATTATTAGATTTATGTCCTTTGAGTGCAAATGAGATCCCACAACTTCAAAAATAAGCTTTGAAGACGGATGTGCTTCTGATTGGCCAAGGTGGCGTTGCTGCTTGTGAGGTTGAGCCACTTAAATGAAATATTGGTGGATTTATTTTTTTCTACCCACCAGGTCATATATCTATGGATATAAAATAGTAAAATATAATATAATTTTGCTGTAGCATCCTACTTTGAGGAGCTGTTTTAGATATTGTAAATATGTTGCAAAACGCAATTTGTCAACATTTTCAATTTATTTTATTTTTTTTGCAAATAGTTTATGACAACAGATTCATTTCTGCACAAAAGTTTCCATGAGCGGTACGATTTTGCTCAGACACATCCCTGAACTCAGGATTGTATTACCAATGCTTGATTTTTCGAGTAGTAGATCAGTATGGCCAGTATGATTCAGATATAACTAGTGCTTGATTTGTAGAGTAATATATTAATAATGCATTATTTAAACTTATTTTGTTTAAAACATAGCTATAGGCCATGGGCTACAACCACCCTACGTGTACACCTCCCCCCCCCCTCCCACCCACAACTCACCTATACCAGCTTTTTTTTAAAAAAAAACCTTGTTATGTCAAAAACATGAAATGAGATGTAAACAGCAAAAAATAGGAACAAAATTAGGGCGGTAAGGTTAATAGCAAAAATAAATCCACCAATATTTCATTTAAGTGGCCCAACATTGTGATAGAGTGAGAACGTCGTGAAAATCACATTTTTGCGAATTTTTTTTCTAAAATTGGGGTAGGTGTACAAAAGTGTCAAATTCTCGGTTCGCCCCCATTTCCGGCAATGTCATCAACGAGATTCTATAACTAGAGAGCCCTGGGAAGAATTCTAGACATGTGGACAAATGTTGTACCGCCTGCTTAGGTAACTTCGTAAATGCCATATTTACGAAGTTACCTAAACCGGCTTTTTTGGTGTCTGCTGCTGTACTATTAGAGGCGTTTAATTAGGGGTATTATTACAACTATTCCGAGTCAAAGGTTACCTTAATGTTGATCCACTGTTTACTTAACGCATCCCAAACTTGAACCCAACCGCAGACCTTTGGGCAATGTCACAGACGATGATGGGCCAGCGTCAAAGATGGTGGTCCTGCATTAAGCTACCACTGGGTCAAAGCCTCATGCTGGTCTAAGCACTATGCACGCTTGTGACAGATACACTATATGGCAGCTGCTGTTCTCCACAAAGAGATGGCTCTCAGGTCGACTCTGCTTATGTTAGCACGACCTGCCATCGTTTGCTGACAATTTTAAGTAGAAGACGAAGTAGTTGAAATGTAGAGTTGTTGAAAAATAGACTTGTCACCAGATTATGACATCATATATCATCTGGCCAAGGGTAAAAAAGGGGAACGCTACAGAAAGTCAGATATCGCGCGACGAAAATTTCATCTCCTCGCTGTGAATATATAGATGTGTGTCTGCCATATACATGTAGCTCGAGAGACCATATTTATTAAATCACTTACCTTGTGTATGGTGACATTAGAGAGTTCAAAATTCTGTGTACATTTACATAAGCAGTAGGCCTACTATATATTCTTATTATCCTCGCAATTCTGCGAATTTTAAGGGGTCACATGATATACTTTACGGCATTAACTGGAAAACAATATCACGATTTATGTGAAATACAGGGTATCTGCATTAAATGACTTCAAAATGACCCTTAATTGCAAAGTAAAAAATGGCACCAGAACTGTTCTGAATCAATAGACCCAGTAGATTGATATTAGCATTGGTGCCAAAAATTAACACTCCGATCCAAATCAAAAACACAACCTCCTGCACTATGATTTGTGTCATAAAATATGCCGGTTCAATATAGTCAATATGAAGCATTTTGCTCTGTAATCTTAGGGAAAATATGCTTTAAAACATAATACGTAGGCCTAAGTATAAGGCAAGTGACCTGGTGACTGCATGGGGGAACTCATAAAATCATTGATATATGCTGGTCAATGTAAATGTAAAATGTAAAACAGGATATCATGGTATTTGTATTGGTAAAACAAACTATACTTGTTGTCAATTAAAAATTTCGTAAATGATTGATCAAGCTGGATATAAAGAAAGAAATAGTTACCTTTATTTACGCCGTTAAATAACATTATACAACTTTAATGATCTTATTATTTTAACGTTTATGATTTCATTTTTTTCAGTCTTTTTTTGCCAGTACAATCTCACACTAATAGAACTTAGTCAACGATAGTATTAAAGCGGGCACTTGCCCAGATATTAGCGTAACCTTTATGTTACCGTCTCTGTTGTAGGCATATTTGAACAGTTCGGCTTTTGTGTGTTGATTAGCTTTATACAGTATAGTATGTCTGGCCGCTGGTTGGTCTTCCTTTACATTTTCTTCCTGGTGGTATAGACAGCTTCACGGGCTCTGTATGTAGCAAACCCTTCTATATCCTTGCTCCATTGTTTCTAAAAGTAACATGTTATGATTTTTTATCCGAATCCCCCACCGCCTTTGAGGCTGCAACAGTCTAGGGCACTTAAAGGCCCCATGTAGTCCCCAGACCTACTCTGCACAATGTCATATTCCATACTATTTTAGATGACTTTTAAAATATTAGAGTGCTCAGCTCCCATTTTTAAACCACTGGAAACGATTTTTCCAAAGGCAAAAGTAGGGGGCGGAGCTAATTCATGACGTCCCAAGATGGAGACATGCTTGGCTGGTTATAATACATGTACATATACATGTAGCTGATGATGTACTGTATGATTTTATAAAATTGAGTAAAGTCAACACGGAACGCCGGTCCAACGCTGCCTGAATGCAGGTGCAGCACTACAATTGATGACCGTCACCGCGACCGCTCCTGGCCGAAGTCTAGCATTCACTCACCCTTAGTTCACCCTGTCGATGAGGGCACATTGAAATTAATAGAAATCTAGTTCAGTTCATGTACAAATACAAGAAACATAAAACATATACCCGATACAGTTTCAATGTTAATTCAGATTCAATAATGGGCGGTTTTTCTGTGTGAAGTCATGAGTTGTGAGATCCGCCCAGCCCACAAAATGTGCACATTTCCAGTTTTTCTTTTTTTAAAATAACTGATAATTATTGAACTTAAATAATCTGCTAAGCTAGGAGATAGTTCATTGTGATATATACTTTAATTATATTGATGAACTGAAATCACTTCACAGGGCCTTTAAGATCGAGCTCTCTCAGCGACTAGTCTGGTTAATTGAAGCAGATCAATAACCTTATGGAGGGCTGTAGGTTTACATTTTCAAATAAAGTTAACTTCGTACGGTAGTGAATATCCGTGTTGAAATATAATTTTTTATATTATTACAAATTACACCAGCAATGAATAATAAATGAAAAAAACACAACAAGAAGAATAGGCCACACGAAGATTAATAACACAAAGCATACCTCCACAAAACTTGCCAACACAGGGAGTGCAGGTATTGCCTATGTAAACCCAGAGATTGTTGATGACGGCACAATCTAAACCACGAGCTACCAACAACAATCACTATGTTCACACAAGCTACTGAGCATACACAATCCAGTGTGATGCTGTGGTCTGGGTGATGTAGACATACATTGAACTCGACAAATTCCAGAGTGCTGCCGAGCGATTTGACAGATACGAATAGGTCTATACACCCTCTTCTTTAGGCACATAAGAGTCCTACATCTCCCGAGTGTAATGTTGATTCAATATTTTAGTATTGTACGTGTTAATTTAATTCCTTCATTTAACAATGATACTCATGAATATACCATTGAAGGACCAGTAAATGATCATGTACACTGTGCTACCGTTGATCCTACATTTACTGGTTTGAAATGATTGTCAACAAACAATCATTCTTGCTGCAGTTTTCTAGCATGGCATGCCTTGTAGCATTTAACAGCTTATTTTACTTATCTGCTTTATAGAACTGGTTTATCAACATTTTTATCAGCATTGTTATCAATATTTTCTACGAACAGTCCAATCAAGTTTTCATCCAAGTATACGTGATATTAAGCCAGTTTGTAGTCACCATATATGTATTATGTTCTGAACAGCATAAAGCAGTCACTTTAAGTGAGGGTGTCATGACTTTACAGCCTGTGATGTTAGTGACCAAATGACAATGAGTGAGCCATTCAAGTTATATACAAAAGAAATATGATGCCTGAGGACATATATAGTAGACATCGGACAATCGGTAGCACGAATGGAATTGACCACCAAGCCAACACAATGACCAAGGTGATTAGATGGGCGATTGAAAAAGCGAGACGGTTACCCAAAACTGTTTGACAGTTGGACAACTGCATTTGATTATGGCCCAGCGCTAAGTTCACACTGGTCCATTAGATGTGTTGTTGAGCAGAAGACGTGTCTGTCAGGGGATTGGCAAGGTAACTACAGTAAGCTTAGCCAAGCATCCACGAGCACCAGGCTGTGCCATTTCACCTTAGGCTATTATTACTTTCACTTAGTCTCATTCTTATGACCATTAGCACCTTGCAGCACAACGTGATATAACTACACTATAGACCAGCAGACAGTCCAGTGAAACGCTCGAATAACAGGTCTCCCAAACCAAACTTTTTTTTTAAATAGTGTTTTTTTTAGAAATATAACATAACAATAATCATAACAACGGTCTCTGTACGAAATAAAAGATATATACAAAATATTATATATTAACATTATATATGGCTAATGAAAATGCAGACCAACAATTAAGTTGGCCGCAGTCAACTCTGAAAAATCGACGCATAGACTGGGTATAGGGTAGAAATGTGTGTGTCACAGCTGAAAATAAGCACGAGTATCCCCAAATAACCATATCTCGCTCTCCTAAAATTCCCCATGAATCCTAAGATCTAAGATTGCCGCCAGCAGTTATTTTGAAAAAAAACCCATCGATTTTTAAATAATAACCAGATAATCAAGTGTAATACGTATTTTCTGACAAATTTTCTGGTATGGAACCCATTTCTAGATCTCAGATTACTACTATGAGCTTATGTGACTAGCTTCAAGCACCGGATCAAGGTCAAAACATGATCACCAGGTTAAAGTGGAATAAAAAAAATACCAGTGGTTACAAGTTATATTTTGACGATAATGGGCTTTAGCTCAGAGGAATATCCTCTGAATTATTTCAGCTATTTAATCCAGTAGTAGCTACACGAAGACGGTATTTTATTGATTATTTAAGTAACGATCCACTGAGTACCTACAGTCACCTCTATCATAGCCACCTGTCACTCTCTGAATCAGAGATCATGTTTATATTACCTAGAGCTGATCTACGGCAGCTACCGCATTAGTTACGCTCCATAAGATTCACAAATTCGCATTCCATCGCTTTTTATATACATTTTTGGCAATAACCGACAATATTTTTTCGGCTTAAAAATTATGGTAGTGTACGAAGTAGCTATTCATATATATTTATGACAGTAGATTGACTGGAATATTGAATAGGCGCAATGACGGCACGTTCACAAGTGCTGCCTGAATATTTTCTCCAGCGAATATTTTGTATGTTACGAGGTTCATTTCCGAGCCTTAAATAGAATATGGCCCAGTTGTCAAATGGCATTTTTTAACTCAAGCGTGTTTCGCGGTATGGACAATGTTTTATGATTGATTCTGGTTCTAGGGGATGTTCTGAGCAGGAATCAGGCGGGTACCACTTTGGCACCTTTAGGCGGATTTTTTTAAGGACAAAACAAAATGGCCGCTATATATTTCAAGGCCAAATATGATTTTTCAACAAATGAAGCCAGAAACAAGTGTAATACCTCATGTGATTTTGACTGGGCAATCCATTTCTTGTATTATTTTTATGACTCAAGGTCATCTTCGAGGTCAAAAAGTCAATATAGCAAAAATATCATTTTTAACAAATAAATCAAGGAAAATGTGAAATACCTCTTTTGTATGGGATTTTGTCTGAAAATCCATTTTTGGTATTATTTTGTTGATCCAAGGCTATATGAATGTCAAAAGTAATTTCCAAAGTCAAAAACAAAATGGCCGCAAGATATATCAAGGTCAAATATAATTTTTAAACAAATTAAGCTAGAAACAAATGTAATACCTCTTTTTCATGTGATTTTGAAAGGGCAATTCATTTCTTGTATTATTTCCATGACTCAAGGTCATCTTTGATGTCAAAAAATAAAATCTGAAGGTTAATTAAGCAAAATTACATTTTTTAACAAATAAAGCTAGGAACATGTGTAATATCTCTTTTTCCCATGCAGTTTTGACTGGGCATTCTATATCTGATTTTATTTTGATTATTCAAGGTCATTTTTAAGGTCATGTGGTCAATTTCAATGTACAGTAAAAGAAAATATCATTTTTAACAACATGTGTAATACCTCTTTTTATGGGATTTTGACTGACAAATCCAATTATAGTATTATTTTCAAGTTTACAATAAAAGAAAGCAAATATATCAGAATATTATTATTTGTGGACACACTTTGTGTAGTCACAAAGACACAAAACTAGTATCGCACTGGTCTCATGTGACTTGTCAGAAAATACTTAGTTTCTGACCTGAATCACAATACTTGATAAATATAATAATTTCTCAAAGTTCTCAGATATTGTGCCTTTGGCGCCGATTTTATGACGACTTGTCAATGAACAGTACGGTACTTAAATTATGGACAGTTATTCCTGTTTAAGAATGTAAGTATCAGAGTATGCATATATCGACACACCACTGGCAACCTAACTGATAACTGTACTGCAAACAAATGTAGTCAACTTAGAGTTGACTACCACACCACGGTCAGTCCAGTGAACCAGGCTCAGGGTGGAAGGGGAGCGTTTGCTTCGCTACTCCACTTGCCTGGGGGCTGCAAAAATGAAATAGAGCAAGGGAAAAAGCTCAGCAAGAAAGGGAAGTTTCAGCTACCACCATTCCAGCCAGCTGAGCCGGAGGCGACGTGTGTACTACCTCACCCACAGATTGACGATGCCTGATGAGTGAACCCTAGCACCTGAAGGGTGCTTAGAGTGAGATTAAAGCACACCAAGCTAGTTTACAATCCGCTTTTAGCCTTTCCAATTTTTCATTAGTATATAATAATCATTGCAGATGTCTGTTCGTAAGGGAGGCAATTATATACATGTATGTAGATCAATTATAATACTTCAAAAGTATTAATTATGCAAAATGTTTGTCCGATTTATCATACAAATGTGCAATTGTTCATTACCTCTGTCTAAAGTTGTTCATTGCCATATGAGCCGTCATTATTTCAAATCGCCCTATTTGGATTTATTTTATTCACGTTTTCTGCTTGGTTTCCCATTTTAGATATCCATTGTTTTATTTTTGGTACCCATCCATATTATTATACAGGAATCTTAGCCATTTAATTTTACTTTAATCTTTAAAGATAATAAAAAGCTCACGGTGTCTTCCCTGTCCAATTTTACACAGCTTACGGCTGTTACCACCATCCCGATAAGGAATTTAGCTGGACAAACGCTTGACCGTCACAATATATCCCTTCCGTCTAACTGTGAGTGTGAGCATAGAATCTATTTCTGTTGTCTGTTATGTCATTATTGGTACCGGTGACCTCAAAAACGTTTTTATTTGATGATCTCCAGCCTCCATATGAAGGGTAGAAATGTTGCGAGCACTTGCACACTTGCCCACATGCGGACTCACACACTCGCACATGTACCTGCACACTTACCTTACCTACATACTTGCGCACTTGGGCAAGTACCTACGCAAGCACTTGCGCACTTGCGCATGTACTTGCACACTTGCGCAAATACTTGTATAGGGCACTCATCCAAGTACTTGCACATTAACGCATTTGTGCAAATACTTGCACACTTACGCACTTGCGGAAGCAGTTGCACACTTACGCACTTGAGTAAGTACTTGCGCAAGTACCCACTTGCGCACTTAAAACACTTGCGCACTGAGCTTTTGAACAGACAGATATTTGATTTTCAAAGGGAAACACATTCAGTGTGCCCGGTATCGAGCCAAATTTAATGATCAGCTAAATCTAATGACACCAATATGGCGGCGGGGTGGGGGCAGGCAGGGGGTTTACTGGGCATGCGTTGGAGCCATGACTACGCGTGGGGGGGGAGGAAGTGTAAGGTGTCTCAGCCTGTATGAATGACTGCCGATGTTTATTACATTTTTGCGGATAATTACAAAATAATGATTATCGTTTCAGTGTAAAAAATAATATACATGATGCATGTTTCCAGTAACAAATCCTGGGACAAAATAATCCCATTTTGGTGTATAGCAGGGTTAATGGGCGCAAGTACATTTATATGGGAGTTTCGTACAAGTACATTGAAAATGATCAAGTACAAGTAAATGTACATGCTTTCTTCAAATATACTGTTGTACATTACAGGTACATTTGACATGTACTTGGATAGGCCTACAATTACCAAGTACCAAGTACATTTTCGTAATAATATTATCGATATGTAATAAATATATGCACAACAAAATAAATTAAACTAAATCAACTGAGTTCAATAGTATTGTTTTTGTCACACTATATCTGGTATATTTTTGTTCACTGACTAATCTAATAAAACAACCTATTTAATTCTGGTATGCTTTTTTTAATATCAGCTTCATTTGGAGGATCAGCGCTCAGAAATATGTTTGTGATAGTAACATGATTAGCTTTTAAAAGTTAACCCGTAGGCCCCTATGCCGCTGAATTGTCTGTGAGTATTTTATATTTGTTTCAAGCTGGAATTGCTGGCGCAATTTCCAGCTTCGAATGAATGAAAAATAAAAATTATATATGAAAAATAGATCTTTACCAAATTAAATTATTTGATTAACTCAGCATCCACCACACGATTTGTTTTTAGTGGTATTTTATTTATTTGCTTGAAAACGTATACATACGGTCACAATAAGGGTTATTAGGTCATTGATCAACCGTTGTTTGTTCTAATAGTAAGTTAAACACTGAATACGACATTCTAAGGATTTTTTGTAGTGTGTATCCACATAATCCAGACGTAATAAAACGCACATTGAGCGTTAAAATATTATTTCGTATTAATCAAACTGGAATTCAACTTTCCGCATATAACTGATAGACAATTGTTATCACCCAAATTTAATTCCTTATTTTTAACCGTTTATTTATCAATTCAAAAGAAAATTCAATTCCCGTTGACGCTTCTATAATGGCGAATATATCAGCTCTTGTCACCGAAAGGGTTAATAAGAATGACCTCAGTTTCTTTTCACACCTGCTAATCTGCTAATTAGTAACACGGTCCACTGACATCCAATGCACTGAAGTGACACGCCAACTGGGCAATTAACCCTTCCACCACCAAGATGTTTGAGTACTTGTTTTTTTTCAGTTTATTGTTTATAATTACATATTAATTAATTTCACAAAATGCGACATCGGAATTTCTTGAAAAATTATAATATTTTTGCAATGCTTTACATTCATTCTAAAGAATGAGCTCAGCCCATCCCTAGTTTAATATTATAAACATACAAGAGATGTAGTAACTATAGGGTTATATAATTACTGTCTACGGTCGACCATTGTTACATTCATTTCAATAATTTTTATTTTTATTTGATTACTTCCCGATGAGTCATCGTTTTTTTATATGCCTGCTGGGATGGATTAAAGGGCAAGTCACCGATGTGTTTTGAAGTTAACCTACGCCTAGTAGTAATTATGCTCAACGACCTGTTACGTCATTCTTTGATCTATCATTAACTCTAACGATACTTCTCTTGAGTGCAATAAACAAACCCTTTGCAATGACATTTCACATCTGCAATTATCTAATCCTTGAAATGTCTGTCCTCAACAAAATACATAGTAAAAACAGTTCAAATAAGTCCTACCAAATGGGCTCCATTTGCATGTCGCCCACCACGCATGTCATTTATATATGCGACATGGGTAAATTTAATTGTGGAGTTATGAAGATATTATGAATTTACACAATATATTTAAATACAACTTTACGTTTCCTCTTATGCTTATGGCTTACACAGTAGGCCTATTATAAGTATTATATGAAATGTTTTAAATTGATTATTTTATTAATTGTATGGAAATGTAGAATTTGGGTCTTTGGACACCTTAGTGTATGACTAGTCGATATCAAGGATTAAACGCTATTTATGTTACAAGAAGATGTTATGTAAAACGAGAATACATTTTTAATCAAATACGAGGTTCATTAATATATGTTATATATTAGCTAATTGTCATCCCAAGTTGTACATCTTGCATCATATTGTAATATGTTTACATCTTGCATCATATTGTAATATCTTACTCATATTATTGTTGCTTAAGATTAATTGTATATTTATTTAATCAGTAGAACTACGGGAATTGTATGCATTGCAATATAGGCTAATTCCAAAGAACAGCACACAACTATATGTCATAGTTCGTCAAATTTTGCGAATCAGGTAGCTATGTATAGCACTGATCAGTGCTGATCTAATTTCGCAAGTCAGCTAACTATATGCGTAGCGCTGGTCAGTGGTCATCTATTTTTTCCAGTCAGCTAGCTATATGCATAGCGCTGGTCAGTGGTCATCTAATTTCGCCAGTCAGCTAGCTATGTATAGCGCTGACCAGTGGTCATCTAATTTCGCCAGTCAGCTAACTATGTGTATAGCGCTGGTCAGTGGTCATCTAATTTCGCCAGTCAGCTAACTATGTGTATAACGCTGGTCATTGGTCATCTAATTTAGCCAGTCAGCTAATTATATGAATAGCGCTGGTCAGAGTTTAAATAATTTCACCAGTCAGCTGACTATGTATAGCGCTTGTCAGCGTTCATCTAATTTCGCCAGAGTACATGTATAATTAGCTGGCTGTCTCCATTCATTAAGTGAATATTATTTGAAGCTTACGCATTATATATGTGACACAGTACTTATAACCTCTGACGAAATCACGCGAGATCTGCTCCGAGACCGGAAGATCATTAGATTTCGCGTGATCATTAGATTTGGCTTGACACCGGTAAACACATTGACTTGACTCTCTGTTGGCTTAACGCTGTATCATTGTCTGCGACGCAGGCCTAATAATAAAACAACATTGGGTCGACTTTTCGTGTTTGATGGAATTATAACTGTTAACATAATTGTCAAGTGTAGCACTTAAAAGTTTACTAATGTCCATAGTAAACACTCAAGGCTGGTTCAATGGTGGGCATCGGTCTGCAAGACAGACCCTGCATTGAAACAACATTAGGTAAATGCAATTTGATATCAGATCTAGCATTTAAAGGGTTAATAAGGCGACCCAGCTTGGACACACTGCCAGCATTACAGTATACTCATACAATGAATGAGGCATCACCCAACATGTACATGATTGAACTGACATCGATACATACATAGTGATCCAGACAATCCTCAATAAATCCAAAAGCATAACTGGGAATTATTTAAAAAAAATAGCAATAAACCTCATTACTTAGAGATCATAGTGCCAAGGTTGATTGGATAAAAACGTAGAGAAAAATAAGACAGCATAAGCCCCCGACATGTACATCATTGACCCAACATCGATTAACACTTAGTGATCCAGAAAATCCTAAATAAATCCGAAACAACTTGGAATTTTAATAAAAGTTATAGCCTACAGCCTGACTATATGAGAAACATTGTTTTAAAACTGCAAGGTGATTGCATAAAAACCCAGGGAGAAATACCTCGATAACATAGAAAAATAACAAGAGAAAGAAACAACACAAACTCAATATATTTGGGCATTGCCCAAACATAACTAGCCAAATCCAAAGCAAACTCAATATGTTTGGGCATAGTCCAGAAACATAATTACTGGATAAAAGTATTTTAGTTATTATATGTACGGGTGCTCAAAGGGTGTCTGTAAGAAGTCCCTAGTACAAAAGGCCCATATTGACTTATCAATATTCTATTCATAGCGCATCATTGAACCGATATCGATCCACATAGTGATCCAGAAAATCCTGACTAAATCCGGAAGAACAACTGGGAATTCTTAAAATAGATATAGCACACTTCCCCAATACCTAAGGATCATTGTGCCAGGGTTTGAAGTTGATTAAATGAAAATTCAGGGAGAAAAAGCACGCCAATATTTGGAAATAGCGGAATAAGAACTGAAGAAGTGGACAAAGAACTGAAGGATACTTATGTTTGGGCTAAGCCCAAACATATTTAGTTTGAGAGTTGTTTTATATCAGACAAGTCAGGTATTAGGCGCGCTGTGTTTTGTTTATGACATCACTTAATGTTAGGTCAATGTTTAAAACGTTAGGCCAACATTAAAACTATCATATTTTAACCTCTTGTGTCTTCAGTGTAGCCCACAGCTAACACGAAACATTGAACCAATGCTGGTTAACAAACCATTATGCCATCAGGAATACAATAAAACACAAGATACCTTTATTTGACATTGTTGGATATTGTGCCAACACTGCGCCGTGTTAAGCACTAGCTTCTGACGATCATGCGTGACATGCAGATAGGCCATAAAAATAGCACGTTGGGGCTACATGTAGTCAGCAAACACTGAGACGTTCAACCAATAATGGTATAATGTTGGGCCAGCGTCAAGACGATGGTTCAGCATGAAACCATCACTGGCTCAAAGTATCGTGTTTTCACGTTCTCAATTAGCATTCTTCTCAGCACATCACTAACTCCATGAATGTATTCTTGCTAACTCCCTCATATTGCTATCATACTCACAGTAAAACAATGCGCTCAAGCACCATATTCACTGTTGGTAAGCGGTGAGGGGTTCTCCCTTGTTCTGTCGATTTGTAGGTGAATTAACAATACTTATCTGAACAAAATGGACATTAAGTTAACCTCAAATTGTCGATAATTTTCTCATAATCGGTAAACTAAATTGCCTCGATGAGAATGGTAACTGCCAAGCGTGTTGCTGGTAACTGCAATACTCAATGATATCATGCTGCTAGTAACTGACACATTATGTTCCTTGTAACTGATACTTTATTTATTGAAAATTTTCCAATAGTGCATCATATCTACTGCTTATCTCTAATTTTACAATTGCGATTCAGTTAGCATGGTTAGTATGTGTTTCTCATCATTATTTCAGTCCGGAATCATTGCCCTAGAAAATCATCGCTCTTCCTATTTCTGTTAACTTGAAAAATAATTATTGGATCTCCCCAATTTTTTATCTCTCGCCAACTAATTAAGGGAGGAGGTAATTGCGTCGCCTCGGATGTCCGGCCCGACGTCCGTCTGTCCGCATATCGTTTCCGGAGTAGATATTATAAACCCCGTGAATGGATTTCTTTGATTTTGCACACACACATCCATTGGGGTGTGTAGATGTGCCTTTTGGGGATTTTTTAAATTGCACCCACTTAAAGCGCTGACAATTTTTGTATAAACCATGGAAACCAAAGGGTTTTTTTCAATTTGAAATCATCACAAATGTCTTTGTTGGCTCATTTTGATTCACTTGAATACATATGTTATGGGTCTACGATCACTATCAATATTTTTACTTTTACAGTGCGGGGATCGACTTCGGCGGCCATTATTTACTATAATATGTGTAATACTGTAGATCTGGTAATGTTCGCGATGTTTTATTTTTCGCGAATTTTTTTGGTGGGCGCAAAAACTCGAAAAATAGTTTTGTCAATTTTTTTCTAATTTTAACATCACATTCCTAGCAACATGTGGAAGTGCAAGTGATTTTTTAAAGATGCTACCACAATTCAAAATGGCTGCCAGAAGCCAACTCTAAAAATGTTTGCGGGCGCAAAAACTTTAAAACTTAACGTCAGAAATTATACAAATTTTGGGATCACATTCCCCACAATATGGATATTTGCATTTGCTTTTTTAAAGGTTTTGTTGAAATGCCAAATGGCCGCCACGGATCAATTTCAATTGTTTTGATGTCGCAAAAACTCAAAAACATAAAAGTCGTAAATTATTCAAATTTTACAATCACATTCCCCACGATATGGAGATTTGTATGTGATTTTTTTCAAGGTTTTGTGGAAATTTAAAATGGCCGCCATGCATGACCTTTATAATTTTTTGAGGGCGCAAAAATTCAAAAATTGAAGTCAGAAACAATGTGCAGGTGATTTTCCTCAAATTTAAAATGGCCACCACAAGTCGACTTTTCAAATATTTGTGACCGCAAAAACTCTAACCTAATTAATGGCGGGGGGTGACTTCAGAACTCTTGTTTAAAATTACTATGGCCACTAACGAAGAAAAGCTCGTTAGCGCGTTTCAGGAAATAGTTTCTATCAGATAATTTTTTAATTTGGCAAATATGTTCAGCTATGTCAGCCAATGACCTGATTAACTTTTGGGAGCAAACAATTTCAAAATGGCCGTTGAGTGGCCATTTTGAATTTTAATAATTTTGTGATATTTCGCAGTTATAAAATCCAAAATGGCCGCAAGTCGGCCATTTTTAATTTTTTTTCTCATTATCTCCGAAATCTTGCATGATGGATGATCTATGAACTTCTGCTTCCTCATACTTCACATAGCCATCAGATACCACCAGGGGATTTTTGGTGATATTTTGATTCCCATATTATCCATATCGTCAACTGTTGTATTACTATGACCACTAACGAAGAAAAGTTTGTTAGCGCGTTTCAGGAGAAAGTTTCCATCAGATCTTCTTTTATTTTGGAAATTATGTTCAGCTATGTCAGTTAATGACCTGATTAACTTTTGGGAGCAAACAATTTCAAAATGGCCATGTGGTGTCCATTTTGACTTTCAATAATTTTGTGTTATTAACTTAACCCCCAAAAAAAGCAAAATAGCTGGACCATGAATATAAAACAAAACGGAAACACAAGGATAACCCATGACAAATTTCGCAATTGTAAAATCTAAAATGCCCACTTGTCGGCGATTTTACTTTTTTTCTAAATATCTCAGAAATCTTGCATGATAGCTGATCTATGAACTTCTGCTTCACATAGCCATCACATAAGACCAGGGGATTTTTGGTGACATTTTGATTCCAATATTATTACCCTTTACTTACTAGGGCCACTAACAAGGAAATACTTGTTGCACATTTTAGGAAAAAGTTTCCAGCAGATTTTCTTTTTATTTGGCAGATATGGACAACAATGTCAGTCAATGACCTGATTAACTTTTGGGATCAAACAATTTTAAAATGGCTGTCTAGCGGTCATTTTAAATTTGAGTAATTTTGTAATATTTACGCAACTCAAAATCAAAGCAAAATAGCTGGAGCAAGCATATAGAACAAAATGTAATGACTCACACAAGGATAACCCGTGATAAATTTTACAGAAATAAAACCTAAAATGGCCGACTGACTCTCATTTTTAATTGTTTTTTTCTTACTATCTCGGAAATGTTGCATAATAGCTATTTAATCGGTAATATAAAATAAACCTTGAAAAAATTTGCTGATCTATATTAAATTTGAAATGGCAGACTAGCGATAACGGAGGGCCGCTTTCGTGCTCGTTTGCGAACAACTCTTTCTAGTTTAAAAATAGGACTTAAAATATAAAGCGTTATATCTGGAAAACTGTTTCTTATTGACCATAATATGCGTAAAATCTGGCAAACCATGCAAGATAGTTAGTCCATTACTGTTTAACACAATGAATGTGTTCAGTTATGCCCTGAAAAATTTCATCTAAATTAAACCGTCGCCGCCGGGTCTTGTTAAAGATGATTTTTACTTTTAAAACAATGTTTAATGGCTGCGGCCTAATTGCGTCGCCGACGTTGTTTAATTTGTGTTCTTGGGCGAGACCCAACTGTTTATTTGAAATGCCCATGTAGAAATATGTAGGAAGCTTTTTGGGAGCCTAATTTATTTCAACCTTTGTCTATACACAATGTGAACAAAATTGGGGTGCTTAATTTATTTCAACCTCTGTATACATATAAAAAACTATGTGATTCTCATATTTGAAAAAATGTGATACATGTAACTGTGTAATTTATGTTCTGCAGGTGATAGAACCGGTGAGTTTGACAACTCTCACTTGGCTTATCCTTTCCATATTGCTCACTTATCTATGAACCTGAATGCTTCTGCATTGGCTGATAAATCTTCTGACGAACATCACTCTGCTGAAAACTCTGTCTTGCCCAACAACGTGGCTACACAAGATGGGACTGAATCTTCTGTTAGTGCTCGATCACTCATGAACGCTACCAAAATGAAATCCTGTTGGCTCTCTCATTGCGAGAAGCACTCAAGCTGCTAATAGGACTAGGTCTCCCACTAGCCTGTCTACTTAATCCACGGCTGATTCTACTTGTACTCGATCACTTCAGAAATGCCAATTCAAAATTATGTAAAATACCAAATTGTTTTCAAATAATCTACGTTATTTATATATAGAAATATATTTTTTGCTTTTAAATAAAATATATTTTAATATGTAAATAACATGTTCATAGATTAAATCATAACACTTTCGTATCTTGTATTATTTCGAATTGGCATTTCAGAAGTGCTAGATTGGTCTGTAAAAAAATGTGACACATTAGAAGTTAGAATGTGATCCACAACTTCAAAGTGAGTGAACTTCACTAAGACCTAGTTGATGGAGCAAACTTAGGTGATGTTAATGTTATCACCCAAAAAAAAAAAAACTATTTTCTTTTAACATTTCAAGTACAGTAAAACCTGCACATACCGGAATGCCCTGGGACAAAGTTTTATTCCGGTTTGAACAGGTTCCGGTTTGGACAGGGTTTTTGCTTTCGGAGGGGAGCTTGTACCATTGACATGATGGTTATTATTCAGGGTGCGTCGTCGGTAGAACTACAAATGAGAGATGGATGTGTGCAAATAAATTGATATATTAGAAGACACCTTTTTAAAGATGTTTTAATAAATTAAAATAATAAGCTTATAATAAAAATACTAATCTTATCGGCCTGTATTGCGGTTTTAATAAGAAGTGCCTTTTTAACATCTAACTTAAAATAACAATAGCCCTACATTTTTGTAATTGCGTGTCACATATTTCACACACTGAGCGCATCTGTCATTTTATAAACATTGATTTATTACATTCTTGTAATCGCCTATCACACATTTCAGACCCGGAGCATATTTGTTAACAGCGGCATCAGCCCGTTTAAATATCAAAGCAATAAGTTAGGAAAAGCTGTGTTTTCGATACGGAGTTAATCATATTGCATCAGTTAGATGACGACAACACTCTTTTTGGTAACTTTTATATATTTTCTGGAATGTATGACGCTGGATTGAACGCTCCGATACTGTATAATTGTGACATTTAATACAATTAATGCATTGGCTAGGAATAAAAAATAATAGAGGGATAATCCAGCGATGAAAAAATAAATCAAATATTTGTATATTTTACCTACCGGTAGTTATTTATTTATTGTGTCATTGGGTATCACAAATAGAATAAATTTATCAGAACACAGTCTAGTTTTTGTGATAATTATAGGCCCATATGTTTAATACTTTATAAACCACTTATTTTACTAATCCATAATATTGTTAAAATACCATACCAATCTCTTACACGCAACACTAACTTCACACCTTTCCCATTGCATAACAAGCATGATGTAACGTCTCCTTGCCGCCACCTGTTTAACCTTTAGTGCACCACATGCGATTATTTAAAAAGTTCTCAAAAAAAAATCGATTCCCATTTATACAGGTTGCACTATATAACACTTTAGAGGTTGTCTTTGATGCCTCTGCTTAAAATTACTGTGTTAGAATTACTCAATTAATTTTTAAATCAATGTAAGTCAATGATATGATATGTGAGCATAGCAGACTTAGTAAGCCATCGCATAGCACATTTTCTGGAGTGCCGAGATGCAAATTCAAATAAATACGAGTAACTAAATTGTTTTGAATTAGAGATACACCATTAGATATCCGTAGGGGGAGGAGGTAGAGTTTTTGTTGGTTGCATTTTGTTTTACCACCGCAAGAAAACATAACTTTTTGGTGCTGAACTTGTGAGCTTCCGAAAACTTTTCTTTTGTGTTTTGTTGAAGAATGGAAATATCAGATTTTGTTGTATGCCTTCCCTATTCTGTACGTTACCAGCTGGTCATTAGCAGCAGCATGCAAAATTTAAAAACACTTAAATATAATGGTAGAAATGGCCCAGACAGCGTCTCCAACCCAGCGGCACGGCAACCACCAACATCGAAACTATATTAAATTAATGTTGTGTCAACGTCGCACACAGTGGCCCAACATTACCAACTAAATCAGCATTCCAACATAGGTTTAACGTTTCGTACTTGCTGTGTATGCTGGTTTATTGTTTAATGTTGGGCCGCCGTCTGCGACGTTGGTCCAACATTAAATTAATATAGTTTCAACGTTGGTGGTTGTGGGTCTACCATTGTGTGGAGATTTTGTACGGGCCATGTCCACCCTTATTGTGTTCATACAATGATCAGGGATGTTCCATCTTAAAGGTGATCCATCACCCCTTATAAAGTATGGATAATTTTGTGACAAATAAATCAAAGTTGCGACAAGATGGGGGACAAGTGTTTCCTTATACGGGGTGATTGGCTATCATGTGACCCTCTGTGAGGGTCACATGATTGCCAATCACTCCATATAAGGACATAATTATTCATACCATATAAGAGGTGATAGATCACCTTTAAAAAGGGGTCTCACGCCCCTATGCCTATAATAGTGTGTTTGAACTTTCAGAAATATCGCACATTAAAACATTTTGATTTTTTGAAATATTCATTTCCTTCGAGCAAAGCTCAAAATCTTCGCCTGCTGCAAAATACTGCCCTACTTTAACCCTTAAAGCGCTGATTTTTTTTATGAAAACCTTGGAGACCAAAAGGGATTATTTCAATTTGATATCATCATAAATATCTTATTCAGCTCTTTCCATCGTTTTCAGTCGTTAGAATCTGACGTCTACAGACGCCATATTCTGACGACTAAAGTTGATTCCCGCGCTGTAAGGGTTATATTAAGGCTGTATAATATAGCATGTCATATTTAGTGGGGTCGTTTAATGGTAAGAACATAATGATTCATCATTAGACATAAAGATATTGATAAAAGTCAATAAATACAATTATTTTTCATATTTACATTTTGTTCTAATTAAAAACAATTATCACTGTAACAATTGTTTTTGTCTTTTGATACTGGTTTATTATTTATGTCTACAATATGTCGGATACTACCTTGTGTATATGTAGAGTTTTTTCATAATTATGTATTTGCAACATAGTGATGAAAAAACGTTCAAATGTCATCAAATAGTTACGTCCTTCTAATATAACTTTATGCTAGCTTGCACCTGGCTTTAATCAAATAACACCGGCAATATGTTATCCTGCAATGGAAATCTTGAAGGCACCTTTAGTGGATGTGTTAGTAACGTGAGCTAAAGACGTCTAGGCATCATCATATTCTGTAAACACCCCCCCCCCCCCGTAAATCTGGATTGCGTGTGCAAATGAATGACCATGTCGATATAACGTCCTGCAAGGATGTCTTTAAGTCATTGTGTTTGTAACGCGAAAAAAAGACGTTCATGCAACAGCATATTTTACAACCAAAATGCATTTGAATATCACGTGTAAACAAACAACCCTGATTATTGAATGTCATGTATGGATGTCTTGGAAGTTGTCCTTTTTAGACGTCCGGCCATTATTATATTTAAACATCCCAAATACATCCCAATATGACGTCTAGGCATTTGTTTGTTAAGCTAGGTAAATATTTTGAGACATAATCAGATTTTGCCATGTAATATGCGTAGGAATATCATGTTCAGCTAATGATCACATGCAACCAAATAACCATGTCAATATGACATCCTGTATTGATGTTTAAAGTCGCCTTCTCGGATGTGTTTGTTACGTGAGGAAAAGACGTTCAGACATCATCAGATTTTTACATTTAAAATCGTCAGAATATCACGTTGAGATAATTGCACAAATAGCCACATACATGTGACGTCTTTTATTTATGTCTTAAAGTCGCCCTTCTTGGATGTGTTAATTACGGGAGGTAAAGACGTCCAAGCATCGTCATATTTTGACAGCGAAAATGCGTCGGAATATCACGTTAAGCTGATGTGCTCAGACAAGCAAATAACCATGTCAATATGACATCCTGTATTGATGTCTTAAAGTCGCCCTTTTTGGATGTGTTTGTTACGTGAGGAAAAGACGTCCAGACATCGTCATATTTTTACATCTAAAATGCGTCGGAATATCACGTTAAGCTAATGTGCATAGGCAACCAAATAGCCACGTCAATATGACGTCATGTATTGTTGTCTTAAAGTCGCCCTTCTCGCATGTGTTTGTTACGTGAGGAAAAGACATCCAAACATCGTCATATTTTGACATCGAAAATGCGTCAGAATATCACGTTAAGCTACCATGTCAACTTGACGTCCTGTATGGACGTCTTAAAGTCGCCATTATTGGATGTGTTTAAAACGAGAGTAAAATATGTCCATGTGTCGTCATTTTTTGACATCCAAAATAAGTCAGAAAATCATGTAAAGTTAGTTTGCATATACAACCAAACAATCATGTCAATATAACGTCCTGCATAGACGTCTTAAAGTCGTCATTGCTGGATGTGTTTGTAACGAGATGAGAAGATGTACATGTATCGTCATATTTTGACATCCAAAATAAGTCAGAATATCATGTAAAGTTTGTTTGAACATACAACCAAACAACCATGTCAATATGACGTCCTGCATGGACGTATTAATGTCACTTCTCTTGGATGTGTTAGTAATATAAGAAAAAGACGTCCGGTTGTCATCATATCTTTTACATCCAAAATTCGTCAGAATATCACGTGAACTTAGTTTGCACCTGACACCAGTTATAACTCGTCATACGACGTCAGCATTTCACGTTAAAAAAGTAGTAGTAGACTAATTTTTAAGCCTTGTGTTTTGGAGTCTGCTTATTCATGGTTCACTTCCAAGATTAATAGTGATCACTCCAAGCGATAGACTAATAGGGCTTTAAAACTGAATATTCGTCAACCTGTCCACTAGACTATCGCAGTATGCAGTATGTAGGTTTATCCTTTTGGTATGACCTAGTCCAAGCTGGGGACTTTTGCGCTGTGCTCCATCGCGAAGCAGAGTTGATCAGCCGTCATGCAGGA
>OZ024915.1:55635045-55719343 GCA_964017125.1 Flabesymbios commensalis
AAACGTCAGGCTTTTTTCCTATTTTCGCATGGGAATGTCAAGTCCTAGTTTACTCTCCGATAATTTCCAATACACAGGAACTACCGAATGCAGCATATGCCTTGTTACTACCAGCGTAGGGACTAAATGTTATATCTATCTCTCCCGATTTCGATGTTTTTGAAACAAGAAATGGTCACCCAATTTAAATGAAGTGTTACCAAAATGATATAAATGTAATATTTAAAAACAAGCCTGCTGTATAATGAATCGGGCTATAGGCCACTTTGTGCAAATAGAGGCTAAATTGGGCCAGGAGAACCTCCTGAGGATGGTGAGATGAGTGGGAATTGAAAAAAATACATTCAATTCTGTATCGAAAAGAGAAAACCTTGTGCAATTCTGATGATTAGCAAACTCACAAACACAAATTGAAGTTCTCCTGTTTTCTATTAGATATCGAATAATGAACCGTTTTCTATGGTCAAACATTGTTTTCTCTTTTTTGGAGGAATGTCTATCGTTTGTCTACTTTTTCAGATCTTCAACTTGATCTTATGCAATAAACGATAGTATTTTTTGATAGCATTATGTTGTCCCTCCATTATTCACACAAATATGAAAGGTACAGATAATAAAGGGAGATTAATCATTGCAGGAAAGTGCTTGAAGTCATGCAGTTGAACTTATAACCATAATGGCGCTATATCGGTCAGTTATGTTTGTATAGTCCATAAAATGTCAGTTTTGTTAATTTTGCAACAGAAACTGTCAAGACGATTTTTATTGAAGCAATTTGGTCATGGCACTCTTATCTCTAAAGCAGATGTAGAGGATCCCGCTGTTATCAGCATCATTAGCGCCTTCCAGCAAAGTTGCATACAAGAAGCATCTAAATCGTTTTAACGAATTTATGAACCTTTACTATAAGGATCACATTTGGTCGGCGGGACCTGTAGATTCTAATAGAATCGCTACATTTGTGGCTCATCTCACATCGTGAGTACAATAATTTCAAATGTGTCCGCTGTGTCATTTGTATATAAAATATCTGGTTGGGTAAACCCCGCTGAAACATTTTTAATAAAAAAAACTATTGACAGGAGCAAAAAATATGTGTAACTCAGTAGATGGGCGGCTGCCAATGACGGCGGAAATTCTGCATAAATTGATCAAAGCCATTTCTTTGGTGATCGAATCCCTTTATATTCAAATTGCTTTAAAAACAATGTTCACTCTCGCATTTTTCGGGCTTTTGCGCATTGCAGAAATTGCTACAAAAAAATTTACCAAAAATGCGAGATCGCTGGTCGTTCAATTATCAGATGTGCAGTTTGTAAAGAAAAATGGGGAAAAAGTGCTAGCAATTACGCTTCTCAATTTCAAGCACAATAGATACCGCAGACCGGTTACGTTAGAACTGCAAAAACAAGCTAAAGGCATATGCCCAGTAACGTTAATGGGACAGTACTTAAAGGTGAGAACACATAAAAAAGGTCCATTGGTAGTCTTCACGGATGGGGGTCCTATATCACAACTGCTCTTTGGGAAGCAGTTAGCTAAAGTGTTGAACGCTACTGGATATTCTCCAAAAAAAATACAAGGGACATTCATTTAGAATAGGGGGCGCCACAGCAGCGGTGTCTAGTAGGTGTTCAGAATTAAAAATTCAAGCTATAGGTCGTTGGAAATCTGGAGCTTTTAGAAGATACATCAGAATTTGAACGATCCAGTCACACACACTAAAATGCTAATTAAAGTATATGCCTTGTGGGCAGGTTTTGTGAAAGAGCCGAGATAGTTATAGCAGGTTGCTTATTTCTGCTCTAAAACAATCAATCTTCATGTTAACTTTGTCATTCTATTGTAAAAGGACACAGACAAATATAGCAGGTTTCTGGTCTATGTCCTTACTTGTTTGTGTGTATTTATCATGTAAAATTATATAGTAACCATATTATTTGTGAATGGGCGGCTCTAGACGATACAGCAGGTTGATGGTCTTGGGCCCTGTATAGTTTAAGATTGTATATAGTGCGTTGTACTTTAAATGTAGTCGCAGAAGATCAGATACAATAATTATAGCAGGTTGCTGGTCTCCGGTTTTCAAGGTAGTTATGCAGCCACCAATGACTACTCCCAGTAGAGTATGTAACAGCGAGAGTGAAGTCTTTATGATCCTAGTAACAAAGTCCTGGTGACTGTAACGCAAACTTGGTGATAGGCTACGCAAACTTGATGATCCTGTACTTCAGCATTAAGAGTAAGGTAAATTTTGTCTGTATTGTACACGAATAACAGACACTAACCGTCATAGCACTAGCAAAATCTCATATATCAATGTATGTTGCCATGTCAGCGAATATTTCACGACTCTGTGATTGTTATTCACTCCTGCATAGGATGTTGTGTACGCACCCTAGTAAATAATGATTGTTGGTCGCCACAAAGCATCGATCTCTGATTCCTATCTACATACCGGTAGGTAATAAGTATAAGACTAAATATTTGCAATAATTTTGTTGTGTGATGTGTTGAAGCTGAAAAAAAAACAGATTACAGGTATTTTTTCACTAAATGTGTGTATTAAACACAAACTTGATGATAGTAAAAGAATGAGTAACAAAATCTTCACGAAAGTGTAACAAAGTCTTGTCAAAATTGTAACCAAATCTGGATGATAAAGTAACAAAACATTGAAGATAGGGTAACAAAGTCTAGCTGATATTGTAAAAAGTCTGTTTGATTATTACAGATAAAGAATTATCTTGTGCAAGTTCATCCAGCTTTGTCTTGATAAAACAGACATCGCTTCAAATCTGTCCGTGTCAGTACCCGAGGCAGATGTGCCATCTGTCAACTGGTCAACGAGCCAACCACTAGTGAGAGTACCGGTAGCCGTACCAAGACCAGAGACAACTACCACAGCTGACAAAATAAACAAATCTTAATTGTATCTTTGTACTACTTATTGTATATCTATATAAATTTCTCATCACCTGCTGGCTCGAATAGACTCCCTAGAGCTAATGTTTTTTTCACTTTTTTTTCTTCTTATTATTGTAATCGTATTGATAAAACTGATATGATATCAACTACGCGTTCAAAAAGTAACTGCTTTCCTTCTATATTAAATTCGGCCGGATTATGTTCACCGTACCCATATCTTTATGATTGTCGATAACAGATTTGATGTCCTTAATAAGCATTTCCTTGACAGAGAGTTGGTTCTGTTTATGTTCTAAAGTGGGATTATGGCCATGATCAACTTCGCGTAAATTATGACCAAATCCAGCTAAAATCTGTTTACCATCAATACAAATTGTGTATGCTCTATTTTTCGATTTTTTCCACAACAACAGATAAATTAGATTATATGATTCCAGGACGCTCATAGTCAATTTTTTTTCTAACGCCTGAAATTGGGACTTAGAAAAGTATTTTGACAATTGTCTGGCGCTAGCTTTCCCATAGTCATACTTGAGTCCACGTAGTGTAGCTTTAAATCTAGTCCTACCCATGAAACGTATACACATCGCATCAAAAAGATCTAGACCAGAATCGCTTTACATCCTCTGTGAATCGCATGCTACAAAGCATATTAAAAAGGCAACTTACTCTTCCAAACGATTGTGTCGTTTCGGTTTGGTGATGAGAGGAAAATTTGGGTAAATGTTTCATAATTTCTTCCAGCTCATCGGAATATGGGGTGATTTGCATAGCCTCATCTATTTCTGCGGATTATAGTTCAAGTACTGGTGCACTAAATTTATTCATATCTGCAGTCACTTCGTCAAACTCTTCTGAATGTTCGCGTACAGTCTTCCTATAGTCATTTTTAAGGGTGTTTTGTAATGGTGTGTCACATTTATTGCAGTAACACACTTTTCATGACAATAGATACATCTTGTCTTGTCATCCTACAATCAAGGTATATGCTATCATCCAGCCAGACTGTGTGACATAAACACAGACTATCAGGAAGACTTTGTTACACTATCAGTGAGACTTTGTCACATTAACTTATTGTATTTCATTATTTTGACTACGATAACTATTAAACATCAGTGTAACAGGCGACCATTAGGCTATAACAGATAACAATATGGAGTGATACCTACAACCTTTTTTTGCGATTATCAGAATCAAGTAACAACATAAAATGATCATATCGATATCAGATTTACAAAACATCACTAAGAATTGATTTTACAATTTGTCATGGTATTATGTAGGCCTACACAGAGACTCGGACAACTATATATTTGACATGCTGGTATAGTTTAAATGCTGAATCAAATATTTACTTATCATTTAAGGCTGCTATCACGTTGGCTGTCGTCACGCTGCAACAAAATTATCATCACGTTTGCGTAGCAGCATTTGTATGCTTGGTGGCGGTTTTTACCCCTCCCCTTTTCCTGTTTTAAAGATTTATATATTTGCTTAGAATGGAGCATTCTAATTATTTTTATATGATATGTGTTGTATTGCAAATATGAGCTTCATATGTGTTTTTCGTTTAACATTGTTGTGATAGATTTCAAGTTATGAACTGGCAATGTTTACACTTGTAGCTGTGTTTGTCAAAAATAAATTGACCTTTTCAATCACACATATGTTATGTATTAGTAGAGTTATTTTGTCAATAATAAATTGACCTTTTCAATCACACATATTTGTTCATGTATAGTTATTTAATTGTTTGCTGCAGGGAAACTAGCTACAGGAAGCCGGTGCGAGATTTATTGCGCTCACATTAGTTTGTATTTTTAGACAGACATAAATAGACTATATATATTGTATAAACTATATATGTGTGTGTGTATAATTAGAAATGGATGGGACCCTGTCAGTTTTTTTCTGGATCCGCCCCTGAAATTAGGACAGAATGAAGGTGAAAAATTAAACGTAGGCTACTCTTTTTAACTGTCCTAGCTGTCTTTTTCTGCAGGACAAACGTTTCTAAAATACTAAAATATCGTATGTACATTTCATAGAACTTATTGAATGGTTATTGACTAAAGAACATATCAAAAATATTTTATCACTTTTGCATAGAAATAGTTCTGCATCTCTCATTGAAGAGGAGAAAAGAACACTGTTTCCAAGTCCACTTAGTAGTGTTGTATGTTGCTTAAATACCTTCCATGTACTTTTTTTACCATGACCACTCATCTGACTTACAGTATCGCACCCTGTAAGTGCATGATATGCCAAGATATTTTAATGCATGGAGGTAAAGAAATATCGTGGATCGCAATGTATCGGCGTTGCTGTCGGGTGCAGCTCTCATCCAAACTTGGCAAAGTTGTCCTGAGAAGTAAATCAATAGCACTAAAACGTCAGTGTCACTGCAGGAAATGATCAACCGTTCATATTCTTCTCTATGAGCAGCCTTTGCATGAAGTATGATGCGAGTTTTCTCTTCCTCTTGACATGATTGAAGCATATGTATGTCTGATCCACGTGATGACTCTACAGCAGTCTCATCATCGAATACACCACCTGTTATAAGTTTATACTGCCCCATACCTTCTTAGAGATAGATGATGTCTAACATATAACGATTGAGGTCGAATTGCACTATGTATGTTTGACTTAGAAATTGAAGACACAGAATATACTCCGTCTTCTAACAAGGAGGCTGGGAAATCAAGAATGAAACGAGACAGAGAAGATGTTCACAAGCTTGCTGAGCAATTTGCATAATTCCCAATATTTAATGATGATAGCGAAGATCTAGCATGCTTAATGACAAGAGATAGACATGTAGCTTCTGACAATATTAAAGAAGCTTTATCAGACGCAAAAATCCATAGCGAATCGAGTTTGTCAACACACGTCTTTGTACCAGACAGGTGGGGTTTCACGTAAAATTAAAAAAGTCAAATAGCCGTACACTAAAGACAATGTATCTGGTCCAGAATAAGAAAGGGGGTACTGGGATGATTGCTAGTAGTAGTACTTTTTGCCCCCATCCGGGGAGGTGCATTAGGGATCTGTTCAGTTAGTTGCATGCTGAATGGCATGGTACAGAAGCACTAGTCTACAGCAATCACCCAAGGGAAGCTGCAGCCTCCTCGTATCTGGCCATAATCTTCGGGATTGCCAGTGGCATACCCTGGTTTATCCGCTCAACTGCGGTGCTAATGCAGCTCTCGCATCAGTGCTAGCGCTGGTGTAGGCTGTGGTAGCCTTAAATAACCGACAATAGCGTGTTTGACATTAGGTCTCTCCCGTGGGATGAATGGAGTTACCCAGAGGGAGTTATCCTTCCTATTGTTACTCTGGGGACTATCCGACCCGAGGATAGCGGAGCTGCGCGAAATGCCACGGAGTTTCAGCAATAAATTGCACAGCGAAACCCAAGTCTCCGGCCATCTGGGCATATCTGGGGGTAGACCCCCTAGACATGCCCAGAACCCCTTATCGGGCGAGCGTATTACAATGTCACTTAAAAGACCTTTTATGTCGTAAAGTGACGTAAAGCAATGATTTACTACTACTACTAGAATAAGAAAGAAGTAATAGATAAAGGGAAATCAGTTAAAGTTAACATGGCCTTGTTTCAACATTTGCTAATTGCCAGAGAAGCAGGTAGAAATGTGGTGGAATTATCACCTGTCCCTCTGTCCTTGGCAGATCCTGCTGGGAATTTACGTTCTGGAAATACGTCTGCATTGACAGCTATACTTAAAACGGTGTGACAAGTGAGTCACTTCCAGTATCAATGTTGAGAACGTGTGACATAATCGATGGCCAAGCATTAGTTGAGTCTCTAGGAAAACCAACAGGAGCAAAGACATTTGGTGAACTTGCTGAATCATTTATTGCTCCAGCGCTCAGTCATTCCAATATCAATTGCACACGAGTTGATGTTGTGTTTTATAGGTACACAACGGCCTCTATCAAAGCAGGTACCAGGTCGAAGAGGGAAGGTAGGACTCGCTCTGTCCTCTGTAAGATTGACAGCAGGGATATTCCTCTACCAGTGAACTGGAAATCATACATAGATCTACCTGAAAATAAGGCAAACCTTACAATTTCCTCACTGTTCAAATGATGCTTGTAGCGAGAAGTAAGGAAGGTATGGAACAGTATGAACTTATGACAGGTGGTGGATTCGATGATGAAACTGTTGTGGAGTCATCACGTGGATCTGACATACATATGCCTCAATCATCTCAAGAGGAAGCGGATACTGGCATCATTCTTCATGCAAAGGCTGTTCATAGAGAAGGATAGGAGCGGTTGATCATTTTCTGCATAGATACTGACGTTTGGTATTATTTATTTACTTCTCAGGACAACTTTGACAAGTTTGGGTGAGAGCAGGCACCCGACAACAACGCCGATACACTGCGATCCATGATATTTCTTTACCTCCAACTATGCATCAAAATATCTTGGCATATCATGCACTTACAGGGTGCGATACTGTAAGTCAGATGAGTGGTCATGGTAAAAAAGTACATGGAAGGTATTTAAGCATGTAACACTACTATTTGGACTTAAACACGGTGTACTTTCCTCCTCTTCAATGAGAGATGCAGAATAATTTCTATGCAAAATATATTCACCGGCCACTGATGAAACTTCAATCAATGAGATAAGATATCGTATGTTTCAAAAGGGAACGAAACAGCAAAAGAAGCTACCACCTACCCAATAGTGTATGGAAGAGCACATCTAGCGTGCACACCATCGGACCAATGTGTGGCTTCAGGCTGATGTTGCTTTCCCCAAACAGGAACCTCCAACTGGAAATGGCTGGTATGAGGATCCCCAGAGTGGCAAACTCCACCCAAAGTTTATGGTGAGTGATGCTTTTCCCAAAGACTTTACAGATATTGCAAATGTCAAAATTGTTCAACTGTGCGGTGTTCTTGTAGGTCAAATATTTTAAAATGTACTGGTGTATGTGCTTGCTTTGATGGCATATGCCACGATCCATATAATTATTGTGACATAGGCCTACTCTGATCACGCAGACTCTGATTAAAATAATGGCTATACCTGTATACCTCTAATCTTAATTATATCACATTTGATGCTGGGTAAACTTTCTAATTGTGTTTACTGAATATTATACTAATACTATCTAGCCAATTTTATTTTTTCTGAGACGATAATTCATGTTGTATTAATGTTGTGATGTGATGTTGATAACAAGGTATTTTTTTCATTTTACTGCGAGCTATGCATTCAGCTATCATCATCGTTTGATAGGTATAAT
Source organism: Flabesymbios commensalis (assembly GCA_964017125.1). Classification (NCBI taxonomy): domain Eukaryota; kingdom Metazoa; phylum Annelida; class Polychaeta; order Terebellida; family Flabelligeridae; genus Flabesymbios; species Flabesymbios commensalis. Next base: position 55,643,264 of record OZ024915.1, read on the forward strand.
TTTAAAAGGGGTATAGTTTTAGTTGATCAGTAATATTCAGTCGTGGCCTTTGTACATTCAGATTGTTCAGCCTATACTGAATTCTTCATACTATTTGATATATTATATAGTCTGTTAACATAAACCAAATCATTTTGAAGGTTTTTCAGAGTTCATTCAGTTCAATTAATCATTCATAGGTAAAGAGTTGTCGTGTTATACTACATGTATGCCTATATAGATGGCTTTTGAGATGACATATTCATACCTTTTTTACATGTTTCGTTTATAAAATCATGTCGCTTTTCACCACCTTGTCTACGTCTTTACAAAATATGTCATAATTTTGTGGGAAATCAAAATATCAAGTGTCATATGGGCCTAAAATGACCAGGAGGGACCCAGGAACAATGTAGAAATGGGTGACATCTTGTAACATTCCGTCGCCCCTGACTTATTTTTTTGCATTATATTCCTAGTCTATTATTTCATGTATCATGAATTGCAAATACTGTATTAAACATCGGTGATAACTTGAAAACTAGCCTTTAAGGAAGTAATAAGACTTAAACCTAGTGCCTCTCATAACTCCACTAAGGAGTGACCGGGGTCAATAATGATGCTACTTAATTTTAATGTGTGATTGTATAATTGTGTATATTTGGTGAGACAATAATAAACATTTACATATACGCAGCCCCCGCACAAATGAAAATCATGAGCGGCCATTTTGAATTTGTGCAAATAAGGGAATATCAAAACATATTTTTCTTGTTTCATAAATCTCCATAAAAATGTACTACTTGCCCACCACCCAGGTTTAGTTATAGATGTCGAAAAATAACATCTTGCCTGCTGGGAGATGGAATTTAATATTGTTAAATCTCTATTAGGCCTTGACTGAATAATTTTAACAATACATCTGAACAATCAATAACTTAGTATATACCCTTATGTATTTTTGTGCAAAATGTTTGTTAAAAGCCATTTTTTTGTTGATTCCTATTTGAAACATAGCGATGATGAGAAAAAAAGGGGATTGCATTTTTTTATAAGTCTTAAATCAATGAAAATTGGCTAAATCCAAAATGGCCGCCATGTTTTCAAGATAATATCTATTTCACCATAACTTTTGAAATAATGAACACAAAAACTTGTATAATTTATCGATTGTTTTGGTTTAAAACGCGGGAAAACAGATAACCCCATTATATTTTCGAAATAAACAGTGTAAACTCGATTTTTGTCGCTTTTATAAAAAACATAACAAAATAGCAAAGGATATCTGCTGTGCTAGAGGTTGTGTTCTAACGATGTGTGGAGGACAGTGTCATCTGATAATCTCACCATTCTCAGGAGGTTATCCCCTAGAGGGGGTGGGGAAATCGGTGAATAAATATTTGTGGCCAAAAATATACCTTTGAATATATTTGGCTTATAGTTAATTATAGTTTCGGGCGAAAACGTACCCTTTAATAGGCTTATGCAGATTTGGAACAATAACACACCCTATATGAATAGACACAATGCTCAGGATAACTTGACAGTTTTAACAAACTATCAGTGTCACTGTCTAAAAACATAAAAAAACAGCTTTTTGCACAGCACATATGAACATACACATGATACAACTGGGTTATTTTATTGACCCTTGAATATGCAGTACATGGGATTCTCATATCCATATACCAGAAGTTTCACCCCTTGAATATACAGAAATCGGCACAGTTCTAATACACCATTTATCCTGGTCCAGTTTAGGCATAATTTATATGTGCACAAAAGTGTCCGAATGCCCCATTCATTCACTTATTCACTTATGATATATATTATCAACAAGTTTCTGAAATATTATTAAATTAATGATAAATTTGTTTATTATTACATAAAAATTATCTTCAATGCAAGAAAATACCATTCAAAAGTAGTTACTAAAATTACATTATGGCACAAGCTAATAGTTTGCATTTTTTTAATGACAATATATAGCGATAGTCGGACAGACAGACAGAAAGACAGACATATAGACAGACAGTGTAGAAGTTCAAACGTGATTCAAACGTCAATATCACATTTTTGGACCTTTACTCCAGTCGTGACCTCAAGCATGAAGTTATATAATTATACTATTAAGAATGATACCACAAAAAAACACGTAAAGGTCCCATTTTGTTTTAAATTCTAGCAGTCAAATCATGTAATATGACGAAACTCGAAATTGTTATATTTATCACCCCGAAAACATGTAACTTAATTTACTTTATTATCTCATCTACCTGATCCACCTAATTCGTTTATCTGATATAACAATACAAATCAGAATTTTAAATATATAATGTTGATTATATTATCGGAACTATCCTTTCTCTAAATCTATATGAAAAAAAAAATTAAAAATAAAATATATTTAGCGTATGTCTGAGAGTGGTCAACATAGTCCAAGGGTTCAGAGTCAAATACCCCCCCCCCTTTTTTATACCTGTCACCATTTTTTTCACATACTAGGAGGTCACATGTTAGTGTTAGTCACATGACGGTTGCAAAAAATCAGAATATCTAATCCAAGATGGCCGCCATTTTTGCCCATTTTGAGCATATTGGGGGAATTATTCATTTTTAAAAATAATCGCTTTAGTCCGAGCCCAACCTTGTTCTGTTACGTATACAATGTTTTTTTGATGTTTCTTGTAGATTTATTTTCTGCTGAATTCAAATACGATGAGTGCTAGCTTGAAAAATTTGTGATTTTTTTTTAAATTCAAGGTCAAAGGTCAATTTCAAGGTCAAATATGATTTTTTCCACAAATGAAGTTAGGAACAAGTGTAATACCTAAATTTCATGTGATTTTGAGATTGCTATCCATTTTTTGAAATTATTTTAAATATTCAAGGTCATCTTCAAGGTCAAAAGGTCCATTTTAGGTCCAAGTGAAAGGAAATATTAATTTTACTAAGAAAACCTAGGAACATGTGTAATACCTATTTTTCTGTACATTTTTTTGCTATTTTTAGCATATTGGAAAATTATTCATTTAAAAAAAATCGCTTTAGTCCGAGCCTAGCCTTGTTTTGAAACGTATACAATGTTTTTTTGATGTTTCTTACAGATCAAAGATTAATTTCAAGGTCAAATAGGATTTTTCAACAAATGAAGCGAGGAACAAGTGTAATACCTCAATTCCATGTGATTTTGACTGAGCTATCCATTTTTTAAATTATTTTAATTATTCAAGGTCATCGGCAATGTCAAAAGGTTAATTTCAAGGTCAAGTAAAAGGAAATATCATTTTTACTAAGAAAAGTTAGAAATATGTGTAATACCTCTTTTTCTGTACATTTTTTGCCTTTTTGAGCGAATTGGGAAATTATTCATTTAAAAAAATAATCGCTTTAGTCCGAGCCTAACTTTGTTGTGTTACATATACAATGTTTTTTTTTATATTTCTTATAGATTTTCTTCTGTTGAATTAAAAACCGCTGAGTGTTAGTTTGAAAAGTTTGCGTATTTTTTTTTAATTCACGGTCAAAGGTCAATTTCAAGGTCAATAAGGATTTTTCAACAAATGAAGCAAGGAACAAGTGTAAAACCTCGATTTCGTGTGATTTTGACTTGGCTATCCATTTTGTAAATTATTTTAGTTATTTAAAGTCATCTTCATGGTCAACAGGTCAATTTCATTTAGGAGAAAATATCCTTTTTAACAAGTAAAGCTAGGAACGCGTGTAATAATACCACTTTTTCATGGGATTTTGACAGAAAAATCCATTATTAGTATAATTTTGATGATTCTAGGTCATCTTCAAGGTCATTGATTAAACATGCTGTAAGTGAAATGATCAAGTGACAGAAACGCAAAGCTAGGAACTTGTGTAATGTCTTTTTTTTGTAGAATTTTGAATGAAAAATCTAGTTATAGTATTATTTTGGTGATTCAAGGTCATCTTCTTGATGGTTCTTGTAGCTAACTTTCTTTGTGGTGAATTCAAATCCGATAAATGCCAGCTTGAAAAGTTTGGGAATTTTTGTAAATTATTTTTGAAGGTTAATTATGATTTTTCAACAAATGGAGCTTGGGGAACAAGTGTATAAAGCGCATCTTCCCACTCAGCAAGCCAGTACACCTTTGGTTACGTGATCCGGCTTCAGAATCAGAAAACAGAACTCTGAAGCGATGAAAAAGTATGCTGAGGCATTTTCAAGTACTCTTCTCACTCTGCTATGTCTAAGTCTCTTTGTGAATCATATTCCTGTGTGGAGATGGTTTTATCATGTTTAGCAGCCATTTCCTTATTGCAATAGCATCGTCTGTAACGTAACAAAAAGGTATAGGCTGTGTCCCTCCAGGTAGTGTGTCAGCTTCTTGTCAGCTTCTATCATACTTAATTGCCTTGAACAAGCTTGCATCGTGGAAGGCGCTTCCATCTGAAGCGCTACATTCAGCCCCAATTCACATATAATAATTTATAATTTGAACCAACGAAAGCCATCAACACCGAGCTATGAAACCCTTTAGAAATGTATTTGATGCATCCACCATTTGCTGAACATTTTATGAACGCTTGTACGAACTCCTCAATTACGGTATCGCACGTTGCTGACGATTGTGTTACTAGCAACGCGAAAGCCACAGGAGGGAGATTGATATGTTTCCCCAGTGGTTAAAGATGATTATAGATGGCCAGCCTTAAACCTGGTGAAATAGCCTCACGAAGCTGTGTGTTTTTTCAATGCGATGTCTCACTCTGCCAAGAATTTGTTGGGAGATGTCCTCATCCAGACTTGGAAAGTTTTTTGTAAAAGTTACTATTATTATATGCAAGAAAATCTGGCATTAATTGACTTTTATAAACCTTGTGTTTTTCATGTAGCTATTCTGCACACCACATGTTTTTTTTTGTCTCTCCTTCCTTTCGAATAAAAGCCAAATCAGCTGTTACAGCTGCAGCTCTGAGCAAGACTTCTTCCTTGAAAATGTAGCAGCCAATCCAGAGCCTTATTAGAAACTCCCAAGATATATTAACACAGATGGAGCAGTCCATTTTTTTTATAAAAATAGGGATCCGTACAAAGACTTTACATAAACCGCATAATTCTGACCCTAGCAGCCGTATCATAACTGAACAATGACCTCTGAGTGCACTCTGACCGCCACATAAAGTGACCGTTAAACAACCTCATGGTAACCTCATGACAACCTCAAGGTAAACTCATGGAAGCAGCGCAGACCACCTGTTTTGAAGCGAAAAGTAAGCTGCCCATGAGGTAGCCTTACATCAACCTCAGGCTGCCCGTAAAAAATGAGAAAAAACGTAAAGAAACAGTCATTTTTTAGCCGCGATTAACTGACCGGGAGAACTAGACCGTAAGCAAGATCTAGCTTTTAAACCTCTTTTTCCTTTTCATGTGATTTTGACTGGGCAATTTATTTGTAATATATTTTCATGAATTCAAAGTCATCTTCAAGGTCAACAGATCAATTCCAAGGTCAGGTAAGCAAAAATATCATTTTTATCAAATAAAGCTAGGAACGTGTGTTTTTTCGTAAGATTCAAATCTATTTATGGTATTATTTTGGTGATTCAAGGTTATCTTCAAGATTGAAAGGTCAACGCCAAGGTCAAAAAAATGTAAAAAAATATGATTTTTAAGAAACAAAAATAGGAAGCAGTGTAATACCATGTACGTCTTTTTTTGTGCAATTTTGATTGCATAATTTATGTCTGGTACTATTTTGATGATTAAATATCATATTCAAGGTCAAAAGGTCAATTTTAAGGCAAGTAAAGGAAAATATTATTTTACATATAAAGCTATATAGGAAGGTGTGCAATAACTCTTTTTCGCGGGATTTTGACTGTAAAATCAAGGTCGTTTATTATTTTGGCAAAGGGCGACAAAGAGGCGCTAAAGTACGACTAGTGCCACATGCGAAATAGTAATGATGCCTTAAGCAAAACTGAATATTTAGCTGATGTTGCAGCAGTGCAAAAAATCATGTGATCTATTCCTACAAGGGTGCTGAAAAATTGTCTTGACATACCAATAAATCCCATCAACGATGTAATTGTTAGTATGGACAAGGGTGAAGTTACAACACTGCTCGACTTGTCGGCTGCTTTCGACAACAAACCTGAATATCTCACCGACTTACTTGTTTGGCCGAAATGTTCAAAATATCTACACTCCACAAATTCAAATAGATTTATTGTTCACCTTGAAATCAAATCAAATCATGTTTATTTAAAATCGGTTTTTGGGAAAATACAAACATTAGCCAAAGGTTATTCCACAGATTTGTAAGGTAAAAATCAACAATATTATAACAATAACAGACATTCAAATATTTATACATGCATTTTTCAAATATAGTAAGGGAAGCTATCGTAAAACAATTAATTTAAATGAGTAGATAAAATATTATACATTATTTGCATTTACGTTGAATAATTATAAAATATAGTAGATTAAAACATGTTATAGATTAAAGTATTTAAGAGTTATAATAAGTTATCACAGCATATATATATAAAATTATCACAGATTATCAAAGCCGTTTTCTACTGGTCCCCCGAGCAACAACACCTATTTCCTGGTAGCCCATTCCATCTCTTTATGCGAGTCTTGAAACTGGAGAGAGAGGGAGCATGCCTAGTTGTTTCCGGAAGACTGTTCCAAATGCGTGGGGCCCGATATGAAAAAGAATTTATTCCATGTTTGCTTTTGTATGATGGTAAGTATAATTTTGAATTTCTATTGCAATTTATCAGATCTTTCAAGTAGTTTGGTGCTTGATTATGGAAAATTTTGTAAGTGAGAATAGCAATGCTCCTCTCCCTGCCCAGTTCCAGGGTCGGCAGTTTGGCCTTGTGTAGGAGATCATGGTATGTTGTATCATAATCTCCGTACACAAAGCGTAAGGCTCTCTCCTGTATTTTTTCCACTCTTCGGATGCTGGTCTTCCCACAGAAGCGCCATACAACTGAACAGAGGCAGAGGATAAAACTTCTAAATATGGCCATTCTGTCTTTACAATTTATAAAAGGTGATAGTCTCTTCAGTACATTTAAGTGATTTCCGGCTTGCAAACAAATTTGTTGAATATGAATTTCAAAATTTAGTTTAGAGTCCAAATTGACCCCGAGCAGTTTTACGTGGTCTTCTGAAGATAATTTGATCCCGTCTATTTCAATTTCCATATCATTTTCGACACAATTTATGAATATTGCCTGGAATTTCTCAGGGTTGGCCAGCATCTGATTTAGTGTGAACCATGCTATTGCTACTCGGGATTCAGCTTGGAGAAGGTCGACAACGAGTTTCTGGGTGGGCTGTACAGTAGTCACGGTGTTGTCGTCTGCATAATTTATAAGTTCAGCTTTTTTGATAGAATAAAACATGTCATTTATAAAAATATTAAAGAAAATGGGCCCCAAGATAGATCCCTGAGGTACCCCTTGATAATATCAGCCCACTCGCTTCTCTCGTTGCCGACCCTCACCCTCTGCTTTCTTCTTTCAAGGTAAGAGGTGACCAGCTAAATACTGAGGTCATCTAGACCATACGCTTTGAATTTTGCAATTAATAATTTATGTGGCATGCAATCAAATGCCTTGCTGAGGTCCATCAATATGGCCCCAGCTGATTGATGTGCTCTGATTGTTTTTTTGAATTTTTCAGTTAGAGCTAATAGTGTATCTTGGCAGCTGTACCCGGTTCTGAATGCAGATAAGGCTTCGTCAAAAATGTCTCTAAAATAAGTATTCAGCTGATCAGCCATTACCCTTTCAAAAATCTTCGACAAGCAAGGTAGTATACTGACAGGTCGATAATTTTCTTTTTTAAGGTTATCAGCTTTTTTATAGACTGGTATAACCTCAGCCATTTTTAGACAGTCGGGAAATATTCCTCTATCAATGGATTTATTGATCATGCCTGTGATAGATTTCGAAATTTCAGGTCCGGCTATTTTTACTACTTTAGGTGGAATGAGGTCAGGGCCTGTTGCTTTTTGGGGATTTAGAGATCTTATAATTTTAGTCAAATCTTTTTGTGTCGTATGCCTAAATGTAAAATTTGATCCTGGAGGTAATTTTTCAGAAATGCTTTTAATGCTAGGATGATCAATATATCCATTTTCATTATCTGATGGTTCACCTATATGTGCAGCCACATTGATGTAGTAGGTGTTCATAATATCAGCTACCTGCTTAGAGTCATGAACAATGTTTTCGTTTTTACTCAGAATTAGATCATTCCTGACTGATGCCTCTTGTTAGTAATAAAGGGCTTGACCGTTTTCCAGAAAGTAGCCCCAGATGGCTTTCTATCTGTAAATTTGTTTTTGAAAAAATCTTATGGATTTTCGTCTGATATCAACACAGAGGTTTCTTTGTTTTCTGTAAGCCTCCCAATTTTCATCTGATCTATTTGTTAAGTCTTTTTCTGCTCCATATGGACTGTCTCAAATGTTTATTTAGAAATGGAGGCTGGTCAGGCCGGATTTTTTTTTCTTCAATACGGGCATGATCATCTATGACATTTCGAAAACCATCATTGAACATTTTCCAGCAGTCATTTACATCCTGGACGTTATGGCAGGTTGTTAAATTTGTTGCCGACAGGTCATCTAAAAACAGTTGTCTATTTAATTTTTGTATGATCTCAATTTAATTATTTTACATTTTGGATATTGAACATGAGCTTTCATGGTGGTAACTACAGTGGCGTGAACATCACTAATTCCGTCTATGACAGATTGAGTTCTTTGAAACTGACGTGGTCTGTTGGTAAGAATGACATCAAAAAGACTCGGTGGTGATTTCGCAAAACAGGTTGGATTTTTTACTAATTTTGTCAGGTTGAAGGAGCTCATAATGGTAAGCAGAGGCTCTGGACTCTTATTATTTCGATGTAATAAATCATAATTTAGATCTCCCATAATGCTGATGTTTTAATATTCTGATGTCATTTCCTCCAACAGTATCACTGAAGACCTGGTCTGCTAGGCGTGGAGGTCTGTACATCGCAGCACAGGCCCATTTGTCTTTTCCAATATTATTCTCCAGGACTATTGTCTCAACTCCTCCTGTTGTTTCCATCTTTTCCCTTCGCCTGACAGGTAGCTCAGAGCGGACATAAACAATGATACTTCCCCAATTTTTTGTTCGATCTTTTCTATAGATGGCGTACCCAGGGTGATGAAATTGGGCGGTGGGAATAGATTGATCTAATTTAGTTTCTCCAATTGCAAAAATATCTACCAATTTTTGATTGAAAATGATATATCTGTGTATTTGTGTTTGTAACTATTTATATTCAGAAAACCAAAAATCGGACACTGTCCGTTCTTGTGTTTAAGGGATCAAAGCTCTGAAAATAAATTTTCTCCGTCTCTTTTCGCTTCTCCTGTCTCAAGCATAGGGGGTTCCTTTGGTGGTCCTTGATCATTGTCACATGTCCTACCACCGCCAGGGCCAGCGTTCTCTTCGTCACTGTCTTCTGACAAACTGTCTACAGGATCTGCTGCAGGCATGCAGCCAGGACAGAACCAATGCTCCTCACCCGCCTCTGGACTAGTAAGATGTTCATATGCTAAGTCTGTCATGCCTATACATTTGGCGTGAATCCACATTTCTCAACTATCACATTGAATGCCTTTCTGGTTACTCTTCACTGGTCTTGTACATTTCTTACAGGGGTGCCTGTAAACTGGAGTCTTTCGTTTGGGATTTATAGGTTCTGTTCCAGGACCAGGATTAGTAGCTATGTCTCCTGCTAAAAGCAACGAGACTGAGATGTAATATCCATTAAATCCTGCATCTTCACCATAAGCAGTTGTCACATGCACGCTGGATCTTCGTTTGCATCTGGCCCACCTGTGGCTATGTCCCAACCCTCACGCTGTGTACATCTGCCTAGCGACCGTCGACCACATATCGATAGTTGAAGTTCTCTATATATCATGTGTCGAAAGCCAAAATTCACCAAGTGCTCAGTTGCATGTTCAAAATTGTCCCTGTCGCCTTGCAATATATTCTTTGTTTTAATAAGGTTTCAGTGCTCAGCGTGGAGGGGAGCAGGTTGGTAAAGATTGCAATTAGGACGAGAGTGCTGACTGTGATGCTCTGTAATTTGGTTGCCATTTTCCATTCCGTCCAGTTCTTTATACTCGAGAGTCACCAAGTGATTAACTGGCTCAGTTGCGTATTGTTAAGAGTCCTCTGGTGAGTAAAAGATTAAAACAAATTCGTTTCTTTATGAGCGATAATTTGCAAAGTTGCTTTTAAAATGTAAAACATGAATGAAAAGTTCTATTTATCTTCTTGTCCACTTACGTTGGATATTCAGAATGTTCAGTTTTATCTTCTGAGCCAAAAAGTGATTTTCCAAAGGGATTTTGTATTTTATATCTTTGATTTTGTTTCCCCGGAAATTTTGGCTTGTTTGTTTATCAAGCTATACATCTGTATCGTCCGGAACGCCTCTCAATTGGTCTTTACCACATTTCCGTCACCTTTTATCACCTCTCCATTGATCTTTAATGCCTCTCAATTGCACTTTAACACCTTTTCATCGCCATTCAACACCTCTGTGGCACCTTATACCGCCTTACATTGCCTCTTAATGCTTCTGTGTCGACCTTTATCATTTTGTTCCTCGCCTTTTTAAAGCCTTCACGTCAATCATTAATGCCTGTCCTTCACCATTTAACGCCTCTGCGTCGCCCTATACGCTTTTCCATCATTATTTAAAGCTTCATGGTCACCCTTTAATGCCACATCTTCGCCCTTTGCCGCCTTGCCATCGCCATTTAACGCTTCCGTCGCCCTTAAGCGCTTTTCCATCGCCATTTTACCGCATCTGCAGAGTCTTCAACGCCTCTCCACCACTCTTTAATGCATCTCCATCGGCATTTAACATATTTTATACGCCCTTTAACACCTTTCCATCGCCCTTTGACGTCTCCCCGTTGCCATTTAACGCTCCTCGCCTGTAAATGCTTATACATCACCCTTCAACCCCCCCCCCTCTCGCCCATCAACCCTTTAAGTCTTCACGATGCATTAAAGCATCATTTTACATCCCTGAAAACAGACTTAATTTTCCTACAACAAAGAGTTTTAGATCGAAAATTTCCATGCAACTGGATTACCAATACATGGCAATTTTCTTTACTTTTCCACCCACTTCAAGTCAGCTTTATCCACTACACGTCAAGAATCGCGGCAGCAATTTGCGGCTTGTAGTGGATGAAGATGACAATGGTAAATTCAGGCTTTAAAGGGTTAACATACTTACATTGTTATTTAACGCTTCCTTGTTGTCATCTAACGCTGTTCCACAGGCCTTTAATGCCTCCCCGCTAATTTTTGATGCATCCTGTCACACTTTAACGTCCCTTCTTCGCCCTTAACGCCTACTTGTTGCCCTGTGGCGTATCCTTATTGCCCTTCAACACCTCCTCATTGCTCTTTAACACCTCACCATTGCCGTTTCATCCCTTTTAGTCCCCCGCTAGCGCCCTGTTGGTCGCTTTTTAGCACCTTGTCGCGGCCCTTTAACGCCTCCCCATCGTCCGTTAACGCCTACCTGTTGCCTTTTATTGCCTCACCATTGGCCTGAACGCGTTTCTGTCACCTGATCATTTCACTTAGAGCATGTTTAATTAATGACCTTGAAGGTGACCTAGAATAACCAAAAATATATTATGAATGGATTTTTCAGTCAAAAGCCCATAAAAAAGAGGTATTACACACGTTCGTAGCTTTACTTGTTAAAATGGATATTTTTTCTTATTTGACCTTGAAATTGACCTTTTGACTTTGAAGATGACCTTGAATGATCAAAATAATTTTAGAAATGCATTGCTCAGTCAAAATCACGTGAAAATGAGGCATTGCACTTGTTCCTAGCTTCATTTGTTGAAAAATCATGTTTGACCTTGAAATTGACCTTTGACCTTGTTTTTACAAAAATGCCCGACCTTTTCAAGCTAGCACTCATCGGATATAAATTCAGCAAAACAAAATCTATAAAAAACATCAAAAACATATTTTATAAGTAACAATGTAAGGTTGGCACGGACTAAAGCAATTATATTTTAAAATGAATGATTTGTTCTAAATGCCCAAAAATGGTAAAATATGTCCAGATTGGCTGCCATCTTGGATTAGATATTCTGATTTTTCCAGCCGCAAGTCAGGGGACTAACATGGCTTTTTGACACCCCTAGACATCCTAGTATGTGAAAAAAAGGTGGCAGGTATAAAGAGGGGGGGGTGAGGGGGGGGGGGACTCTGACAGCCCTAGGACTAACAAGGCCGAACTTTTAAAATAGGCTTCCACTCTGTACGTACCATGTTGCCATTACATATTATCACTAAATCTTAGTGTAATTTTGAGGTATCATTAAATTAAATGTACAGTTTATAAGAACTAACTTATTGACATAACGTTTATCACATAATCATATGATAAAATATAAATTTAAGGATAATGACACAATCATGATCATAGCTATAACAGCTCTTTAAAAACTAACGATTAGATAATAATTTTCTTTTATTCCAGTTTCACTCATCTTCTTCCCATTCAAATTGTATAATGTACCTTTATTTATTCTGCAATAAATTAATATGACTTATCGTAGGAGGGCATTAACGCTAAGTAACTCAAGGCCAGACCCATACACGGTTAATAGGTTGTCTTAACTTCAAACACACTAAAATTTTCAGTACATTTTTCAGACATACGTGCCACAAGGATACATTTGGTCTGCTCCTACTTTACTTTCCAGAAATTTCACAAGAGCATTGCAAGATCTAGATGATACTACCGCCTTTAGATATCACCATAGGACCAATGTCAGTTTAACTTCCACCAAATTGGCGGAGAAATATAGACCCATTTTACTGCAACAATGAATTTAATACTACAAATGGATAACATATATTTTGTGGAAGATTAGTTAGACTTGCATGACAACTAAATGCCAGAATTAAGATAGTTAGCGTAGTAATTGTTTTCTGTACGATGAGCTCTAATCGACCTTATGACCTTATGTTGTCCTTGGTATGATACTTGGTGGTTATTGGAAAGGCCAATTCTGCAACCCGAGCTGATAGAAATCGTGATTTTCTTTAGTATACCCCATTCCATTAATGTGGAATTTTTTTTCGTTTTTTGCGTCAAATTGTGCAAGTGCTTGAGGACAAAAACAAAAATCAGGATAGTATGACCTTGTTGTTGACGTTTTGCAAATCATCTATATATAGTATTGAGCTATTAACCCTTTAACCGCCGGTGCCGTCCATATTCGTATTTTACTTTTTATATTAGCACATTACATATCAGCTTTTAAACCTGTTTAAGATAAAAAGTGACATTAATCATCAAGATTTGAAATTTTTTAACCTCTATTTTGTCAAATCTGAATAATTTTCACTCACTTGAAATTGTGGATCGCGTCAGCGTGATACAACTTCGAGTGGGTGAAAATTCCACTTGAACAATTTGGCGGTTAAAGGGTTAATATCTATACACAACTGTTGATCTATGTGAATCTTTAAATCAAAATGAAAAAATAGGTACCCGGTATACGATTACTATTCAGTTGTTTGTAGTAATATAGTCATTACATCGGTCACTTGACCCAAAACAATTATAGTTTTATATTTTTGACCATAGAGCTTGAAATGAACAATTTTCCCAAAATGTAAATATTAACTTATTCTCCATAACATGACATGACATCACTCAGTATTTTTGGCCTTAAGAAGTGTTAGTTGCGCAGTTGACCTCTTGCACTCCAGAATTATGCGCAGAATAGATACCAGATTGAATTCATTTATAAAGATTTTATCAGATTTGACATTAAAATGACATTATAAAGTCCCCATCGGGAAGGGGACCCTCAGTGTATGTGAACAATTACACCCTATTGATCGATTGGTTCATATTCAAACCTATCATGCAGTTTTCATGTTTATGGGTGATGTGTCGACTTACTACACGCGTATAATGAATAGATGTGCCGGTATGTAATTTACTCAAAATATAACTTCAGTGATTTTATGGCGGCCATTTCTTGTTTAGCAAAAAATCCACAAGGAGCTCCTCATCTGCTCAGATATCACTGTAGGGGAGCCAGCCAAGCATAATCAAAAGAAAAAAAAGTATTGGCCAAAACTATGTTAGTCGCAGTTTCACAGCGATACCCAGTGTTTTTTTTTATATTGGCATGAATAGAGACTTTAAAATATGTTTTTCTAAAAACAAATGCAAGAATTGGCTTTCTCATACCTGAAAACATTAGAATAGATATATTATTTATGTCTCTATAGTATGTAGTTGCAAAATTATTCGCAAATATGTTTGTTTTTATGTACGGTGGCGGCCATCTTAGATTTCGTCATTTTGGACATTTTCTCAACCTATGAAAATGCAATCCCTTTTTTTCTTGATCCTCATTGAATTTTTATTCAGAATCAATTGAAAAATCAATTTTAACATACAAAATACACGAAAGTGTTATATGTGACATATGAGCCTACACTAACTGTTGGTACATCTGACATAGCTTGACATTGTGCAACAATGTATACAACTACGTAGTGAACTACAGTATCTTTGAAAGGCCAATTAGAGGCAAAAGTAAACAGTATTATGATTTAGGTTTCATTTTCAGTGGAGACCATTTTGTAATTATGCAAATTAGATAATATGTGAATATGTTTTTTCCAATTGCACACCCATTTGATTAGGGAGTTGTCATGATTTTACCATATCTGTAAAGTATGGCATTGTAGAAAAATAAATACAAAACCATTAAAAAGCGTTAATTATTGGATTGACCTTGACATTGACATATACATTTATCATATCAAGTCGGTTTATCATATCAAGTCGTGTACGAAATGACACAAAAGTAATACAAATCGGTCAAGTATGTACAGATGTAGACACTTTTATCACACTGAACAGCCCCATTGAAAACAAAAAGGGCTTGGCTAACAAAAAGGCCTTTAGAGGAACTTGGTACAACAATTCGGCTGCCCTCTCGTAGTTCGAGGTCAAGTACAATAATTCCCTGTACTATAAACATAATAACTGAATAAAACGTGAGCCACTGTAATAATTACAGAATTTTACAGTTTACTAACATTTAAAAATGTAATTTTAGTTTAACGTTTATGTAAATGATTACAGGTGCAGCCTAATGTCCGACTGAATCTGTGAGTAATTTACAAGAGGCCGCCACAAAAACATGTAATTATAATTTTACATTAATTTATCTTCAGTGCCCATTAGGAGATGTCTGGATGATGAGCAGGATACTACACATTGGTTACGCTTAGTGTAGAAATTCAATAAATGACAGCGTAACTATTTTAATAAATCAAGCGGCTTCGCTAATTCGGAAATTTGGCGTTTTCCACCTAAAAAGCACCTAGACGGTAAATTTGCAAGTGTCCACTCATACATCACCGACACGCATTAGCTAAACAGACATTTAATCACATATGGAAATCACTAACACAAAGTCAAATGTATATAACAAGGAGCATTTCAATAATTGTACAGTACATTTATTGTTAGTTAGAAAGGCTCGTTCAGAGAAAATAACTGTTGGACTACAAGATGAAAGACACATGCCAGAAAATCCAGCAAAATAAGATAAAGTAGAATTGTAGATTATAAGGAGGTTACTTATCATCTGACCGTTCTAAATAATACATTATTTATGAAATTGATAGAATTCTACAAAGCAAACTAAGAAAGTTTACCAAGAGCATTACCAAGTTTACAATGCGCTATTCATTTGATGCCTTGTCGTTTTCTGTTCAGGTGACGCACTAAAAGCCAAGTCACACATACCATCACGCACGTCCAGCGCACCAAAAAGTGCGTTGTGATCCGCTGGACGTACATCAGAATTCGTTGATGATGAGACGAGAACGTCGGATGAACGTTTTTTATTTATCGTGTGCGTCAACCTCTGCGCACATTTTCTACATGCTCAAAAATGTGAGCGTTTTTCCACATGTGAATGTAGACACCAGAAGAACGTCAGACCAACGCCAGTCTAACGCTAGACACAAGTAGAGCACACGTTCTAAATGCGTTGTGTTCCTGTCGACTGAGGTTTATCCCAGTCACACATAAACTATGCACAGTCCACATATAAAACAATAAAAAAAAAACAATTTGAGTCCGGATTTTCAAAAACGTCGCAAGCGTTATGGTAGCAAATGCACAGCGGAATGCACAGCGTGTTTTCAAAGCAAATGTTTTCAAAGCAAATGTCGAATGAACAGCGCTTTGCTAACGCGTTGGACGCATACAGTGCGCATTAAACCCTAAAATGCGAATGTCGACGATTATAGTATATTTTATCAGTTTGTTTTGAACATATGTAACCATTTTTAAAAGAAAAATTGTGTTTAAATTGATGATAACATTATATGTTCGGACGTAATTTCGACAAATTTAAAACGAATTCTGCATATAAAGCTGTGTATCGTGTGAAACACAACCTCAAATGATTAAAAATAAAATGTCGTTCTCCAGAGCTCCAAGGGTTGAGCTGCAGAAATAACATAGTCACAGCCTGTTGCTCGAGCGCTGGGCGAACTGCGAGCTCCAAGGGTTGAGCTGCAGAAATAACATAGTCACAGCCTGTTGCTCGAGCGCTGGGCGAACTGCGGGCGTGTGCCCAGCGTTTCCTTTGAGCGCTCATGCAGCGCAGGGCATGCGCGTTGGCCGCGACTGCTCTGCGCCCTCAACGGACAGCCATGTGATACAAAGGAAACGTATTCAGCGTTGATATGAAGTTGTTCTAGCGCGCCCTACGTGTTACTGGCAGTCTTCTGGCGAGTACATTTATGCGTTCATATGGGTTTAATATTTTAAACATACCCAAATTCCTTTAAAGATTACACCGCACACAAAATATGCGTAGCGATAGTGCAGCACCCTCCACGAACCAGTAACGAGTGCTGATGCATGACCGAAGGACGAAAGACGCTCTGGCCAAAATGATCATTTTTTTGTGCATGGGTCGAGCGTCAACTTTGTGTGACTGAGCCTTACGGTCAGAAAAAAAACTAAAAAATGCCGGCACTGAGCGCGCATATAACGACCATCCAACGTGTTCCTAACGTGTTCGCTGAACATATAACGTATATGGGGCGTGCTGAATGCTTTCTGACTTATTTGTGCCTCGCGCTGACGATGCGCGGTGTATTCGTTAACTTTGACGCCCTGCTAACGCGCAATGCGGTGTCAAAACGCTCTGTTTTCGATATATACACCTGATTTATTTATAACACGCTGTATATTCGTCTTAAACTCGCTGGCTTTTCTCATATCCTGATAAAATTCATGGACGCACAACCACGCACTGCTCTAATTTTTGTCACTTAAGGCGTGGGCTGTGCGTCGTGTATGTGTGACTGGGGTATTAAGCCCGTACGAACGTATTTTCACAACAAATTGTGGATGAAATGTGTCAGTTGACCAGCACATGTGCATATTTCAAATAAAAAACGAATTCAAATACTATTTTTTTTTCAAACGTACTGGAGGGGTATATTTTTTTCGGCTATTGTGTCGGAAATGTCAGCTTCAAATTAATGAAATGTAATGCTGCACAATAATATCAGGGATAGAAGTGTCGATGCAAAATTGCAAAGAGGTGTGATTGATAGTTTCTGAAAGCTCATAAGATTGCAGTACATAATGGGGATATATAGATCCCAACCTCACACAGATCATCCACCCATAGTCCACATTGACTACCAGCTGAAACAGAGGACCCACCCAAATTCACCACAGCTGTGTCAACTGGGATATAGCTTTCAGGTATTAAACATTAATGGACGGATAGTATGCTATACATTATTTACACTATAATTATTGTAACAAAGCCCCAAAGGGAATCACACGATAACAGTAATACGTTTTTACTTTGTGCTTTGTATCTCATACGATTCACACTTAAACCCCAAATTAAATATTGACGTGTCGTATTTACAAATAACTATGATATAGTATAATTACAGTATTCATCATCAACATGAACGATGCAACACTCTGAATCAAATGTTAATGCCAGCGTAGGCCTTGGGACGTCCATGCCGAATAACGTGGTGTGAAACAAAGTGATAACATCTAAAATATGCATGGCCGGTTGATAGCCCTATGGGGACTGGTATATTGGCAAACAATAATAACATGTCGAGTTCACCGCTGTCTACACGTAGTCGTGTTATTAGTAATATTTCCATGATTGCTTTAGTGGATGTGACCTTTAACATCATTCACTGGTGATGTGCTCTAGCACATCGTGTACTAGCACATTGTGATTAGTCTAATGTATCAGGCATGATTGAATGAAGCTATAAGGTACAAGTGCCGTTTTTGTATGACCTTATGGGACAAATAAGTTTTTTGAGCTTTTTGCGAAAGATAATCGTGCTACTACAATGGAGTAAATACATTGCACATACATTTACATACGTTCTGGCGTTCTTAACGTAAAGTTTTTTGAAGCCTATTGTATACCTTCTACATTTTACACCTAATTTATATTCATTAGAAATATTAAATCTGTCTCAGCCATACGCGATAAATATAAAAATATCTATATACAGTTTGAATTTAAAAAATATTTTGTCAACAATTTGTTAGGAAACAATGTGAGTATATTTCAGATAAATGTGTAAATGTATTTCTGCCGTTAACCTTTGCATTGACCCTGCATTGGAATGTAAGAGCACCACCTGACGTTTCAGCGTAATCTGAAATATTTGTCAATGGAGCAAATATGGTATATTTTTGCTATTCTAATCATTATCATCTGAAATATATTATATATAAATGGCATAAATAAATGAGTACATAATGTATTTTAGTACAGTTTGTACAGTATTAAAAACGAATGCAGAATAACCATAGTGATACATAGAAAAATAAGATTTCTTTGCCCTCTATACAAAGCCACATGTAGGTGGCTCAAGTGAAAAAACGGCAGACGTAGGCTATACCCGTTTGATCTAAGATTTGCCAATTTGTGTATCTCAATAGATTTAATGTCACTGATTCCATATTTCTAATTACAAACATCGACATTAACTTGAATACCCAGTGACGCTTTGTGCTCAGAACTATTGACATTGTCCAGCTGCCAGATAGAACTCGCCTTTCATGTGTCGTGTTCTGATTTAAAATTGAAAGTTTTTCGAACATGCGACAAAACAAATTGTGTTCAATTGCCGGGATGTAAAGAACCTAAGTGCGAGTGATAGGTGTAATATCAGCAGCGCCCTCTTTGAACACGGATCTGATCCAGCGCTGTGTCGCTGGAATATTCTGTTCCTCGGAACGCCCGAAAACCAATCTGTAAATAAATAGATACATTTAAAACGGCCATCCATGATAGATTTGATACAGTGAAACTGTTTGATCGTTAGATAACCTGATTAATATGAGCGCTTTAAACCAATGAGTCATCTGCGCGCTGACGCAGTTAACCCTTTCATGCCACAATTCTTAACTTGTAGTGGATGAAGATAAGTGGGTGACAAATTAAAGAAAATTGACAAATATTGTTAAAACAGTTTGACATATTGTTATAAATATGCCATATATTGTTAAACAGTTTGACATATTGCTATAAATATGCCATATTGTTAAAACAGTTTGATACAGTGTTATAACTATGCCATATATTGTTAAACTGTTTGATATATTGTTATAAATATGCCATATATTGTCCAATATGCTATGTTTCCTAACCGCGTGCCTTGATTCCCAGTAACCACTGGGTTAACACTAGTCCAGCATTGGGTCATTGTGTCGTGCTTAACGGGTGATAGCTGATCACAGGCATACCACGGCTAGATTTCCGTCTATGTACATTTGGTTCGATCCTGAATTAGAAAATTGATCATTTCGTCAATATTGGTGCTAAGGGAGTATGTAATATATCAATCTTGAATAGTTTGAGCTGAATAGCACAAATATGTATCTTGAATACTGATATATTTACAATTTAAATACCTTTAGTTCACAGTCAGAATTTATAGTAGTATCGGAAAGCGGGACGACCCTTCAGTATATGACTGACCCAGATGTCGTGCATGAGATTGGTCGAGATGACTTTCTCGACCAGTGATGTGCCTGAAATCTAGTTCAGCCACATTGACACTGCACTGTGTCAATGTCACGTGTCTGTCGTACATGTTGAAATACCCAGAGGTCTGAGTGACCTAGATATTGTGTGTGTGATTGGTCAGAGAAGTACATTGCACATTGCAAATATATTTTCAAATGAAAGAACAGTGCAGATTTTTTTTTAATGCGTGTATTTATCCTGGGTTGAAATATGAAACATGTAACTTTGCTCTGCAATTAAGTCTATATTTCCCCCCCCCCGCTTGTTTTTACATAATTTGTGTATGCTGAATTCTAATGAAATGAAATAAAATGAGTCGGGCTTTAGGCCACCTTTGTGTACATATAGGCTAAACTGGGCCAGGAGAACCTCCTGAGGATGGTGAGATGATTGAGATGACACTGTCTTCCAGACACAGGATTCGAAATTCAAGCCCTGTAGGTTTGAGGCTGAGCACGCTACCTCTTGGTCACGGAGGCTCCCCATAATACTGACTTTCACACGTGAATGGGGAAGAAACATTTTTGTTTCTTTCAAACCGCCGAGACCGGGAACCGAACCCCGAACTCTGGCGTGAAAGGCAGCGGTGCTAACCACTACCCTAGGGCCTCTGCCCTGCTGAATTCTAATCTGTCGGATAAAATTCCTTATTTGGTGTCCTTCACCTTTAAATAAGCAAAACAAAAAATGCCCGCCAAAACCACATATTTTCAATTTTTTTGTTACAAATTATTGCACGATTTCTGGTTTCTGCATGATTTTAGGTTGATAAATTTATGTCTCGTGTTTTTTTTATCAAAATGAACTTCATTTGACCTTCAAATTCAAAATGGTTCCCGCCAACACACAAATAAAAGCATTTTTTATGCACGTGAACTATAATATCATAAACAACATACATTTATCTAATGAAAATCTAAATATAGACTACGTAGTACTGTAGATTGGGTTCCAAGGCATTCTAAACTGTGTTTAAGTACAGTATATTCTAACATGCTTTGATGTGCTTAGTATTTAGATTGACATCATTATTTTAATAGTAAATATGCAAAATGACGTCCATCTTGGATTTTGCGATAAACTATAGGTCGGACGATGAACAATAAACATCAGAAATGCTTGTTGCGGCCCCCAAGTCACACAAAATCAACAAATTGAGAAATTCCGAGCCACAAATAATGATAAAAAGCTTAATTTACATTTTCATAGCCGTTTTGTTCTGATGGTAAATATAACGGCCATTATGGATTTTTTTCTTTCAAATTTACTCGTCAGTAACGTTTAGTCCTAATCCATTATGTTACAACAAATACTTCACATGATCGTCAGCATGTTTAGCAGTATACTTATAGTGACAGTTATTACATAAAAAATAGCGGATGTCTTGGATCTAAAGGTCAAATAAAGGTTATTTCTTTCCAAAGACACAAGAAAAAAATTATCAATTGAAATTTTACAGAAACCAAAAATTGTGCGTTTATGTGCGACAAACTATACAAAATATGGAAATATGGGGTTTTCTTAACATTTGGTAACCATTTTGTGTTTTGCTAATTTGAAGGTTAAGGTCTCCAAATATAGAAAGTTATCTGACAGATTCGCACTCAGCACACGCAAATTATGTAAAAACAGGTGAATACAAAAGTATACACTAAAATCGCAAACAAAGTTTCATGTTTCAGATTTCAACCCAGGCTAAAAAGACTTATTTTCATAAAAGACTGCAATATTCTTTCATTAAAAAAAAATGTATTACATATTTAAATATAAATAACACACATTTTTAAGCATACACATATCTGGGTTCAGAAAACATAGGATAGATATGAATATGTCCAATCAACGACAAACGCTTACGTAACCCTACCCCCTAATTCCAGACAGGTTTGGCGGTACTCCCATAAAAGCGGTCAAAATATAAAGTTCGTCCCTCTTATTTTACTGGTAACATCTCATTTCATGTTTTGGACATATCAAAGCATAAAAAAAGTTGGTGTAGGTGAGTAGTGGGAGGAGGGGGGATGTATGGTAACCCATTCTGACCCATGGACTAATAGGTATATTTGAAAACTTTGCAATAGTTGACCTTAAATGACCTCTAGCAGGAAGATTTTTTTTTTTCAAATTAGATAACATTTCCTAAACAATTTTGATCATTTTGATGTGTTACACGACCACTGCGACATTAAAAAAAATTAAAGACATACATGAGATCCAGGTGTCCGGACCTCTAGGGGCGAAAAATGACCTTAAGGTGACTTAAAAAAATGGCACCTTATTTTTTTGGAATCAGCATAAAATTCTGAACAAGAAAAACGTAGGTGACAAGAATTAACATGAGGTTACCACGGAACTAGTGGGAAAAAACGTCAGGGCTACAAACTGATGTTTTGTGGGAATTATGAGGCTTTGGAAGGTTTTTATATATAGTGTTCGCACCTGTTCATTGTCGTCCATGTCCTCCAGTGTGACTCTCTGTGCTATCCAGTCGTCTCCATCTCGGCCCTGTTGACCACTCATTGACCACTCTATGGCCTCTATATCGTCACCATCCAGCTTCAGAACCTGACAACAAAGTTAACCTTTCTACTGCTGCACACGTACACGGTTCCAAGCATATGTCAAAGGAAAGACTATATCAATGAAATTGGTCAATAGTGGACAATGCTCGGTCAATTGAATGATTCAGTTTGCAAAAAATGCATACAGTTCATAAATAGAAATATTTTACGTCATTTGCAGCTGTAAATTAATGAAACAACAACAACAACAACAACCAACTTACCCACACCTCGAGGCGTTGGTACGGGTGTCGTACGAATCTCTGTTTGTACAAATGTTGTAAGAATTCGATAAGAACAACTTTATAAGTAATTACGACCATCGTGACACAGAAAAATATGCGATCGTTCTACGTACTGCTCATGGCGATCGTGCTTCCAACCTATGATGGGGATTTATTGAGGCATTCTTTTAGACAATGATGTCCAGGACCTGGCTACGAACTTAAGAAAAACAATGTGACCCTGTACTAATGCTAAAATCAGGAAATGAATATTCGTGAACGAGGCCCTTTGACGCCTCAATCTAGCATAATTGTCATCTTCATCCACTACTACTACGCTAGTTTTGACTGTCTTATCATTATTATATTGTCGATATTGTCGGCTATTTATCATTACTTTATTTAGTATTTTAGAGATCGGTAAAAAAATGACTTATATGGGTTTTTTGCACTTTGCACACATTTTTTTCCACAAAATCGGGTAATGTATTATTGTTTAATTTGTTAAGAGGACGCATTCGCCACTGGGCGTCAGTCCCTTTTTGTCACTTGACATATGTTGTATTAATACGATGTACTAATATATTATATATATATATATATATATATATATATATATATATATATATATATATATATATATATAAAATGCCGCCTCCGCCCCGATATATTGACCATATGCACAAACATTAACACTTTGTAAGTGACACTTAGACTTTGGGGACCGTGTTCCTTACCTGAAGGGACCCCGTGTGCCAGCCGTACATGTTGTAGCGGAACTCTACACACAGATCTCCTGATCTGTCCAGAGAGGGGAGCTTGATTCTGTAATTTTCAACACAAATACACATGGGTTGTGAGAATTCCAACATGCATTAACGGAAAGTGGTGAGAGTTACATTAACATGGGTAGTTATGGTTCTAACATACATTCACATATGTAGTTAGGGATCTAACATACATTAGCATGGGTAGTTAGGGCTCTAACATACATTAACATGAGGGCTAGGGTTCTAACATACATTAACATGGGTGGTTAGAGTCCTAACATACATTACATGGGTAGTTAGGGTTCTAACATACATTAACATGGGTAGTTGGGGTTCTAACATAGGGTTCTAACATACATTAACATGGGTAGTTAGGGTTCCAACATGGGGTTCTATACATACAATAACATGGGTAGTTAGAGTTCTAACAAACATTAACATGGGTAGTTTGGGTTCTAACATAGGGTTCAAACATACGTTAACATGGGTAGTTAGAGTTCTAACATACATTAACGTTGGTAGTTAGAGTTCTAACATACATTAACATGGGTAGTTAAGGTTCTAACATTGGATTCTAAAATACATTAACATGGGTAGTTAGAGTTCCAACATACATTAACCATTAAAGTGTTAATTACTTTTAATGTGTTTCTCCTTCAAACTAAATATTTTTGCAGACAAAACTAAAATAACATTTGCTCGATATGTTTTTATTCAAATTGCTCATTATTTGGTTGTGGGTCGCGGTAGACCTTAGCGCTTTAAGGGTTAAAATCAAGCGAGGACATATTAGCCGATGCACGACCCATCACCTACAGATGATTTAGTAGGCCTGTATAGGCCCTGTATTACCATTCCAAATGTAAGACAATCAGGAGGTTCTACTTGTCTAGGAGTATGTACATAAATAGAAGCTTGATAAATAATCAATTAATTTGTCGTCTCACACTTATACTATTCCATTTTAATTTTAATTTTTTAAATACCGTCTGAAGCTATCCAAGTTGTGTGTTAAATACAATTTTGCCATAAAAAGGATCGTAGATTAGATTTTTTTAAAATAGCACTACTATATTATCAGGAACGATAAGTCCAATTTCAGCTTCAAACAAACGAATTTTATTATTTATCCGACATAAATGCCAGACAATGTGTTGACGGACATGCATGACGCTATTTTTATAAATGTTACTATAAACCTGTGTACATACACGCCACAAGTGCTTTGGTATCAAAGAGTTGAACCTCCCACTTTCAGGGCTCTCACTCAAAACTGAAAACGAAATTCCATGATTTTATCATGATACCAGGTTATTTTCCCAGGTTCCTCAATTCCATTCTGGCTGCATGTGTAATTTGCCTAAATTGTTATTGTTCGCCTAAATAGTTTTTACGCCAAAAGATTTGGGTACATATAACCATGTATTTTTCCATGAAAATATCCCTTTTTTAAATTCCATGATTTGTCCATACATGGACTTTTTTTAGGCCAAATTCCAGGGATTTCCAGGTGAGTGAGAACCCTGCACTTTACCAAGTGGCAGATTAGTAGCCCTAAATAGTAATGTGACGTTGTGTAAAATTATTTACATGGCTGAGTCGTTAGTCCTCCTGGGTTGGCTGGCCTCTATGTATATGTAGTAGTCGCCGTTAAACGCTCTATCAGGCCCCGTGTATTTAGATTTGGTGGGGCCCTTCAACAACGTCCAGTCAAACTCATCACGGTCAGATTGTTGCATGTTGCACAGAGTTGCCGCCCCATCGTCCATTTCAAAGTCACAGACCCATTCGTATGCTGCAAGCCACAAACTTATAATAGTAGTAAAACATTTAATATGGATAGGCAAAATGACCTCAATATATTATATCAATAAATTATTTTACTTCTTAGTGACAGGCCTAGATCTCTGTGTTGCAGTTCCAATTGTCATGTTAGAACTACACTACATTATGTAAGTTTATGGAGTCAGACCGGCAAGTTTCCAGACAGCAGAAGCAGATACAATCTTATGATAAATCTACAGTGAACTTGATATCAAGATAAACAAAACACGCTTTCCTCAAACAGATGTGGTGCGCACGCAGGCCAGGAATGGTGCAGGAATATCCCGCACTTGTGATAACTGATGCGCACCCTAATTTGTGCCCTGTAATCTATATGACATATGGTACAATGAATGTCAGATATACCCATTGATACGCAAGGAAATTTTGTTTTAACGGCATTTTGCAAAATAGTGAAAAAAATATATAACGCTTAAAAAAATCACGTTTTCGCCTTTTTTTATGTCAATCGTTGGGAAGAATGACATAAATTAATTATTAGAGCAATAAGTTTAGTGAATCTAACTTCGTTAAGTTTATAAGCCCTGCGAAGTGATTTCACTTTAGCAATACAATCAAAGTATATATCACAATGAGCTCTCCTCTAAATTATCTGATTAACTTAGACTACCAATTATCAGTTATTGTCAATTTTTGTTTTAAACTGAAAACGTAGTGCCTACACTTTCTCTGGGCAGGGCGGATCTCACAACTGGGGTCGATTTTTTCATGTTTGCTGTTCATGAACTGAATTAGATTTCTATAGGTTCAGGGTGCAGGAGGGTGAGTCAATGCTAGACGCTGGCCAGGAGCGGTCGCGGTGATGGCCAGCATTTCCAGTGCTAAACCTGCATTCAGGCAGCGTTGCACCGACGCTACGTGTTGATTCTGGTTAGTTTAATAAAATTGTATATTTCATCAACAGCTACATTTACATTTATTATAACCAATCAGACATGAAAACACCAAGAATAAGCTCCGCCTCCTATACGTAGGCATATGGGAAAATCGATACCAGTGGGTTGAAACAGGCGCCTCTAATCGTAAAAAGTAATTTCAAATAAAATGAATGATAACATTGTACAAAGTAAGTTTTGGGCTACATATTAATAATCCTTATATCACTTACACGATGGTGTATCTGTAAATCCATGTGTAATCCAGGAGTGGTGTTAAGCAAAGAGAAAGAATAAGATTAAGGTACATGACATTCAAATAATAGATGATAGTACTAGTATTCACAACAATATTTATCGTGATTTAAAATAATATCTTAAAAAATGCTTTTAATAATTCAATACTTATTTTCAATTTTAATATGCCGAAGACATACTTGCATATACTGTGTTTTAATAGGAGTGTCGGATAGGAAATATAATAAACTGACCTTGACATTCCCCCCGCGTCATACGAATGTTGTCCACAGCTATGTCGCCGCTAAATGATTTAGCTGTCTTCGCCTCTATCGTCACATCAGTCTGTAAAAGACACATTCATACATATGTAATACTATTTAATAATACATCGTCGTCTGAATATTGGAACGAGTATCGTAACGGTCAGGGCTGTAACGGAACGAGACGAAGTCGAGTTCCGTTACAGCCCCGACCGTTACGATACGAGTTCCAATATTCAGACAACGATGTCTTATTCTGCTTATTAAACATAATTATGAAACAGCCATGACAGATACATTACCTCTCAATTCTTCATCGTCTCCAAAAACATGACAAATTATCTTGTGGCTCCTATTCATGATTGTCGTGCTTGCTATTTCTAATGATCTGTATAGGCCTAAGACTTGCAGATAGGCTAACCCAGCGCAGTCGCGGTCTAGACTATGCCTATAGTTTAGAAACTGGGTCAGTCTGGGCGCGAAAGTTTAGAGGTTGATCTGTGGGACCATGTCGATTTCTGTCTAGACAATATAGGTATACACCTGTACACACATGTAGGTCATGAAGTGCAAACCTACACCCCATGCCTACAAGGGACGTACGTAGCATCACTGCCACGGCGACGGCACCATCCAGATACACCCTCTGTAGACCTGTCATGCAGATACTCTCTCTAACATGGTGTCATGCGTGATACTCTCTCTAACATCGTGTCCTGCTTTCTAATGAGCCGTCAACAAACGCATATAACGACCAGTAATTCACAGTTTTCGCATATTTACATATTCTAAAAGTGTTCAATTGTTTTATTAGATATTTATGAATAGCTGCTGTACCACCTTGCAAAGACATGTACGCATTGGAATCGATTTGCTGTGTTTCTAAGGTGAAATAGGCGCCTGCTCACTATATATCGCATGCTAATTGACACTTTTGTTGATTTTATTTCAACATGGATAAACCTGCCGCGCCAAAAAATCATCTGAATATACATTGTTGTCGAATACATCAAATCGATATCCCACCTGCTAAAATAGTATCTTCCAAATCTACGATATCCAGCAAAGCATTAGCTGAAATGGTCCTGCTTTCTAACAATTCCATTTGAGATATGTCATGCTTTCTAAGAGCAAGTGTCCTGCTTTCTAAGGAGCAAAGTGGTACAGTTGATATGGCAAATAAGTATTAATTGTCGAGTACTTTTACTACCTATATTAATTATTTGAAGAGGACAGCAGAGGCTCACACCATTAAGATGGCTTACAACATGGTGGCGCCATAGTATATGATCACGAGCAAAGAGAGGCACAATTGAATCACGCATGCAAGAGTCATGGTAGAAAAGCAAGGTTCTGTATCATGAGATGGCTTCTAAAATTCTGCCGTACAAAGCCTAAAGGCAGCATCTGCTTGTAAAGTGAGCAGATACTGACTTTTGCCTTTATAGAATAGTAATGTGTTCTACTGGATATGTAAACTGTAATAAAATACATTTAAAATTGTCTACTTTGACTTTAATAAATTGCAGATTAAAAAATAGGTTAAGCTAAGTTATATAGGTTTAGTATATAATCGTGTAGGCCTATTGATGGGCCCGTCGTACCTTTACTTGGCCAATTTGTGTTTTTGTCATGTGGCCATATATATCACATGACACAAATTTTTGTTATCTCATTATAACGAGTTATAAATCGTTAAATCGACTTAGTATAAATCGTTATAACGACTTATAAGTCGTTAAATCGAGTTAGCATATGTCGTTATAACGAATTATTAGTCGTTAAGTCAACTTAAGCTAAGTCCTTATAACGACCTATAAGTCGTTAAATCGACTTAGTAAGCTATAAGTCATTATAACGACTTATAAGTCGGTGAATCGAATTATTATGAGTCATTATAACGACTTAAAAGTCTTGTAAGTCGAAATAACGACTTATACTAAGTCGATTTAACAATTTATACTAAGTCGATTTAACGACTTAAAGGTCGTTATAACGACTTATACTAAGTTGATTTGACTACTTATAGGTCGTTATAAAGACTTATACTAAGTCGATTTAACGATTTATAAGTCGTTATAACGAGATTTTTTTTTGTCATTTCGTTTAAACGCTCCTGTATATATGTGCTTGCGGCGTTTGCAAGTCAAAGCGGGGACAACTTCAAAGTTGTGCCAGCTGTCGTGATGTTGGCCCAGTATTGAGACGGTGTTGGCTAAATTTCTGGTGTCAGCGGGTGTGTTAGTTTCGGCTACATGTGTTCCTGACGCTGGAGTCATAATCTATAAATGTCACACACTCACAACCCCTGGCAAATTAGACATAGGGGGCCTACTTACAGGTAAGCCCAACTGTAGTATACGCCTATTCTGTGAAATTCAATAACCTTGACCTGCGATGTTTTCACTGAGCTCGCTAATACAATGAAGTATCGGGAGGGGGGTCTTACATAACATTATTTTCACCGAGTAGTCATTCCGCTGACGTCACTGCGTTCCACAGAATATACATTTCTAGAGGACAACCATTCAATCGCCGGGGGGTGGCGGGAGAGGTGGAGTATTTTAAAAATAAAACCCCGGAAAGGCTCTTTATGAAATAAATAATATATTTAAAGATCTAGACTAGGCCTAATCAAATTTGAAATATTCAGCGTGCCACCGAGCCATGACCAGTTGAAATTATGCGCGGATAAATAATCCAGTCCCCCCCCCCCCCCCCGGAGATTGAATAGCCTCCTTCTCTTAAGAGCTATGTTGATTATTAATATATGGTTTATTTAACAGCCTATAGGCGTACATTCACCCTGTAGGTATATTGGTAGGCATATGTTTGGGGCTGTTGCAGTCTATACCTGTTGAATCTATAAGCCTACACACATATTGCTTCTAACATATGCATAATGCCTAGTTAGGCCTACAGTTACGACGTGACTGATATTGAAAGGTTACAAGGATACACAAAAAAACGCGAAAGTTCATGTAGACTAAGTGGTTTAGCTTCAATGATTCATAATATTTACTTTTGACGGACTCCTTTCCTTATGACGTTGGTTATGATGCGCAAGCGGGTGAGTCTACATCATGTGAAGTCGGTTTAATATACACCCCAGTAATACTTAGTTTAACTTGTATGTATTTTACACAATACTGGTTGCCGCCCCGTGTGCGCATCAGTTGCTGGAGTATTATTATACATGCAATGTTGATTTACAACCTTTTTCAAATTGTCAATACTTAACTGCAACAGTTACTTATATCGTGATATTGTTGTATCGAGCCGTTCGCTTAGAAAGCGGGACATACTTGCTCAATTTATTGTTACAAAGCAGGACAATGATAATACTTTGCTGGATATCGTAGATTTGGAGGATAATATTTTAACAGGTGGGATATCGATTTGATGAATTGTACAATATTGTATTTTCAGACGATTTTTTGACCCGGCAGGTTTAGGGGGCCACCATTAGATTCCCAGGGGGGGGGGGGCAGGAGTATTTTTGAAATAAATAATTTCGGGCGGACTCTGCGTGAAATAAATAGTTTACTTCGAGAACTGTTCCATATAAACATGTAACAAAATGTGAAATTTTCAGCGCGCCGCCGAGCCCGGTCAAAATAAATAATTTGCCCGCGACAAATACTCCTGCCCCCCCCCCCCCTGGGAACCTAATGGTTGCCCCCTTAGCCATGTTGAAATAAAATCAACTAAAGTGTCAATTTTCATGCCGATATTTCGTGAGCAGGCGTCTATTTCACCTTATGAGCACACCGAATCGATTTGAATTCGTACATGTGTTTGAAAGGTGGTACAACAACTATTCATGAAATATCTAATAAAAAAATTGAGCAGTTTTAGCATATGTAAATATGCGAAAACTGTGAATTTCTGTTCGTCATATGCGCTTGTTGACGGCTCAACATAAATAATCTCTCAAAAACTGTACGTCCGATTTAGTTAGCTTACTCATAGAGCAGTGATCACGTATATATAACAAATCAATTATGGTCCCCGCTGTTACACAGTCTTGTTCATTGGCAACATAAACAGATTTTATAGTTTTGTACAGTTTGTTAAATGTGATAGAATGTTTGTTATTAGTAGTCGATCTTTATAATCTACTTCAGCATAATTAAAAACATATCTGGTCATTAACCTCTGAATTTTCTCTATATTTTTTTAATTTTTTTACGACTAGCGCCACTCCATACTACAGTACAATAGTCCAGTAATATTTGGTTTGCGAAGATGCATGCCATCCTAACGTACGTTTAATTGAACCACTTATACGAGCTGCTTTGCTTATAATGTTGTCTATATGATTATTCCAAGAAAATGAACTGGTGATTATAACGCCCAAGTCGCGTATCTCGTCTACTCTTTGTAAGAGTAGGCCTACACCATTCATAGTATAATCGAACAAAATAGAATTTTCGGATGTAGTAAAGAAATTATATAACATTTGATAACATTGTAATTGTACATTGAATTTATATCAGATTGAAGTTCTATACATGATTGTTGACTCTGAATTCTCTTTGAACTTTTGAGGTCATCCGAAATAGTGCGACTTTGCTAAATAGGGTACAAAGTGGTAAATCGTTAATGTATAATAGGAACAAAAGGAATCCCAGTATAGACCCCTGTGGAACACCTGAAGTGACTGGAAGCCACTCAGATAGTGATCCAGAAATAGATACACGTTGTTTACGTCTTGAGAGATAGGACGTAAACCATTTAAGTAAACCACCATAAAAACCATACACTTTCATTTTGTGTAACAGTAAATGGTGTGATACTCTGTCAAACGCCTTAGAAAAATCTAAATAAAGGGTGTCAACTTGACCAGAGTTATCGATATGTTGGCCTATTTCATGGAATACCTGTGTAAGTTGAGTTACTGTAGATTTTCCCTCCATAAATCCATGCGATAGACAGAAGATATATTGGTCTATAATTGCTTGTACAGTTTTTGTCACCCTTGCCCTTATAAACATTTGCTCTTAACAATTCGGTTGGCACAGTACCATCTCGCAAAGATCTATTAAAAAGGATGCATAGTGACGCAGCTAAATAAGAGGCGAAACATTTCAGTATTACAGGTGATACATCATCAGGGTCACATGATTTGTTCACATTAAGTTTCTGCAGTATAATTAGGAACCGTCATTTTGTTTTTGTTCAAGAGCATTGGCAATATGATGAACAGATATGTTGGTTTGAGAAAGAAATTCCTAATTTTAATGTACATGGATCCAACTATGCCGCTTGTTGGTCGACCATTTGGCGGTTGCTGTATCTTGTGGCAGAAAGATTTGGTAGGTAGAGTCACACCCATTCCCTGTGACCATAAGCGTATGTGATGTGTCCTCCATGATACTGGTAAGGTAGGATTGCTCATTATCGGTGTATATATGCCATGTGATAATACAAGTTCAGATAGTGCCGCCACCTATGCTGAGATGATTAGTAAATTGTCAGAAATAAGTCAAAAATATGATGTTCACAGTGTTATAACTAGCGGTAATTTTAATACTAGTTTTATGGGAAAAAAATAAAAAAAACACTAAAATGTTAGAAAAGTATATGTTGGAAGATGATATGAAATTTTGTTTTAAAGCAGCCCCTTGGGATGACATCAATTTTAGTTTTTAGACTTGTAATGAAGTAGTGTATCACCCAGATCAAAATTTTATTTTTTTCAGAGTTTTTAGATTTTTACAAATATTTTTAATCAACATTTCTATGAAACCAGAAGGAACCCAAACAAACGATTTGTATACCTGAAGGACGATTGAATGTTTTCACAGCATTGGGCCACATGCTGATGGCATCGGCCCAGCGTTGGGTAGACAATCAGTGCTGCAGGTGTGTCCTCCCTTGTCCTGCCTATAAGTGACCAATTAGCGGCGACTGCTCTGATCTTACCGTCTGATA
Source organism: Flabesymbios commensalis (assembly GCA_964017125.1). Lineage (NCBI taxonomy): Eukaryota > Metazoa > Annelida > Polychaeta > Terebellida > Flabelligeridae > Flabesymbios > Flabesymbios commensalis. The sequence goes on from OZ024915.1 coordinate 55,676,132, forward strand.
CGTGGGAATATGTGATGTAAAGTGCTGAATATTGCTGACTTGTTTTGTTTACATGGCAATATACGACCTGGAAATACAATTATTTCACTCTTTTTCGGTGCTTTAAAATTGTTTTTTGACTTTTTCGTATTTTCAGTTAAGATCAGTAGGCTATATAGCTTCATATAAATTAAATTTTCAAAAGTGACAACATTGAAAATGTCTCATCCCAAGGGGTCCCTTTAATAGTATTGTTAGTACTACTACTTTTTCTTATGAATGTAAAATAAATGGGGACAGATCATTATTGGATCATTTTTTGGTAAGTGATAACACTTTTTATGCAATAACTGAATATACGTCTTTACACCATGGTCAAAATGTGTCAGACCATAATGCTATTAGGCTTGTTCTTGATATTGATGTTAATTATGTTGTTCTCAGTGATCTTGACTCAGTGCGCGCTCAAAGTTGTGACTGGGCCAAGGCCACTGAGAACCAGTTAGAATTATATAAACAACAGTTGAATTTGCAGCTATCTTCTATTGTATTGCCTGTAGAAGCTCTGCACTGTTGTGACAAGCCAACCATGACGCTATAATATCATGCTGCATTACATCAGGCTATACCGTTAAAGGGGGGGGGAGGGTCACAGTCGAGTAAATCTGGTCCAGGTCGCGTAGCAGGTTGGACTGAGGATGTTGAGTAGTCCAAACAGCGTGCTATTTTCTGACATTGGCTGTGGAAGGTAAACGGCTCACCACGTCATGGGCACGTGGCCCAGATACGTAGTGCGACACGCGCTAAATATCACTATGCTGTCAGAAAAGTAAAAAGAGATCAAGAACGGATTGTTGCAAATAAAATGGCAGAATCTTTATATGAATGTAAACCTACTCACTTCTGTGATCATGTAAAAAAAGTCAGAGAGTCTAAAAATGTTATACCTAACAATGTTGACAATATTACAGGTTTTAAAAGTATAAGTGACTTATTTGCCGGTAAATATAATGATTTATATAATTCTGGGTCTAACACAGTGGGTGACTGTTCGTCTATGAAGACACAATTGAATAATATATGTTCTGTTGATTGTTCATGTGGAGGCAAATGTAAAGCCCAACATACGATAACAGTAGGTGATATAGATAAAGATATTAATGTTTTACATAATAACAAGCGGAATGGGACATGTGATATGTTCTCTGATCATCTCATTAATGGTACACCTAATTTAAATGTTCATTTGTCACTCCTGTTCACAGGTATGCTTCGACACGATTTTTCTCCGTCACAATTTTGCATGTCTAAGTTGATACCAATACCAAAAAGTAGGAAAAAGTCTCTAAATGATAGTTCGAATTATAGAGCGATAGCTATGAGTAATATTTTAGGTAAATTACTTGATAAAGTTATTCTTGCTAACCATAATATGGCTTTAAAGTCTTCTGATCTTCAGCTCGGTTTTAAATCAGAAAGCTCCACAACCGCTTGCACATTTGTTCTTGACGAGGTAGTCAACTACTATAACAGAAATGGCAGTGACGTACACGATGTACTTTTAGATGCTAGTAAAGCTTTTGATCGGGTAGATCATATTAAACTACCATATTTATTATACTTGTTGGTAAAGGTGTATGTCCTAAATTAATAAAATTATTATTTAACATGTACTCACAACAGACGATGACTGTTCAATAGGGTAATGTAACATTCGATGCTTTTAAAACTAAGGTGTGTTATCGCCCATATTGTTTACCATATATATTGATATATTATTGTCTCGACTTAAATCATGTGGTTTCGGCTGTTATATTGGTCAGTCATTTGTAGGTGCAATTGGCTACGCAGACAATATAGTTTTGTTGGCACCGATGCGTTATTCATTATCAAGACTTTTAAAAGAGTGTGAGTTGTTTTCCGAAGAGCATTTATTAACTTCCAATGCTAATAAAAGTAACTATATTAAATTTCCACATGTTTCAGATAATAGCATTCACTTGGGTAATGTTATAGGGCCTAATAGTTCAACTGAACGTGTAGAGGCCAGCATTGCTGATTTTAGTATAATAAATAATGTACTTTTATCTTCCTTTCATAATGCTAGCACCAATTGTTTATATGAAATATTTATATCAATATTTATTTCATTATATGGCTGTCAGTTATGGGATGTATCCCACAGATAGACCAACAATTTTTTGTGAGTTGGCGTAAAGCCATTCGTAGAATGTTTAAATTGCCTTATCCTACTCTTTCATGTTTATGATTTGCCTGTGGATGGTCAGATACATTTACGTATCATTAAGTTTATCAACTGTATGTATACAAATAAAAATAATGTAATGTATTTATGTGGCAGCAAACGGTAGTGGTTCACCTGTGTCTAACAGTTTGAATTTTGTATGTTATATGTATAAGATTGGTAAGTCAGACCTGCCTCACCTTTCACCACAATGTGTGAAGCAGGTGGTATTTTCTCATTACCAGACCAAGGACACTTTAGCTAATAAACAGAAGGCGATATTTATTAAAAATAATTTAATTGATATGCACTCACACAGTTTTTTCAATAGCACACATTTTAAAGACATTTTGAATTTTGTTTGCTGTGATAATATTTAAATTTATTTATTTGCTTGTATATGCTATGTACCAAGAGTACGATCAATAAACTATTATTATTATGCCAGTTACTTCTAGTTCAGTTACAATTATGGAATTAAGGTCCGGGTGTGGATCAGTATCGTAGTCATCACCAGTAGCATTTAAGGGGTTACTAAATATTGAATTAATGTATTCATTAAAACCACTAGCTTGTGAATCAAGGCTTGATAATTTTATACCATTATAAATCATATCTGGCGGTATTACTGTACTACCAGTGTTAGATTTTACATTATGACCAAAACTTAAGGTTAGAATTGACTTCTATTCCCAAGTTTTAGATAAATAATGTGTGCTTACTGCGACAAAGAGAATTCACTTTATGGCGAAGATGGCGAAAATTTGACCAATCTTCTGACCCTCTAGTGCGCTTAGCCTTGCGATGAACTCTTAATTTCTCTGTTTGTAGCTGACGTAACTCACTATCTACCCAGGCCGGACCAGAATTATATTTTACAATACGCTTAGAAACATTTTCGTCAATAACATCATTAATAAGACGGAGCCACTCTGAACACGCATCATCTACACTGTTTGCCAACTGTACTGTTGACAAAAGATTAAAATTAATAAGGTTATCAATTAAGCCATTAACATTGGTGTGTTTATAACAGTACATCAATCAAGCTGTATCTCGTGTATAATTAAATTAAACCTTTCATAAATTGAAAAACTAAGAACCACATGATCAGACATAAAAGATGTATCACATTCTTCAATAATAGAAAACAGATGAGGCGTATTTGTGATGACTAGGTCAAGAATGTTACCATGTTTTGTGGAAGGTATAGCGTTAATTTGAACCAGCCCATATGTATTTCATATGTCACAAAAAATACTCTGTTCTATATTATTGGAAGAAGGACAATCACTCCATTGCACATCAGGCATATAAAAATCACCCAGAACACTTACTTTTGTGTATATTTCAGCTGCACGGGCGAGGATGTTGTTTAACTGCTTATTAAAATTACTTACAGAAGCAGACGGAGGATTATAGCAAGTTACAAATAAAATCTTGCTGCCTCGACTTGGATTAATTTCCACTAATAAAATTTCATTATCACCTCCAGGGGAATTATTGACCTCTCTAGCCTTTATGTGTGAATTCACGGCTAGGAGCACTCCTCCACATCGCTTGCCATTACTACGATCTCTCCTAAACAAATTATAATTATTATTTAATATTTCAGAGTCTTTTACATTAGCATTCAACCAAGTCTCTGTTACAGCTAAAATGTCACATTTTGTCAGAGACGTTAACCTATCAAGTTCGGCGTATTTGTGAACAGTCTTATTTAAAGTCTTTCAGCTCCTTGCATTCAGGAGAACAGGATGTAAATCCTTATATTTAGCCTTACGGCCGTTCTTTGATTGTCTTTGTGAACACTTGGGCTTGGTGGTGACGGCTATATCGTTTTTGCCAAGGCTCTAAGACGTACAGTTCTTGGCCTTGTGTCCAAAATTACCGCAGTCAGAGCACTTGACTGGCCATGTATGGCGGCAACTCTCATGTGACCGCTCTCGCCACACTGGAAGCAGCGAGGCTGGTCACAACCTCTTACTCTGATCATGTGTTGGTTCTGTCGGCCTGCTTGGCGATTTCTAGGTCCTCATTGGTGTTGTGGCTGGTCTCCACGTTTATTCCCCTTAACTGTGTTCCATCCACCGCGGGATACATCTCTCTTATTTTAAATGTTTTGGCAGTGTGATGGGTATGTCGAAGTTGCGTCTCGCTAGCGCAAAAATTACTTACATCTGTTTAATTTTAGAACAAACATTTGCAAATCTTAATATTCAAACACTCATCTCATTTCCACCAACAGTGATGTAATCAGCTGATAAAACGGATCAAAAACGTCATGATTCGCCGAGTAAACTTTGTGGGCGCTTAATACAATGGTCCTAATGCGCAGCATGGTCAACGTCCAGAGAAGTGGGGTCTGCCGCAATGTAAATATTATGGTTCGGTGGAACATTATGACACAGCTGATTTAACAGAAACATTGTTTGAACAAACAACACTGTGTCTATATCTCTCTTTTGCTGGATAAATGTTGTTTATTGGCGTAGCATGGTATAATACAGTACTTTAAATTTTCTGGCATTATCTAGATTTAGCTGGCCTCGGCATTTAATACTAATGTTTCTGGCATTATCTAGATTTCGCTGGCCTCGACATCCAATACTAACGTTTCTGGCATTATCTACATTTAGCTGGCCTCGACATTCCATACTAACGTTTCTGGCATTATCTAGATTCAGCTGACCTCGACATTCAATACTAACGTTTCTGGCATTATCTAGATTTAGCTGGCCTCGACATTACTAACGTTTCTGGCATTATCTATATTTAGCTGGCCTCGGCATTCAATGCTAACGTTTCTGGCATTATCTAGATTAAACTGACCACGGCATTCAATACTAACGTTTCTGGCATTATCTAGGTTTAGCTGGCCTCGACATTCAATATTAACGTTTCTGGCATTATCTAGATTTAGCTGGCCTCGACATTTAATAATAACGTTTCTGGCATTATCTAGGTTTAGCTGGCCTCGACATTTAATAATAACGTTTCTGGCATTATCTAGATTTAGCTGGCCTCGACATTTAATAATAACGTTTCTTGCATTATCTAGATTTAGCTGGCTTCGACATTCAATACTAACGTTTCTGGCATTATCTAGATTTAGCTGGCCTCGACATTTAATAATAACGTTTCTGGCATTATCTAGATTTAGCTGGCCTCGACATTTAATAATAACGTTTCTGGCATTATCTAGGTTTAGCTGGCCTCGACATTTAATACTAACGTTTCTGGCATTATCTAGATTTAGCTGGCCTCGACATTCAATACTAACGTTTCTGGCATTATCTAGGTTGAGCTGCACCGCGGCCGGGCTCCACTCCTCTCTCTTGTCTCCCTCCATCTCCCACACGTTTATCTTGTCTCTGTCATCCACAAACACGCTCAGTTTACCCACATGATGACCGTTCATGGAGAACCAGAATCTCAGGCAATGCTCACCATCACGCTCGAACTCATCACCTATCAGTTTCACACTACAAAACACAACATACAACACTGGTGGCAAAATACGAGATTTAATAGAGGCCTAAACATATTTATTGATGAATTATTATATTATAGCTATATTACACTATTTTAACATTTCATTCACCTACAGAAATTCCGACCTCAAAGGTACTGAAATGACCTGATTTGATCAAATGATATATCAAATGAAAGCACAGAACATATCTATTGGCATGGTTTGAATCATTAGGCCCTCTACATTAACTTTGATGTAAATATTCCATATGGTGAAAGCGACAGGATGCTGAGAGGTTTAACAGTCAGAACAAATCACAGAGATAAGCCTAGTAAATATATATCAGATAGTTATATAAGATGTAAGACCACTAAAAATCAAATCAGGCTGCGTGATATATTACCATTGAGAACATATATATCCCAGATAATTATGACGACAGGAAGTGCACAGTTCCATAATTTAATAACAAAACAACATAACACATGCTATTATGTAGTCGAACCAGTAAATCTTTAAACTCTCAGCTTTAAGCAAATACATTTAAATGTAAACATGTTATAATCTACATTTATAATGGGCAACTAAATGAAAAGGTTACTAATTCTATTACCTAGCTACTGACTCCTCTCTCTTCTCAGACGCCTCTATGAAGATATAATTCCCGCCCTGCTGAGCTCCAAAGGGTCCTGTGACGGGGAACTGTCTGCCGCCAATACGTCGGTTAAACTTATTGCCAGAGGGTGTGCGGCCGGAACCCCAGGACCAGTCAAAGTCATCTCTAGTCTGCTGCTCAATCATACAGTCTGTGTCTCCGGACTCCCCAGAGTCCACCTCTTCATCCATATTACACGATAAAATGCGGACTGAAATAATGAATAGGACAAGCCACAGTGATAGACACGGCGCCTTCCTGGAGTTAAATCCGAGTAGATCTAATTGTAGGATCAATACATCACGCATATAAATCATATATACCCGGACCCTAAAACAATTGCAAGAAAACGTTTTATGCTAGAAATTCATAGGCCTAGTATATGACCAAGAGAATGACATATTAAAAGTTTTCTGCATTTGGGTCAGGGAAAGGGTAGATATAACGTCATCAAAAATAAACCGCTAATTGATATGTAATTGGCTAGGAATTTATTGGCTATGTTTCAATTTGATAGAATTCTAGACTCCTACTGTTAGTCTATGATATATATGGACTCATTTACAAGTAGGATCCATTTACAAGTAGTTATGGTTATGTTACATTTTACTTAATTTTCAATCAATAAATTCCTATGGCGCCTATATCCTCAGCGGACCGAGCTCAGAGGCCTAGCCCATCAGGGACTTATTTTACATTATTGTAGTTTATAAGCAACCATGACGTCGACCTTCCAAAGGTATCCCAAACCAGCTTATATCAGATTATGGTAGAGGAGGTATACGTGGAGTGGCGTCCCAGATGGCCGCTGCCATATTCCCGGTACCGTATAGTCTGTAAATTGGTTGATTTTAGTTCAATTTTATTTTGTAGTACCTCATTTCAAACTAGTTTAGTGATCGGTGATCTATCTAGACTACTCCCAGAACATTTTGAAGTATATTTAACCCTTTTGGCACAAGGAGTAATTTTAACCAATATCTGTAATAGTGAGGGGTCGGTATCAATACAAAAACTATGGCAGTGACACGCTTATTGGTCAATTATTTTTTGTTTTTAGTTATAAAAGGTAACGTGCCGGGGTCAAGTCAGATTTATTTAAAACAAGAGGACTGAAGTCCTATATCATCCCTCGCCATAAATTAGGTTAGACTTTTTGCGGTCACAAATATTTAAAAAGTCGATTTGTGGTGGCCATTTTAAATTTCAGTAAAATCACATGCACATTTCCAGATGGTGGGTAATGTGATTGTACAATGTGAATTATTAGTGATTTCAATTTTTCAGTTTTTGCGCCCACAAACAAATATGAAGTTCATCCATGGCGGCCATTTTGAATTGCACTAAAACCTTTAAAAAATCACTTGCACATCTCCATATCGTGGGGAATGTGATAGTAAAATTTGAATAATTTTCGACTTTAAGTTTTGGAGTTTTTGCGCCCACAAAAAAATTTGGAGTTGACCTATAGCGGCCATTTTGAATTTTGGTAGCATCTTTAAAAAATAATTTGCACATCCCCATGTTGCTAGGAATGTTGCAATCAGTTTTATGATTACCTTAAGTTGTTTAGAAATTATCACGCTGAAGATCCCAGGGAGAGAATGGTAAGATCTAGAAACGTTTATATATCACATACCCGTAGATGTAGGAGAAAATGACCAATTAAAATCTGAGCAGCTATTGTCAGCTAGATGTGATAATGCTAGGGAATATTGGCGTATGTTGAAAGGTAAAAATGTCTCAGCCGTGAAACCTAAAATAACCTGATAACTGATGAACAATACTTTGATTATTTTAAAGTTATAAGCTCACCCGACGATCCATACTATGCTGCAGATTATGATGTTATAGACTTTGTCGAAGAAAAAAATTCATTGTGTATTTTATTCCAAGAGTTAGATTCAGAGATAACAACTGATGAAATTAACAAAGCCATAGATCAATTAAAGCTGAATAAAGCGGCAGGTCTTGATTTAATATTTTTAATTTATGGAAAGAATCAATTACTTCCATTGTTACTTAGGCTATTTAACGTGATGTTTTTAAAAGGATATTTCCCAGAAAGCTGGTCAGAGGCGTTAATTCTACCACTTCATAAGAAAGGATCTGTTGATTCAGAAATTAACAATACTTTTAAATAATAGACTCAGCCATTGGGCTGAAGACAATTCTGTTTATATTGAAGCACAAGGTGGTTTCCGCTCTAAAATGGGTACTATATATTGACAGTATGTTTGTCTTGGATAATGTTAATAATTGGTTTATCAGCAATAAAAAGAAACTTTATGTGCATTTTTAGACTATTCAAAGGCATTTGACTATGTAGTACGTGATAACCCGTGGTATAAGCTTTTAAAACTGGGAGTTCGGGGTAAAATGTTCAATATTATACAGAGTATTTATTCAACTGTCAAATCTAAAGTGAGAGGACCAAAATCTATTACTGATTCCTTTGAATGTACAAGAGGCGTTCGACAAGGCGAGAGCCTTTCATCCTTTCTTTTTTCAATGTATGTAAATGATTTAGAAGATTTTTTGAGGAATAATGGATCAACCGGCAGTGACATAGGCTTTATGAAGTAGTTTGTATTATTATATGCGGATGATGGCGTTTTGCTTGCTGAAACTTCCACTGGTTTACAATCAGGTCTTGATATTTTGTATAGATATTGCACTCGATGGAAATTAACTCTGAATGTCACTAAAACAAAAATATTAGTTTTTAGGGCAAGTGGAAAATTGAGTTTTAATGATAAATGGTAATATAATGGGAATGAGCTCGAGATTGTTGATTTTTTCCCGTACCTTGGTATGGTATTTTCTTACACAGGTTCATTCACACAAACATAGTTGGTATTAGCACAGCAAGGTCGCAAAGCAATGTTTAGCTTACAAAGTAAGCTGAAGCGATTTGTAAATATAAATTCGGTTGTATATTGTGATCTTTTTTATAAAATGGTGATGCCTGTGCTTTTATATGGTTGCGAAATATGGGGATTTCATCCCGCTAAAGCAATAGAACAAGCCCATTAAGATTTTTGTAAAAGTATTTTAAAGGTAAAACGGTCCACAATGAATGAAATTATGTAAGGTGAACTGGGACGTATACCATTAATAGTCCAGAGATATATTAGAATTGTGAAATATTGGCTAAAATTTTTAAATATAAAACAAACTTGTCTCACAAAAGTCTTATATAATGTACAATTTAATGCAATTACAAATAATCATACAATAGTAAATTGGGTAAGTAAAGTCAGGAATCTGCTTTGTTCATATGGTTTCGACGAAGCTTGGTATAACCAAGCAGTTGGTGATGTAAATCTATTTTTAGTTTTATTTAAACAGAGGGCCATTGATTTGTATCTTCACGACTGGTTTTTAAATTTGGAAAACTCAAACAAAGCTTTGTAGTACAGAAATATAAAGGTTTATTTTAGACCTTCCTTATACTTAACAGTTATTTCAAATATTCAACATAGATTAGCGTTAACTCAATTAAGAACTCGTAATCATAAACTTCATGTAGAAACTAGTAGTTGGTGTAAACCTAGGTCAACACCGTTTGATGAACGTCTGTGTTTTATTTGTGACCGGGATGAACTGGAAGACGAATATCATTTTGTATTATGTTGTCCTGCATACACAGCACTAAGATTAAAAAATATAAAAAAAAGTATTATTATCAATATCCTAGTATGTATAAATTTACAAAATTATTAACAATAGAAAACAAAATTGTATTAAGAAAACTGGCAGCTTATGTATATTATGCTTTCAAAAAGAGAAACGAGATTGCTTATATTAATGACTGAAACATTCCAATCCTCTGTTTTACTGTATTGTTTTATTTGAAATGTGCCTGACAGGCGATATATTTGCCTTTGGTTAATAAACATTATTATTATTATTAGCCAAATAAAAAGACGGTCTGCTGGAAACTTTTTCCTGAAACGCGCTAGCTAAAGAGTATTTCTTTGTTAGTGGCCCTAGTAATTAAAGGCTTGATTATGGGAATCAAAATGTAACCAAAAAAATTTCGGTGGTATGTGAAGTATGAGAGAGCAGGCCATTTTGGATTTTATTAGTGCGAAATTTGTCACGGGTCATCATTGTGTAAGACCTTCCATTTTTTATATTCATGATCCAGCTATTTTGCATTTTTTTGAGTCACTTAAATATCACAAAATTACTCAAATTCAAAATGGCCTCTAAACGGCTATTTTAAAATTTTTGCTCCCAAAAGGGAATCAGGTCATTGGCTGACATAGCTGAGCATATTTGCCAAATTAAATGAAGATCTGATGGAAACTGTTTCCTGAAACGCGCTAACGAGCATTTCTTCGTTAGTGGCCATAGTAATAGAAGGTTGATGATATGGGGATCGAAATGTCACCAAAACAATTTGCCAGTGTTATGGGATGGCTATGTGAAGTATAGATAGATTATAGATTACACTGAACTCTAAATATTGTTTATTATATTGGAAACGCTAAATTGTCATTATCATTATACTCCTTTTACTTGCATCCGCTCATTTTTCTCGTTCTTTGATTGAATCATTTTTATTTTTACCATTTTCATTCATAATCATATTACGATTCGGTCTGTGAGACAGACCCGGTCGTAATAACATGTAAATTTGGATATTTGTAAAAGCATGTTAAGGGTGCTTATTTTGTGGTTTGTGATTGTATTATTTGTAAGATTTAGCTACTTGTGTAATCACGTGAGCCAGCGATCTGGTCGGGGATGACATCGAGGTGCACCTGCTGGAATGAATGAATAAAACGTCACTGTGCCTAGGAGAGTTGTGTGTCACTTACTGCTCAAGTAACTACTATTATCATCCGGTGACCCACCATCCCTGAACGTTTGACACTAGTCCTAGGAGTATGGTAGGGCGAGCTCCCGACAAATTCAAATATCTGTAAAATCACTCATGATCAACTTTGGATACAGTTTGCAAGTCTCAGGGTCCTCGTTGGCCTACACACCATTTTTATTTGGTGATTCCTGTCTGGGATAAGCAATATCTGCTTGAAGCCACACATATGGCTGATATTGTGCTCCTCCAAACAGCATTGTATCGGTCCAATATTGAACTAGCATTGGCTTAGAAAATCAGGCTGGGGGCGCTTACTCACCAGTGTCACGTGGATACAGCCCAATAGGTCATTCATGAATTTGAAATACATTTTGTTGGTTGAAAAAACTTAACTGCATAACAGCAAATCATATGTTTGTCCAATGTTCCTCATTCTTGTGTTTGATTGTTAATATGGCATATACCTCAGTCAAACTTGTGCTGTTTAGTACCACTAGATCGTGGTATTTGTCGACACTGAGTGTGAATTGCACAAACTGTTCAGTAAGTGCACTCTGACTCTTGACTTTCAAAGTTGCTTATTGAAAGAAGGAGTTTTATGTGTCACCAGTTTCCAAGTCAAAGATAAATATCTTGCACTATCTGACTGTGTTATGCCAATTAGGTCTTTCCTAACTTTGTTTACATGCTCCAAGCCCAAGTCTGAACTGCTGCTAGATATCTGGGTAAGATATTTTTAGCTGGTCTGTGTCAGCAGCATAAACAGTACCCCAGGGTGTATATTTGGTATGATCATATCAGCTAAACCACAGCAACATCTCTCAACATGGAGAGTAATATCAGGACTAACTGCATGTATTATGTCCAGTCAGTTTTTACCTGTAGTTCATATATTTAGTATTTTCTGGTGCATTCACCAAATGTACAGTGCCACAATTGTATAGTCATCATCAAAATATTGTAGGCCCTACAACTTGTTTAGAAGCTCGTTTCCAATTTCATGTTTCTTGGTAAGTCTGTACTGCTCTGCCCATGCTTATGCACTGACTATGCGATTGTACAATTTAGTCATCACGTTGTTTTCAGTTGTATTTGGCCCACATATAGAGCTCCTCACCCAAATGCTGTGTAGACAGTCGCAACATTCTGTCTTATGTCTTTTAAAAAATTCTTACCTATGTGGAAAGCACCAAGATATAATTACAGAGATTGTAGGTGTCCGAATATCCCCACCTGAATCTCTTTTATGAATTGGGCTCTGCAAATGTGAGAGCCAGCTATTGGATTTATGTCCTTTGAGGGCAAATGAGATCCCACGACTTGTTTCAAAGATAAGCTTTGAAGAAGGATGTGCTAGTGATTGATCAAGATGATATTGCTGCTTTGTGAGTTGGTGCTGTGGCGAGGTTTTCAGAGCTACTTTTCTATGTGTGCTCTCATGGTAGGCCCACATGTGCAGTGTGTTTGAAGTGTAACTGATGGGGTGTATGAATAAACGTTAACAGGATATATAAGAGTCTTGTAGCACCTACTGCCCGAAACAACATACCATCACTGGACGTCTGGTATTATTACTGGCACTAACAGCAGGGTAATAGGTTTCTCTCCATTCGCCCTCACATGATTTTCATTACTACTGACTGCCCGGGGTTTATTTCTTGCATAATTTTCATGCATCTCATTAAAACTGTCAACAATGTTTATTGTTGTTTTGTATTTATAGAACTGTCAACAATATGTATTGTTTTTTTTTGTATTTTGTATTTTGCCTTCCACAACACAAAAACTAAGAAATTATTACATAAAGTTCATTAATATGATGTGTCATTTCGGCATTTACAGTGTTTTTTTTATCATATAATCAGTTGAATTTAATTGAGTAACTTTTACAAAATAGGGCATAGTTATTAGAAAATAAATATAACAAGTGCCATTTCGGCTCCGAATGACCAGAATAGACCATAGCACAATACTTGATTGTTAGACAGGATGTAAGACATCTCTTTAAGGACAGGTTTCAAGGATTTTCACCAGTAGCATTCAGAAAGTTACACATGTTTTGTATTTCACTGTTGTTTTTCCCTTTTACAACATCAAAAAGCAATAAATAATCAATTAAATTGTAATAATATGATGCGACTCATTGATGTGCACAATTTGACACCCATAATGAAGACTGTAGCTATTCTGTATGAAATATTATTAACGATTTTGTTGTTTTCGTAAAATCGGCTGTATCGTATTTACTCAAATTTACAAAGTATGTCATCTTTATGTGAAAAAACAAGATATCAAAGAGTCATCTGGGCTCATATGATGTGGTTCATTAATCTGTACGTTTTGAAGCTTTTATGAAGGCTCTAGTAAGTCTAGATTGAATTTTATTTACAGTTTCGTGTTTTTTTATATAATCGGCTAATTCGTATTGACTGTCTTTCACAAAATAGGTCATAATTATGAGCAAAATCAAAATATCAAGTGTCATATGGGCTTAAATTGACCAGGAGGAACCCTGGAACAACATAGGAATGGGTGACAGCTTGTAACATTCCGTCCCCCCTGATCTAACTTTTAGGCCCCTTTTCGGATTAAATTCCTGGTCTATAACTGGACAGTTTTTTATAGATAAATCTGTTTCACTACCAGATAAACATGTACCTGCTTGTGAGAAAAGTGTTTTATAATGGTCGTAAAACTCAGATTTTTTACTCGACAATCTTCCCTACCTCAGCACCTCAAATCCATCGTTATTGATAAGAACCCTAACAGGTTACTACATGAAGCGCTTTAAATATCAATCGAAACTAGAAATGCCGGGAACGTCGATATTTTAGTGACAGTTTTTCCTGCCTAATAACTACACGTTTGAGATTTGTTAAACAAATACAGCATTATGCTTGATATATATATATATATGTAAATCAAATATATATATGCTTGATTATAATGTAAATCAAATATTGTATCCCCATCAACTATTTACCTGTTAAGTAGTAGTATTTAAATTTACACCCATTTGTGTTTCACTAGCGCGATTCGCAACTTCTAGTGGGTAAAAATATTCATATTTGTTTGATTTGAGACTCAGCAATTGAAAGTGTTGATGTTTTTATTTCGAATAACAATAATAACATCTGCTAACAAATATATATTTTAAATCTCACATGTAACTTGATACCCAAACGTTACAAGCGTTGATGTTGAATTAACACATATTTTATGCCGAATCACAGCAATTTAATCTGCTAACAAATAAATTAAAAACGATTATATTCGTTGTTTAGCGCCTAAAGGGTTTATACATTTTGAAATCTTTGTAATAATATATTATCCTACTACTAGACTTGTAAAATGTTCTAACTTGTCACTGTAAAAAGCAACGCTAAAACAGTAGTTTGTATAGTACATTAGTGCAAATTGACGCATTTTGGTGGCCATTTTGAAAATTCATCTTGTAGACCCTTTCCCCTGGTCAAAGTTGGGAAAATTTTTGACATGTACTTCATCAGGGGATGTCCTGATCAAAAAGACCTTCCTGGAGTTAAACCGGAGTAGAGCTAAAACAAGCCACAGTGATAGACACGGCGTCTTCCCGGAGTTGAACCCGAGTAGAGCTAAAACAAGCCACAGTGATAGACACGGCGCTTTCACGGAGTTGAACCCGATTAGAGCTAAAACAAGCCACAGTGATAGACACGGCGCCTTCACGGAGCTGAACCCGATTAGAGCTAAAACAAGCCACAGTGATAGACACGGCGCCTTCACGGAGCTGAACCCGATTAGAGCTAAAACAAGCCACAGTGATAGACACGGCGCCTTCACGGAGCTGAACCCGATTAGAAATAAAACAAGCCACAGTGATAGACACGGCGCCTTCACGGAGCTGAACCCGATTAGAGCTAAAACAAGCCACAGTGATAGACACGGCGCCTTCACGGAGCTGAACCCGATTAGAGCTAAAACAAGCCACAGTGATAGACACGGCGCCTTCATGGAGTTGAATCCGAGCAGAGCTAAAACAAGCCACAGTGATTGACACGGCGCCTTCATGGAGTTGAGCCCGAGTAGAGCTAAAACAAGCCACAGTGATAGACACGGCGCCTTCACGGAGTTGAACCCGATTAGAGCTAAAACAAGCCACAGTAATAGACACGGCGCCTTCATGGAGTTGAGCCCGAGCAGAGCTAAAACAAGCCACAGTGATAGACACGGCGCCTTCATGGAGTTGAATCCGAGCAGAGCTAAAACAAGCCACAGTGATAGACACGGCGCCTTCATGGAGTTGAATCCGAGTAGAGCTAAAACAAGGCACAGTGATAGACACGGCGCCTTCATGGAGTTGAGCCCGAGCAGAGCTAAAACAAGCCACAGTGATAGACACGGCGCCTTCATGGAGTTGAATCCGAGTAGAGCTAAAACAAGCCACAGTGATAGACACGGCGCCTTCATGGAGTTGAGTCCGAGCAGAGCTAAAACAAGCCACAGTGATAGACACGGCGCCTTCATGGAGTTGAATCAAAGTAGAGCTAAAACAAGCCACAGTGATAGACACGGCGCCTTCATGGAGTTGAATCCGAGTAGAGCTAAAACAAGCCACAGTGATAGACACGGCGCCTTCATGGAGTTGAATCCGAGTAGAGCTAAAACAAGCTACAGTGATAGAGTAGAGCTATTAAGCTCTAAAAATATACGTTTCATAGCAAGTTTCAAGCCTGAAATCTATAAAATAGTTTGTAGTAGAAGATGAATAATTATCGAATTATTCAATATGGGAGATACGAATTTCTCATAACTAGACATATTTTACATCATTCCAATTTGAAATGAATGAGACATACCAACAAACCATTTAGCAGCGCAATGGCTTATGTGCTGTCATATACTGATCAGTGATAGAACCGATGCGGACACGTTCAGATAACCATTGTCAGCTAACACGCGACGTTTATTTTGATAATAATTATAATACTATTTCGCAATTTATGCATATTTTATACTCTATGCATATGTATATCGGATTAATATTGTATAAGCGCTAGCAGGGCTTTAACAATAAAGATGGTTAGACCTATAGATACTGTTTTCTTTAGCATTTTCCCAAGAAACCAACGATTTTTTTCTCTATGATAATTTTGACTGTTAACCGAACTGTTCGAAGATTAACATATCCCGGTGTAGGCTACAAGCCACATTGCGATGGTCATATTACATAATTAGATATCTCAGGAAACACCATATATCCACTTAATATTAGATTGATCATGTTAAGTAATCCAACATTGAGTGAACGCCCGGTGTTTGCTGGGATAGCGTATATTGTAACTTACATGTCTTTTCCTGTGATGTGGGCGGGGTGGTGAATTCTCCACTGCCTGAAGCAGAATAATACAATAGCGCGATACAGTCACATGTCAACAATACAGATGAACAAGCTGCAATTAATTATGTAAGCCTATTGTATTAATATAATAAATATATAATAATTATTGTTATCAGATGACACAGTATATAGTCTACACCTGAGTACATGCTACATTTCAGTGCTGCCGGGACCCCTACATTTTGGTGCTGCTGAGACCCCCAGTCGCACATTCTGGTGCTGCTGAGACCCCCAGTCCCATATTCTGGTGCTGCCGAGACCCCCAGAAAATTTGGTGTTGCTGAGACTCCCATATAGGCCTACCTGTGCTGTTGAGACCGCTTAGCCAACATGCTGCTATATGACCCCTTACGTGCTGTTGGGCTCTATTTATTTGCCCTCTCTATTCTATAGAGAGTATTAAATCTCTCGGTATATAATATGACATATATATATTAACCGTCTGTGGACTATACTACCATATTTTCTTTTTATTAACCTTCTAATGCCAGGAGAGTATCATACACATTACTTATTAATACTCTCTGGTCTAAAATTCCACATGTAATAACCCTCTGTGGTCTAGAGTATCACGTTTCTAAAATATCAATCCTCTGTGGACTAAACTATAATATTTATCTTATTTCAATCTACTGATGCATAGAGAATCACATTATGATTTAGCATAGGGGGCCTATGTTATTTATTAACCTTCTATAGGCTAGAGTGGTATTAACCTTCTGAAGTCCAGAGATTCGATAGTATCACGTGTCTCAAATATTAACCCTCTGTGGACTAGACTATCATATTTCTTCTATATTACCTTTTGATGTCTTGAGTATCACATGTCTTATTTATCAACCTTATGTTGACTAGACTAGCCTAATGCACTTTGCCACATAGAAGAAGCATCATAGCATAATGCATGAATTATGTATGAATTATGACCCCTATTCCCTTCCATAGCGGTGGGGCGACCGATGATATAGGGGAGACCGGTGCTAACTGAGACACTTTTATCATTTATCATCCTGGAGCAGACGATAATAGGGTTAGAGATTCAAAACAATTATTCAACCTAGGTCTGATATTTGTTATTGTCACAGGGAATTTAATAAATGACAACTAAAACCTATGCAAATTTGGAGAATTTTTAAGAAAAAAATACAGTGTCCCAGTTTATCCCGTATACGGGGCTAAGTAGGACAAGGCCAGGGGCTAACTGGGACACTCCTAAAATTTCAGCAATTTCGGATCTATAGAGATTAAACAAGGTATACTGCATTCTATGATGATTCCAAATCGTTTGAAGGGGTTGAGCTATAAAAGAACATATATATGCCTTTTAAACTCGAAGGTTTAAACTTTAACAAAATAATGCAGAAAATAACAGCTGAACCCTGATGGACTATGGGCCTAATGTGTTGATACTAAGTAACAACCACACTGTGTCCATCTCCAATACATACAATCTAAGGTAAGCCTAACAAATGTTAATTGAGTTGGGCAAACATATATTTTGGTCAAATGTCAGTACCCACAGGGGCTAAGTGGGACACAATGTTCTATTACAACTGGGGCTAACTGGGACATACAGGGCAAGAATTAGTTAGCCCCGGGTTGACCTCCCACGAAAAATATGCCCTGGCATGTGGCCATAATACAGCATCGAGCATCAAATAACTGTACATTAGGCAGTAAATATGCTTGTTTTCGGTGATATGTTTCAGTATAATACAACTATAGTATTTTAAGATTCATAAGATTAATAATTGAGACGTGAAAAATTACTTGAGAGGCAGACAAATACATTTAGTCTTACCTGCTCACACAAATCTGCTAGTTCCACTGCGATTGTAGTTCAAGTGGAGGGGGGTATCCCTCCTTTCTTAAAAACGAGGCCACTGACATTGTCATATCATGGAATTCCGTGCTAGAGGCCTGTCCCAGTTAGCCCCGTTCCCAGTTAGCCCCGGTCTCCCCTACGTTCTACGCAGCAACAATACATTTTTTTGTGTTATGACATCTGGTCTATACTTGTATACTATAGGCTGGACAAAAAATGCTGCCTACTATAGGCCCTACAGTAGGCAGCATATTATGAAACCGATGTATAACAGCAGTAGGGATCCCGATGCTTGATTCTTACCATCACATTTTCTAGGTTTCCGTTCACTTACCATCACAGCAGCCTTTTTTACTAGTTTTCCGTTCAATTACTATAATAGCGGGGAGTCTAGGTTTTCGTTCACTTACCATCACAGCAGCTTTTTTACTAGGTTTTCGTTCACTTACCATCACAGCGAGGAGTTGAGGTTTTCGTTCACTTACCATTACAGCGGGGAGTCTAGGTTTTTGTTCACTTACCATCACAGCGGGGAGTCTAGGTTTTCGTTCACGTACCATCACAGCGAGGAGTTTAGGTTTTCGTTCACTTACCATCACAGCGGGGAGTCTAGGTTTTTGTTCACTTACCATCACAGCGGGGAGTCTAGGTTTTCGTTCACTTACCGTCACAGCGGGGAGTCTAGGTTTTCGTTCACTTACCATCACAGCGGGGAGTCTAGGTTTTTGTTCACTTACCATCACAGCGGGGAGTCTAGGTTTTTGTTCACTTACCATCACAGCGGGGAGTCTAGGTTTTCGTTCACTTACTATCACAGCGGGGAGTCTAGGTTTTTGTTCACTTACCATCACATCGGGGAGTCTAGGTTTTTGTTGACTTACCATCACAGCGGGGAGTCTAGGTTTTTGTTCACTTACCATCACAGCGGGGAGTCTAGGTTTTCGTTCACTTACCATCACAGCGGGGAGTCTAGGTTTTTGTTCACTTACCATCACAGCGGGGAGTTTAGGTTTTCGTTCACTTACCATCACAGCGGGGAGTTTAGGTTTTCGTTCACTTACCATCACAGCGGGGAGTCTAGGTTTTTGTTCACTTACCATCACAGCGGGGAGTTTAGGATTTCGTTTACTAACCATCACAGCGGGGGGTCCAGGTTTCTGTTTACTTACCATCACAGCGGAGAGTCTAGGTTTTTGTTCACTTACCATCACAGCGGGGAGTCTAGGTTTTTGTTCACTTACCATCACAGCGGGGAGTCTAGGTTTTCGTTCACTTACCATCACAGCGGGGAGTCTAGGTTTTTGTTCACTTACCATCACAGCGGGGAGTCTAGGTTTTTGTTCACTTACCATCACAGCGGGGAGTCTAGGTTTTTGCATAGATATAGATCTATATCTATGGGTTTTTGTTCACTTACCATCACAGCGGGGAGTCTAGGTTTTTGTTCACTTACCATCACAGCGGGGGGTTTAGGTTTTCGTTCACTTACCATAACAGCGGGGAGTCTAGGTTTTTGTTCACTTACCATCACAGCTGGGAGTCTAGGTTTTTGTTCACTTACCATCACAGCGGGGAGTCTAGGTTTTTGTTCACTTACCATCACAGCGGGGAGTCTAGGTTTTTGTTCACTTACCATCACAGCGGGGAGTCTAGGTTTTTGTTCACTTACCATCACAGCGGGGGGTTTAGGTTTTCGTTCACTTACCATAACAGCGGGGAGTCTAGGTTTTTGTTCACTTACCATCACAGCTGGGAGTCTAGGTTTTTGTTCACTTACCATCACAGCGGGGAGTTTAGGTTTTCGTTCACTTACCATCACAGCGGGGAGTCTAGGTTTTTGTTCACTTACCATCACAGCGGCCTTTTTCTACAGAAAAGTCATCAATGGCAATATCACCTCGTGATCCATCATCCAGAGTGGCATAAAAAGTGATCTGAAAACAATTACTCTAGTTAGCAATTGAAGGTACAAGTCCGCCACATAGTTAGAACCATGGTTGTCACAAAGTGAAAACTCGCAAGGTACATAATCAGTTAGTTAATCTCAACTTCAATTGTTACAGTACAATAATAGTTTAGCAAGTCATAACATATGCGTTATATATATATATTTTTCAGACGGACGGGAAATCTATGTATCTATTGTGTCAGGTTAATATCACTTTGTCCACATCTGTGACTGATAATTCGTTTTTAAGCTTGTTTAATGAGTTCCAAAGTAGCATTTTGGAAGTTTAAGTTATACATTCAAATCTAGTTTAATTAATTTTCTCATAGGCCTATATTTACATGTTTTTTTCATAGAGTTCTTCATATAGCTATTACCTTGTCCTAACTATAAATTAATTAGTAGAAGACCATTATTAAAATTATTACGGGATTAATGGTAATTTGACATTATCATATAAGGGAATACGTACATTAAGGTAATAAAATAAGTGGTATGATAAAAGGTCCGCTGGGACGACACACTTCTCAACAATAAAATAAAGCATATGTTAAGAAGCTAAGCTCGGAACTATGAAACCTAAAGAGTTTCACTAATGTACGCCTTGATTACATATAGATTATAATATATATTCTAATCAGATCACTTAAACATACTCATTGCTAATTAGACAGCGAAATAATTATGTTTGAGATATAATAATAATAAAAACGATATATGATTATTTACAATGTGAACATGGTGAACAAAAAAACAAATGAGACTGCTTGGTTGATTACTAGCTATTATTTATTAATACAATTATAAAACAGTTAAATCATTAAAATCAAAGATAAATTGATATAAGCATGATCATGTGCATGTGAACTGTTGGTAATTCAAAGTGACTGTTAGTGAATCAGTTTGAATGATGATATAAAAGTGCCAAGCAGTGGTCGGCCAAGCAGTCAATGTAGTGAAATAGAGTAAAATATCATAAAAATAGGGACACTAACAGGGGAGTATCAAATGAACTTAAATATGCTTAAATACAATATGATGAATCGTCTTTTATACAGATTACTACTACCAATGCTAACTAGACATGAATTGTGACGTTTCAAGTAACAAAAATATTTGGGCTAGGTTTTATGAGTTTTTGTGGCGGCCATTTTGATTTTTTTTTCTTATGACAGATTGATTGGAATTTTGCGTATGAGTTTTTTGGCAGCCATTCTGAACTGGAATTTTAGACTTCGGACTTCAGACTTTAAATTTCAGATGTCCCCACTGAGCTTTTGCACTTTTGAAGTGATATATATTTGTTTGTCAAATGGAATCGCATTCAGAGTGTCCAGGACACACATTGACTTGTCTCTCTGTTGACTTAATGTTGTAGCACTATCCGCGACGCCAGCCCAACATTAAAACAACATTGATTCAACGTTTTGTGTTTGAAAAGAATTGCAACTGTTATTTTAAGGTTTCAACTGTCCATACCCAATACACAATATTGGTTTAATACTGGGCCATTGTCTGCGATGCTGACCCGGAATTGAAACATTGGACAAATGTATTTTTATTATAAAATCTAAAAGACTAAAGGGTGGAGTCGATCTGGACATATGGGAGCCCTGTTCACCCTCCTGGCAATGAATGGAGAATCAACCGCCAGGTAGTATCTGCTCACTTTACAAGTGAGCAGAAACTGCCTTTTGTCTTTCAAGAGTATAAGGATCCAGAGAATCCTGGATAAAGCCGGAAGAACATGCTGGATGACTTAGAAAAGTCATAGCTGTATACCTGACTACTTTGGGAATATCGTGTTCAAATTTTATGTTGATTAGGAGAAATAGCGTCTCAAAAAACCTGCACAGAATAATATGATTAAAGATCCAAAGAGAAACCAATATTATATATACATATATAGAGCCCAAATATAACTAGGTGAATTGTGACTTTTCAAGTAATAATAATGTTTGGGCTAAGTTTTATGATTTTTTTGACGGCCATTTTGAATTTTGTTGGGTTATTTTATTATAGCAGATTGATTCGAATTTTTCTTCTGGGTTTTTGGGCAGCCATTTTCAATTGGAATTTTTTACTTCAGAATTCAGACTTCAAATTTTATAGATGAGAATTAAGTCCCCACTGAGCTGTTATATACTTATATTTATTTGGCAAATGGGAACACATTCAGAGGGCCCCCAGTCAACACATTGACTTGTCTCTCTGTCGGCTGAATGTTGTATCACTGTATGCGATGCTGACCCAACATTAAAATGATATTAAATCGACATTGCGCGTTAGCTGGAATTACAACTGTTATTTCAATTGTCAAGTCTAGCACATAAAGGTTACTACTGACCATTGTGAACATGCAAGGTTGGTTCAATGGTGGGCATCCGTCTGCAACACTGGCCCTACATTGAAACAGCACTAAGCAAATTAATAAATTAATTAATAAATGGGTTAATAGGGCAACCCAGCCTGGACACACTGCCCCTATATATGAATGGATATCAGCCGACGTGTAATGCTTTCATCCGACATTCAAATGAGATGAAAATTAAACCCCCCCCTCGCCTTCAAATGTAATTAGTGCAGAATCTTTAATAGATAAACATATCATACAAACATGTGGTACAAACATGTGCTTTTGTGTTCGATTATGGTACAAAAAAAACAGATTATTTAAATATAGCAAAGTCGAGGAATGACCAGCCGCTGAAAATGGAGGAAAAACTTAAAAGCTAACAAGGTAATCCCTCATTCAACAGAGATACCATTGTTTGGAGTTTCCTCTCTTTGGGGACACTAAATACCGGATTTAGTCCGTTTAAACTATCCCGATCTCTTAAAAAAGTCATAGCAATCATTCAGAATAGACAAGGCTCATTGTGCCAAGGTTTAAAGTCGAATGGATACAAACTCTGAGACAAATAGCCTATTAAAATATGACATTGATCCATATAGTGATCCAGTAAATCCTGAATAAATCCGGAAGAAAATGATGTATTATTTAGATCAGTCACAGCACACCTCCCAAAAATATAAGGATCGTTGTGCCAAGGACTGAAGTTTATTGAATGAAAACTCAGGGAGAAATAGCACTACAACATTTGGACACAGAGGAATAAAAATTAGCGAGAACTGAAGCAAACTCAATGTATTTGGGCAAAGCCCAAACCTAACTAGACCTACTATGAGTATACATAGTCAGATATCATGAAGCATCTCAGCATGTCAAAGGTGTGGGTTTGTGTATGGCATGGTTTGTAGTCGTTCAGGGTGAGGGGTGTCATGGGTAGTGTTTCTGTTAGTGATGTATTCCAAGACTACATCGTGGTGCCGTGGCGTTTTATGATGTCGCAGCTCCCCGATGTTAGTTCATGTACGTATTAGTGAGTGTAGGGAGTAAGTATATGCCTGGGAACCGAGTAGAGTATTTTCATTAACACTTCAAAAGTCAGCTGTAATCAGGTAATTGCCTTATATAGCAGTGGTGGCCCCTGAACGTGGATCACGGCGAAATGGCTCACCAGCTCACTGGAAGAGCGGGTGACTGCTACTTCCTCTATCCCTGGAGTCATAGCAGTGTAAGCAGCCACAGGACACAAAGGGTGGTTCGGAAAGGAGCCTGGGATCGGATCACCAGTTACTGCTGTTTGTAAACACCTGTGTTAAAATCTGTCTTGTCCCCTACGATTTGAGCAGTAACACAAGGCCTGGTGGATGCCGAAATACGTCACCACGGCATGTGTGCCGGTGCGGATCAAATTAAGTTGAATCTCTAAACAGCTAAAGGGGCTCTGATTTAGAAAAACGTGAAAGCAAATTTGTGAACACGGTCTATTTTCCCCGTTGTATCACACAGAGGTCACACAGTGCTTCAGGCGTGATGGGTTGTATCTTATGAGACCTGTTCATGGGCACGCATGATGTGAGGATAGAATTAACTCTGTGATGTGAGAAAGCTTATGCTGGGGCCTGGACGAACAGTTTGTTTCTTCCGGTGTGCAGTGGCTCGGATCAGTATCTCGAGATATTGACCAACGTTCACAAACACGGCCTATTTTCATTGCTGCATCACATAGTGTACAGATGTCATGTAGCGTTTCTGCCGTGATGGATTGTATTTGATTCGGGGTGTGGTTTAGAGACTTATTCATAGAATGAGACAGAGCTCAACTCAAGGCTCTGTAGGCTGGCCGCTGCAGGCAGACCTGGTTTGTGGCGAAGCAAATGTTCGTGTTAGGAATTCAATAAAGTTATAACTATTACGTTAGATTATATAGAAGCTCTCTTTACTCGACGCTGTGGGGTTGAACAGTGTTGAACTATAAGACAGCTTTTAATGCCTGATAACACTTACATTCACCAGTGTTCACTGTAACATGTGCGATTAAAATAGGTCCTCACTGATATGAAGCTCTTGCAGTAACTGTCATGAGTGTTTTTATCAGCTGTTTGTCGAAAATGTTCAAGTAATGACGGCTTCACCCAGTCAAATTTCTCTCACTCACGTAGGGAGGAAGGGGTTGCTGCTGCGACCTGATTGAAACGTGTAGGCCTAAATTGTGGCTGAAATGTCGTATAGTAAGCTATTACTAATATATGTAAGGACAGTTTTTGCTGGATGAGGTTCTTGCAACGATAGCCGGCCAAGAATTAGTGACTAGTGAGAGTGTGTATATTAGTTGATCACTTGGGAGACACATCTCCGTAGATCTATACAGGGTCCTGTAATCAAGTAATGTCGTTAATATCACTGTTTATGAGCTATGTGGACAATGGCGTTTATAGTACGCTGACAAAAAATAGCTGCGAATGCCAAAAGGTGGGGCTGTGTCTATAGTGCAGCAGATAAAGTGCATCTATGAGACCAATCGTGCAAATAGTGATACAAGCACCAAAATTGGCGTACCGGCTCTTCAGTGATTACTCCTTCGAAAAAAATTGTTAGCCACGCAAATTTTCAAAATGGCCGTCATTTTTTAAGATAGCCGCCATTGACTATGCGAAAATCTACTATTTGCCATACAATTTCAATCACTGGACCGATTCGAATGCATTTTTGTGCTAAACATATGTTTTCAATCATGGAGAATCCACATTTTGTCCTTTAAAGCCTACAAATTATGTATTTTCACGGAGGCTCCCCACAATACTGACTTTCACACGTGGATGGGGAAGAAACATTTTTGTTTCTTTCAAACCGAACCCCGAACTCTGGCGTGAAAGGCAGCGGTGCTAACCACTACCCTAGGGCCCCCGCCCTAGCAGATTATAAGCTACGGTAGGCCTAGGTGTACCCATTATAAATGTAGTCTACATAGCCAGGATCTAAAGTGATAGGACGCACACGTGTAAGATACCAACAAAATCATAGAGAATTCAAGTATTAGGCCTACTTGATCTAGACTATAGAAACCAAATATTCACCATGCCAAAAATACTTCTGATGCAAAATTACATTTACATAGGGCATAGGTCCTTTTTTACCCTAAATAAGGGGTCTATGCCAAGGATGTCCAACAGCCATTAGCAATAGGTTGGAAATGAAAATTAGTCATTTTTAATAGATCTTCCATTGACCAGATGGTGCACAAATATCATATTAATTTATGTGTCAAACAGGCCTATAAAAGTGTTCCATGTCTCACGGTGCCCCAATCTCCCCTAGGCTTAATATGTTGTCATATAGGCCTAGCCTACATTTTATTTTAGGACTATCAATATCATAATATTACTAGTATAAAATAACGTTAGTCCATCACAAAAACAAGGGGCACACCAGATTTCCCATTAGCCTGATGAATACCTAGGCTAGGGCCTAGGCCTACATAATTAACAAGAAAATATAATATAGGCTATTCCAGAATGCATGTTGTGACTGAATAATGTTCAATTTGTTTTGAAATTTTTTAGAGTTGACCTCTGGCGGCCATTTTGAATATTGGTAGCATCTTTGAAAAATCACTTGCACATCCCCATGTTGCTAGGAATGTGATGTTAAAATTTCAAAACAAATTGACCAGTAGTTTTTTAGTTTTTACGCCCACAAGAAAACGTGACGCCAGACGCCGGACAGAATTCAGGCGCGAGGGGATAAAAAGTAGGCCTACGTGACCAAGGACTGAACCTTGGAGAACCCCGAATTTTAGGAAGGCAGCATCTGAGCATGCGTTCATCACCCGCACCCTCTGTGATCTCGGTGAGAGGTAAGATTTAAACCAATTCCATACGGTTCCTAAAATACCAAATTCAGATAAACCGCCAAGCAGCATGTTATGATCAACTGTAACAAATGCCGCTGATAAATCGAGAAACACCAGTACTGCGGCTTCATTCTTATCCAATGCAGTGGTCAGGAATTGAGACGTCATTCAGTGGTCATTTGCTAGTATGTGTAATTAACATACCATAAAATTACCAAGAAAAAGCTGATGAAAATAAAGACGCTAGCTGATAGCTTCAACAAGAAAAAATGTACAGATCGTTTGGCGTAAAAGCATAATCATGTCTAGCGCTGTTAATTTTAGGATTTACAAGTAAGTAATTTTGTGGCCATTTGTTAGTATCTGTTATTACCATAGAATAAAATGACCCCAAAAATACAAATATAAATAAATAAGTTGCATGGCTCATGACTTCAACAATAAAAATATGTAGGCTACATAGAGTTTAGCGTGAAGGCATTGTCATTTTAAAAATAAATTGTGCTAAGAAATTGATGTCATTTTGCGGTCATTTTGTGTTATTTTTGATTACTAACATTTTATATTTGAAATGAAAACACGCAATGGATCTAATTAGCAGTACAATATATCTGCAAATTATCAATTTGTCACTGTTTGTTTGTGTATATACGCCATGTGGGCCTTCTTTCTCTGAAATGATGTCTTGAATATTAATTAATGAGTTAGAAAGTATTATTTTAACTGTATGGGTCTGATGAGATACACCCATAGCAAACACAACGTGGTACCTGGGTTGTTTTAATGCTGGGCCAGCATCACAAAAAATGAAGAAACATTAAACCGACCTGCCCAGCAAACACGACGCATTCGACAATTGGGGGAATGCCTCGTGTTTGCCGGGTAGGAATAGCATTTCGTCTCTGCGCTCTGAAAGCGCCTGCATATTCTGCACTAAAACCACGATAAATCAAACCAGGTTGAGCCATCGCCCATAACGCCGGAGCAACATTGATCCAAATTCGTGTCAATCTCTTTCGTCGATCCAATGCTGGGTAAATGCTGGACCATCTTCTTCGGCGCTGGCCCAGCGATAACCCAATTTTTGATGGACGTCACTTGTTTGCTAGATTACTTATCTGTTTCGAACTGGACAATATATATAAATCTGCTGGTCTCAATTGCTTGAGATCATAGCCCACTGATTACTGAAAAACACGATAGACGTGAATGACAACTTCAAGACAATAAAAACGTTTGTGGACAGGGATGAAGTTAACATCCAATGGGTTTGGGGTGATATTGGTAATATTACTGGAAGCATTATAACTACACCATGAACAATTCACCACCAATCATACAGTTTGTGATACAGACATGGACACAGGACACATACGTCTGCCCACGAGGAATCTTGCAGTGGTGACGTTTCGAGTGACAGCATGACAGAGTAAGGCAGAATCTGATTAAGATATCTCAATGTCTGTGCGGGACAACATATTTAGCATCTTGTAATATCTACAAAATTACATCTATTGAAATTTACTCAAATCTAGCAGCATTGTAATTTGATTAAAATGCTTCGGTAAACGATCAGAAATATAATTTCAATTTATAAGTTAGAAATACATTTCATGGGAACATTTATTCCGGAAAAAGAACATATTAGATTTAGTTAGTATCTAAAATATCAACTTTTATGAAATCCACAATATTGATGGATTTTACTGGTAATAATGACCTGTAACATCTAAACTAGCATCTAGTTGAACAGCATTTGCGTATTTTTTTCTATGCTAACCCAGCAAACATGTGACGTTGGGCCAACGTTGGTTTACCGTTGGCCCCACGACGTTGGATGAACATTAAACCAACGTTAGCCCAACGTCTCATGTTTGCTGGGAAGTGCTCGAGTGTTAAATGTTCACTTTAAGGGATTTCACTTCATTATAATGTGTTTTTTTTAAATGAATTCCCTAACTTTTTTAAAGCTGAAGACCACAGAAATAGTCAATTTTGTTCATTTTTATTATAATTATTGCTTAACCCTTTGAACCCGAGCCTCCGGGGGATAACTGTCATTTTCGAAAAAAATGTGATGCAACTGGTGTCTGAACAGATGGTTCAGGTTTTCGTTTAATTTATTTAATCGCCAATTATAGTTTCATGAAACTGTTAAAGCGACGCAATCAGGCCAAAAATAATCATTTTTATTTTGACTGCGTAATATGTCCATAATATGTCCTTTTCGGTTGCTGTGAAAACGTGACAAATGTAACGAACAGCCCGTTTATCTGTTATTCCTGTATTTCTCATTTTGGCCATGCATGTCTGAAATTAAACTTCGTCCTTCTTTCTCTTTTAACTGGTAAATGCGCAACCCAAAATTTAAAAAAAAAAATTACGCAATTCTAGTACTACCGTTAGTCTATGGATATGTTGGCATATTATGGACATATCAAGGTGCCAAAAAAAAAAATAGTTTGGCCTGATTGTGTCGCTATAATGTTTTAATTAAGTTTTATAACATACTTCCTATTATATATATCGGTTTGTGTTTTATACATCTAGTTGCAGCTTATTGTGCACGATCATAATTTGTTATTAATTGACAAAGTGTATTGAAAGCATTTTTGTATGATTATTAAATGTATTGAACAAACGTATATATATATTTAACTGTTTTATATTTGTTCAATCTTACGCACTGCTCACAGATCAACCGTTGGCGAAAACATAATTATTGTGGCTATTTATACGTAATTTCAAGCCTACTAAATATATTCGTTATTAAGAGATAATTCGATGAGAAGAATCCCGGCAAACACGAAACGTTGAGTATGTGTTGGGCTAATATTGCCCCCCTCATCTACGACTTCGGCCCAACATTCGCCCAACACCTGCTCAACGTCTCGTGTTTGCTGGGATGGAAGTAGTTATTTGAAGCAATTTTCGGATCGGTAATCTTGTGGTTATTTCGAGTTAGGCTAATTTAGAACCGGCAATATATACTGGTCATTTGGAAGAATTTCAGAAGTAATTTGGCATGAAAAATTATAGCGGTTATTAGGAGGAAATTTGAAAGTCGGTAATTATGCGGTTATTTGGAGGAAATTAGAAATCAGAAAAAATGTAATTGTCACCTGGAGGTTATTAGGCAGTCAGAAAGCTGGTTATTTAGTGGTTATTGGGAAGTTATTTAGAATTCAGTAAATATAGTGGTTATCTGGAAGACATTTAAAAGTCCTCGAGAATGACTGGTCATTTTAAAGTAACATAATCATACCAGAAAGCGAACACGCAAACCAGTCATGTGAGGGTCAGGGTCTGGTAACCAACCAATGAATTCATACCTCATAATATCCACCCTCTTTCGGGGGGGGGGAGGGTAAAAGCCATGATATCGGAAATAAATTTGTAAGAGCCGATGAAGGCTGAGAGGTCAGGACTACACACGTGGTCTGAGCCGTGCTGCTTGCAGGTGTGTAGAATTGAACTAGTATGAGGGGCAGCAGCAGATGAGATGCAGAGGGGCTGACCGGACGCTGGCCCAGGGGGTGTATAGCCGAGCCCTCCTAGGGTGCCTGGCGGGAGAACAGTGTCTGGAGGACAGTGTCATCTCAATCATTTCACCATCCTCAGGAGGTTCTCCTGGCCCAGTTTAGCCTATATGTGCACAAAGGTGGCCTAAAGCCCGATTCATTTCATTTACATGTGGTGAGCGTACACGAGCCTGAAAGTATGATAACGGGAATGGGAAAAACACATATATATTCGCTTACACAAAGTAAATAGAATTACTAATGCAATTATAAATCAATGAAAATAGACGAGATAATTCAGTGTAAAGAGGATTAATCGAATGACGTTAAATATAAATAACAATTTATTGACGAATCAATATATAAAATCTGACAGCCTTCTTGTTAGTTATATGTCAGTCTGTATGGTTGTTTCACTCACTTGAAGTTACAATGTAGGCTTGATATCCCGGCTCGAAACTACCATGTAATGTGGGTAAAACTTCTTACATGTACAATTTAAAATCATATGCCAATCTAGAAATTATGTTGCTCAATAACTTATTTCAAGAAAGAATGCAAAGACTGAAAATGGCTATGGATATGACTAGCACCGACCGTGTAGACTGAAAATAGCATATATGTGACTAGCACTGACCGTCTAGACCGAAAATAGCCATATATGTGACTAGCACTGACCGTCTAGACTGAAAATAGCCATATATGTGACTAGCACTGACCGTCTAGACTGATAATAGCCATATATGTGACTAGCACTGACCGTCTAGACTGAAAATAGCTATATATGTGACTAGCACTGACCGTCTAGACTGAAAATAGCCATATATGTGACTAGCACTGCCCGTCTAGACTGAAAATAGCTATATATGTGACTAGCACTGCCCGTCTAGACTGAAAATACCCATATTATGTGACTAGCACTGACCGTCTAGACTGAAAATAGCCATATATGTTACTAGCACTGACCGTCTAGACTGAAAGTAGCCATATATGTGACAAGCACTGACCGTCTAGACTGAAAATAGCCATATATGTTACTAGCACTGACCGTCTAGACTGAAAGTAGCCATATATGTAACTAGCACTGACCGTCCAGACTGAAAATAGTTATATATGTAACCAGCACTGACCGTCTCTTCATCATCCAGTTCTATATCAGTCTGTATGGTGGACCACTCATCTCCCTGGTCACCACGTTTGTCAAAGAAAGGCCGTGATTGTCTTGTAGACTGCCACACTTCGAGACGGCCTATGTTCTCACCGTACATATGATAGGAAAACTCTACACACACTTCACCACTGTAACTAAACCTCGGCGTCTTTAAACTGAAAATGAAAAAACATCTGCAATTGTGGCGTGTGTTTGGAGGACTATGTCCTGCTTTGGGGCAAATAATTACATGGCCATATGGTGACCGAGGGAGAGCCAAGTGATTAAATGGCCATGACAGGTACAAGAACCTTGGGCCTCAAATTACGCATTGCCAAACACCCGCTACTACTATCAATGACATCCACTGCCAGGTAGTCCTCTTCGATATATGTTATTGCTACGTATATCATACCCATCATTTACTTGTAACATACGAAAGTGATGATTTATGCCGCCAAAAATATATGAGGTCGCTTAGGGCCTATATAGTTTTTAGGCATTGCTCTGGAGCCCATCCATCCCACTAAGAATCTTGGTTATGATTATCTTAGCTTTCTCACATTTCCATTGGAAAAGTTAAGAACATTTAATCTTTCTAATGGAAATGAATGAAATATAGAATACTCACTAAGCATGATCATCCTCTGACCCGTCACTGGATTCTATGTACATGAAGTACTCTCCGTCCTTAGCTTCTGAAGGTCCTGTCTGTGAAGTGGGTGTGGATCCTCGGTGCCGGGTCCAGTCCACATCGCTCCTAGAGTCCCCGGTCATGTCACAGATGTCAGAATCCTCAAAGTCACAGCGGTACGGCAGACTCTCTGTACATACAGTAAACATATTGTCACAGGCTCACGACAGTCTCTCTGTACATACAGTAATTATATTGTCACATCGTACGGAAGTTTTTCTGTACATACAGTAAACATATTGTCACAGGCTCCCGACAGTCTCTCTGTACATACAGTAATTATATTGTCACAGCGTACGGCAGTCTCTCTGTATACATACAGTAAACTTATTGTCACAGCGTACCACAGTCTCTCTATACATACAGTAAATATATTGTCACAGTGTACGGCAGTCTCTCTGCATACATAAAGTAAACATATTGTCACAGCGTACCACAGTCTCTCTATACATACAGTAAACATATTGTCACAGTGTACGGCAGTCTCTCTGCATACATAAAGTAAACATATTGTCACAGCGTACGGCAGTCTCTCTATACATACAGGAAACATATTTTCACAGAGTACAGCAGTCTTTCTGTATACATACAGTAAACATATTGTTACAGCATACGACAGTCTCTCTATACATACGGTAAACATATTGGCACAGCGTATGGCAATCTCTTTATACATACAGTAACCATATTGTCACAGCGTACCGCAGTCTCTCTGTACATACAGTAGTAGTAGTAGTAAATCATTGCTTTACGTCACTTTCCGGCACAAAGGTCTTTTAAGTGACATTATAATACGATAAAAACGTTGTAGTCAGTTGATGAGATGAATGATGTACAGATGATGATGTGAGGGTACATACAGTAAACATATTGTCACAGCATATGGCAGTCTATATGTATACATACAGTAAGCATATTGTCACAGCATACAGAAGCCGCTCTTTATACATACAGTAAACATATTGTCACAGCGTACTGCAGTCTCTCTGTATACACTAAACATATTGGCACAGCGTACGGCAGTCTCTCTGTACATACAGTAAACATATTGTCACAGCGTACTGCAGTCTTTCTGTACATACAGTAAACATATTGTCACAGTGTACGGCGATCTCTCTGTATACATACAGTGAACATATTGTCACAGCGTACTGCAGTCTTTCTGTATACAGTAAACATATTGGCACAGCGTAAGGCAGTCTCTCTGTACATACAGTAAACATATTGTCACAGTGTACTGCAGTCTCTCTGTACATACAGTCAACATATTGTCACAGCGTACGACAGTCTCTCTGTATACAGTAAACATATTGTCACAGCATACTGCAGTCTCTCTGTACATACAGTAAACATATTGTCACAGCGTACTGCAGTCTTTCTGTACATACAGTAAACATATCGTCACAGTGTACGGCGATCTCTCTGTATACATACAGTAAACATATGGTCGCAGCGTATGGCAGTCTCTCTATATACAAACAATAAACATATTGTCACAGCGTACGGCAGTCTTTCTGTATACAGTAAACATATTGTCACAGCGTACTGCAGTCTCTTTCTACACAGTAAACATATTGTCACAGCGTACGGCAGTCTTTCTGTATACATACAGTAAACATATTTTCACAGCATACAGCAGTCTCTCTGTATACATGCAATAAACATATTGTCACAGCGTACGGCAGTCTCTATACATACAGCAAACATATTTCCACAGCGTACAGCAGTCTCTCTGTACATACAGTAATAAACATATTGTTACAGCGTACGACAGTCACTCTGTACATACAATAAACATATTGTCACAGCGTACGGCTGTCTATCTGTATACATACAGTAAACATATTGTCACAGCGTACAGAAGTCTTTCTATATACATACAGTAAACATATTGTCACAGCGTACTGCAGTCTCTCTGTACATACAGTCAACATATTGTCACAGCGTACGACAGTCTCTCTGTATACAGTAAACATATTGTCACAGCATACTGCAGTCTCTCTGTACATACAGTAAACATATTGTCACAGCGTACTGCAGTCTTTCTGTACATACAGTAAACATATCGTCACAGTGTACGGCGATCTCTCTGTATACATACAGTAAACATATGGTCGCAGCGTATGGCAGTCTCTCTATATACAAACAATAAACATATTGTCACAGCGTACGGCAGTCTTTCTGTATACAGTAAACATATTGTCACAGCGTACTGCAGTCTCTTTCTACACAGTAAACATATTGTCACAGCGTACGGCAGTCTTTCTGTATACATACAGTAAACATATTTTCACAGCATACAGCAGTCTCTCTGTATACATGCAATAAACATATTGTCACAGCGTACGGCAGTCTCTATACATACAGCAAACATATTTCCACAGCGTACAGCAGTCTCTCTGTACATACAGTAATAAACATATTGTTACAGCGTACGACAGTCACTCTGTTCATACAATAAACATATTGTCACAGCGTACGGCTGTCTATCTGTATACATACAGTAAACATATTGTCACAGCGTACAGAAGTCTTTCTATATACATACAGTAAACATATTGTCACAGCGTACTGCAGTCTCTCTGTATACAGTAAACATATCGGCACAGCATACGGCAGTCTCTCTGTAGCTACAGTAAACATATTGTCACAGCGTACTGCAGTCTCTCTGTACATACAGTAAACATATTGACACAGCGTACGACAGCCTGTCTGCATACAGTAGACATATTGTCACAGCGTACGGTAGTCTCTCTGTATACAGTAAACATATTGTCACAGTGTACGGCGATCTCTCTGTATACATACAGTAAACATATTGTCACAGCGTACTGCAGTCTTTCTGTATACAGTAAACATATTGGCACAGCGTAAGGCAGTCTCTCTGTACATACAGTAAACATATTGTCACAGCGTACTGCAGTCTCTTTGTACATACAGTCAACATATTGTCACAGCGTACGACAGTCTCTCTGTATACAGTAAACATATTGTCACAGCATACTGCAGTCTCTCTTTATACAGTAAACATATTGTCACAGCGTACGACAGTCTCTCTGTATACATACAGTAAACATATTGTCGCAGCGTACGACAGTCTCTCTGTATACATACAATAAACATATTGTCACAGCGTACGGCAGTCTTTCTGTATACAGTAAACATATTGTCACAGCGTACTGCAGTCTCTTTCTACACAGTAAACATATTGTCACAGCGTACGGCAGTCTTTCTGTATACATACAGTAAACATATTTTCACAGCATACAGCAGTCTCTCTGTATACATGCAATAAACATATTGTCACAGCGTACGGCAGTCTCTATACATACAGCAAACATATTTTCACAGCGTACAGCAGTCTCTCTGTACATACAGTAATAAACATATTGTTACAGCGTACGACAGTCACTCTGTACATACAATAACCATATTGTCACAGCGTACGGCTGTCTATCTGTATACACGCAGAAAACATATTGTCACAGCATACGGCAGTCTTTCTGTAGCTACAGTAAACATATTGTCACAGTGTACTGCAGTCTCTCTGTACATACAGTAAACATATTGACACAGCGTACGACAGGCTGTCTGTATACAGTAGACATATTGTCACAGCGTACGGTAGTCTCTCTGTATACAGTAAACATATTGGCACAGCATACGTTAGTCTCTCTGTACATACAGTAAACACATTGTCACAGCATAGGACAGTCTATCTGTACATACAGTAAACATATTGTTACAGCGTACGACAGTCTCTCTGTACATACAGTAAACATATTGGCACAGCGTATGGTAGTCTCTCCATAAATACAGTAAACATATTGTCACAGCGTAAGGCAGTCGCAGCCTTCCGCCTATTTGGGGGTGTCACCTCACATTTTTTCAATAGTGAACACTTTTTTGTTTTCGACGGCCATATTGACTTTTCAAACATTATCATTAGGACTAGATACAATCTACTGCTAATTATCATGGCTATCTACGTGATCTATATTTTCCAAGCTGATAATTTATGACAGAAAGAGTAACATATAAGAATATGTAAGCATGAAGTGACAAAATTATCTTTTCAAAACATTTGGAGCTGTATTGTCCACGTCCTATCATAACGGAGAAAAAAATTAACTGATAAACGATTTACCCAGTAAACATATTGTCACATATTTCATTACCTAAGATGACAATAAATAATATCAGGTATTTTTAATTTCTGAATATTTCCTTGAAAAAACATGATAAATAATAAGAAACACAAGATATTGACCAAATGCTAGCCTAATGTTAACATGAAGCCATCATTCGGGCAATGACTGATGTTTCCTGCCTGCATCATGGTAATCACCACAGGTTGGCCCAGCGGTGATGATATGTTGGCCCAACATTACGCCTTCCACATAGTTTTAATGATCACAGCTAGGTAGGTAGCCATCTGTATCCCAAACATTAGGTCGCACGCACACTCCCAATGCATAAGGCCATATTATGGCCCCGTCTAGATTAAAAGGAGTAAATCGGAAAAGTGTTGATATATCCAAGGGATTCATATAAAATAGTGCAATGCAAAAGTACACATGCATAACTACTAATGGTGCGCTGCATGCAAACGTAACAAAACTAAAATAATACACCAAAATCAATACAAACGTTCATCGCCGGGTCTACTGGTGGTGGTGCTGGTGCCGTCACCTGGTGTATACAAATGGAACACATGACATACAGTGGTTATTATATTGTGACTTGGCAGGAATTCATTTATTTATAAAAATTACCATATTTACATATGACTTGGCAGGAATTCATTTATTTATAGAAAATTGCCGTATTCTCATATTGTAACTTGCCAGGAATTCATTTATTTATATAAATTAACGTATTCACATTTTGTGCAGGACTTGCAGGAATTTTTATCGTATTCACATATTGCAATTTAATGGGAATTCCCTTATTTATAGAAATTACCTTATTCACATGTTGTGACTTGGTAGGAATTCCTCAATTTATAGACAATTACCATATGCACATATTGTTACTTGGTAGGAATTCCTCTATTTATAGAAAATTACCGTAAACAGATATCGTGACTGGGCAGAATTGATTTCCTTTATTGCTAGAAAATTACCGTATTGGTTTAAACATACTTATTTGCCGAAGATTACAACGTAGTATTACATATTGTGACATAAATTACAGCAGTCACGTAGAATTCATGTTGACATTTATTAATATCAGGATAATCTTATATTTTGAATTTTTTATTGTTCGAGCAAAAAAGACATATGAGTCGAGTAACATTTTATTCCAATAAGGTCTAGCTTTGTAAAAAGATTGGTCATTACAGCGAAATTCAAATTTAAGCAGGATAATTAGACTTAATTTAACTGTGATTTGTGTACACGTTAAAGTAAAAAAAAAACAAGAAGCTAGCTGTGGCGTGATTTCACATTGTATCAGGAGTCATGCGGGAAAATACATGGTGTGCTGTGCTGTCAGCATGAAATGAAATAATTGCTTGGTGCTTTACAAAATCGATGTGCATATAGGGACTAGATTGTGTAAGACACTTAATGTAACAACTATTTAGGATGACATATTAATACTAATTATAATTAGCTTATTCCTACCCAAAAACAGCATTATAATTGCGAAAAATATTATACCTCCAAGAATGTGGCCACTCCAAAATGGAAGGTTTGATTAATTAACTAGGTTGACCCTGGATACTTGTTGATTAACCTGTACATATTACAATCACGTAACAGCGTAAAAAGGCAGCTAATTCCCCACACCCTCTCCACCACCAATCCCGCCTTTGAAATACATGGGGTGGGGCCACTCTAACATAATCAGCCTGGCGTTTTAAGCGACAATGAAAACATGATGCCCCATTTTGATAAAGCACTTCTAGTTACAAAACAAGTGTACCTATCAAAACACAAAAAATTGACCACAACTTTTTTTTGGAACCCGAATCTCTGATAGTCTGTTAGCCCTTTAACCGCCAAATTAATTTGAATTTTCACCCACTTGAAGTTGTGTCTCGCTGACGCGATTCACAACTTCAAGTGAGTGAAAATTATTCAGATTTGA
The DNA here is from genome assembly GCA_964017125.1 of Flabesymbios commensalis. Classification (NCBI taxonomy): domain Eukaryota; kingdom Metazoa; phylum Annelida; class Polychaeta; order Terebellida; family Flabelligeridae; genus Flabesymbios; species Flabesymbios commensalis. Next base: position 55,714,128 of record OZ024915.1, read on the forward strand.
CAAAATGGAGGTCAATTCTTTTCAAATCTTGCTGGTTGATGTCACATTTTATCTTTAACATATTTAAAATGTGGTACTTAATGTGCTAATGAAAAATGAAAACCCGAATATATGCGGCACCGAGTAACCATCACTTTTACTGTGGGAAGAGTGAGGTGAGGGTGAATGTAAGGATGCCTGGCTTACCTGAACACCTGCCGGCAGTGATAGCAATGCTGTCAAGGCCGATATCACCACGTATGTCTTTACCCCTCACGGCAGTAAACAACACCTACAATACAATAGAATCATCAGGTCGTGTATTACCAAGAACAATGGTGCAACAGCTTTTACATTTTGTTCGACGACTTGATGTGTCAGAATTACCATGATCATAAACATCTTAGAGTTACCGGTAGTACTGCATTAGGCTTATAGACAAACATTAATGCTTGCAAAATGTATCTTCCTATCTTCATTACATTACAAAAATGATATATATCTATAAGAAACATTATATGGTGCTATAATTAGTGTGTGTGTGTGCGTGAACTGAAGTACAATAATCTGATGACGTTCACCCACTTCCAATATTTTCTTTTTAGGGGGGGGGGGGTCGCGGTAGCCAGAGGATAACAATGGCCATTTGTGTCACTAATTGCACCTACCCTATCCATGTCGCTGTCCATTTTCAGAGTTACTCGTTTCTTCGTCCATTTATCTCCTTCTTCTTCCTCGTACACTTGCTCGTCATCCCTGGGGTCTATAGAGGAGCTCACCTCAAACCGACCCAGTGTGTCACCGTACATGTGCAGGTAGAACTCCACACACACGTCACCCCTGTAGTCAAGCTCCGGCGTTCTCAGCCTGAATAACACCAAATATTGATGTGAATGATAAGAGCAGGGGAGTATACCAACTTGAAGCTTGAATGCCTTCTGTATTAACCCCTGTTCTGTAATGCCTTCTGCATTAACCCCTGTCCTGTAATGCCTTCCGTCTTAACCACTGTCATTTAATGCCTTCTGTGTTAACCCATGTCCTGTAATGCCTTCTGTATGAACCTCTGTCATGTAATGCTTTCTGTGTTAACCCCTGTCCTGTACTGTCTTCTATATCAATCCCTACCCTGTAATGCCTTCTGTATTAACCACTGCCCTGTAATGCCTTATGTATTAACCCCTGTCATTCAATGTCTTCTGTATTAACCCCTGTCCTGTACTGCCTTCTATATCAACCCCTGCCCTGCGATGCCTTCTGTATTACCCCTGTCCTGTAAAGCCTTCTGTATCAACCCCTGTACTGTAATGCCTACTGTATCAACCCCTGTCCTTTAATTCCCTCTGTATTAACCCCTGCCCTGCGATGCCTTCTATATTAACCACTGTCATGCAATGCCTTCTGTATTAACCCCTGTCATTCAATGCCTTCTGTATTAACCCCTGTCCTGTAATGCCTTCTGTATTAACCTCTGTCATGCAATGCCTCATGTATTAACCCCTGTCCTGTACTGCCTTTTATATCAATCCCTACCCTGCAATCCCTTCTGTATTAACCACTGCCCTGTAATGCCTTATGTAATAACCCCTGTCATTCAATGTCTTCTGTATTAACCCCTGTCCTGTACTGCCTTCTATATCAACCCCTGCCCTGCGATGCCTTCTGTATTAACCCCTGTCCTGTAAAGCCTTCTGTATCAACCCCTGTACTGTAATGCCTACTGTATCCACCCCTGTCCTTTAATTCCCTCTGTATAAACCCCTGCCCTGTGATGCCTTCTATATTAACCACTGTCATGCAGTGCCTTCTGTATTAACCCGTATCCTGTAATGCCTTCTGTAGTAACCCCGGTCCTGTAAAGCCTTCTGTATTAACCCCTGTCCTGTAATGCCTTCTGTATTAAACCCTGTCCTGTAATGCCTTCTGTATTAACCCCTGTCCTGTAATGCCTTCTGTATTAACCTCTGTCATGCAATGCCTCATGTATTAACCCCTGTCCTGTACTGCCTTCTATATCAATCCCTACCCTGCAATCCCTTCTGTATTAACCACTGCCCTGTAATGCCTTATGTATAACCCCTGTCATTCAATGTCTTCTGTATTAACCCCTGTCCTGTACTGCCTTCTATATCAACCCCTGCCCTGCGATGCCTTCTGTATTAACCCCTGTCCTGTAAAGCCTTCTGTATCAACCCCTGTACTGTAATGCCTACTGTATCAACCCCTGTCCTTTAATTCCCTCTGTATTAACCCCTGCCCTGCGATGCCTTCTATATTAACCACTGTCATGCAATGCCTTCTGTATTAACCCCTATCCTGTAATGCCTTCTGTATTAACCCCGGTCCTGTAATGCCTTCTGTATTAACCCCTGTCCTGTAATGCCTTCTGTATTAAACCCGGTCCTGTAATGCCTTCTGTATTAACCCCGGTCCTGTAATGCCTTTAAAGTTTTGCAACTCAGCGGAACCTCTCCCCACAATAAAGACAACCCGTAGAGCCGAGATATGTCCATATCCAAGCAGCTGTTGTCGATACAGTTAATATGTCAAAATTATGGACAAAATTGTTGTTATCAGGTATATCTGGAATGATTCTGGATGTTATTAAAACAATTTTTGAAAGCGAAATCCTGCGTAGCAATAAATGGAGGTCAATGTGGATGTTTTCCCTGCCATTTTTCTTATTTTTCTCAACTATTAGAACATAGCTTTTGAACCTTTTACTTGTTCAAAAATGATGTATGGAGAGTTGGGAGTAACACGTTGTAGACATATTTAAATACGACTGGATAAGTACAGTACACTCTATATTAAATGACTCTGGTTTCTCTGGTATCTGGTTCTCTCAGATTATACCCTTTTCTGTTGTCTGCGTCATAATCCTAAAATACAAATAAGATATCAATTTATTCAAAAATAGCACGATGGCATTTCTCAAAGTCAAAAATGTACAAACTATAGGATTTAAAAAAATATATTTGGCTTTGAGAAATACCTAATTGAACTCCCTGAAGAGTTACGCAATTATTTAACAAAATTCAGGTGCTGAAATCACCGTTTAGCTAATGAGATTGGATGCCATGAAAATGTACTATGGCAATACTGTCGCAAAGAAATTGGTGATGAATACCACTACTTATTATGTTGTCCCCAATTTAGCCATGAACGAAAAAAATATTTAGATTCAAAGTTTTGGAAAAAAACATCAACTATACAAATAAAATCTTCTGTAAATCTCAGAAAGTTTTATCTTATTGTTAAATTTATATTATCTAAATTTTAATGTAGTGATTATAGTGATTATAATTGAATATTACATTTACATGTGTGTATGTTTATATACTAACTGATAAATAAATAAATACTTGTAACTTTTTCCTTGTTGACACTTTAATGGAGATGGAGAGGCATTATATGGCGATGGGGAGGCATAAAAGGGTGATGGGGGGGGGGGGCGTTAAAGCGTGACTGAGAGGCAGAAAAATATTCTTAAAGGGCGATGGGAAGCCAGGCCAGGTATGCATTATTAGGCAGTTTTATCGTTCAATTTGGGCTGAATAACGCAGAGGTCTACATTTAAGTCCTGGCCTACTGACAGCTGGCAATAAATATCTATGTTATAGCCTACAATCCACAAAATCCTTGGGCCTAATTTGATTAATTTGATAATATAATTTTTATTCCTATGCACAATTTGTGGATGTGGAGGCATAAAAGAGTGACGGGGAGGCGTTAAAGCGTGACTGAGAGGTAGAAAAATATTATTAAAGGGCGATGGGGAGCCTCAAATCCAGGTACACATTATTATGCAGTTTTACCGTTCAAACTAATGCAGAGGTCCATATTAAAGCCCTGACTCGCTGGCAATTAATATCTAACTTAGCCTACGATCACCAGAATCCTTGGGCCTAATTTGATTAATTCGATTTATATATTATTGTTGTTTCCATGTACATTATGTGGATAAGCCCGACTTGCCTGATATATAGGCCTATTCATGACTATCATGTCACGTATCAAGGTCAAAGGCAAGGGCCATTTTTTTCATAAGTCAAGTTGATAGCTTTCAATTATTCCTCAGATTATCCAGTACAGTCAGATTGCTGATGTAGATCTCTAATCTTACTTGCTTGAACTTTACCATTATTTCTCAATGATTTCTTCTGTCTCTATATCACCTATGTGATGCCCATTAAAGGTATATGAGGACAACAATCCTGGAGTATTTTAGAAACAAAAGATGACCGGCAAAACCGCCAACCATGATAATTGCTGCCAGTAATCATTGTGCTTACGGGTAGTGTATTTTTTATACTAGCAGTGATAATTTTGTAGTTCATTTTAGTGTGCTTTGTCTTGGTTACTTTGCATAGTGCTTTGTGATACATTACAGTGTATGTTGCGGTAGGGAAACGCGTCCCTTCACGTCACGTCACGCTGTACAGTGGCAATGGTGATAGGGCGGGGCACGCGGCAGGTGGAGCAAAAGCAGACGCTAACAAGTTGATAACGCTATGCAAAGCTCTTTTTATAAGCCAGATCATACAGTTAACCTTATGGCCTCTCTTACCTGTCAATAATTTGGACCCAAGTCACAAAAAATACAAATCTAAAACTATAATTTAATTCCGAGTCCTAGATATAATTACATATTATTACTATCAATAATAATGTTTCGCTTGTTATACTTTTGCTGAAATCCTAATGTTACTAATGTATCACTAGATGCCGCAGTCATTCATAGCACTTATGTATATTACTGTCCATTTCTTGCTTTTTACAGTGACCCGAAAATGAATGTTAACACAATGTTTTATTGATGCTACTCTGAGTGGATCATGTCGCTGTTTGCCTCGCGTGCGAACGACATTATATTTTCAGTCTGTAATTATCCATTACAAATAGCTCGGGGAAATAATGGAGTACGTGTTTTCAGATGTTCAGACATGCAGTATTTGCAGCATTTCTAAAGATGGAGAATGGTCTACTGAAGGAGAGGGTAGGGTGACAAAAGAAGCAGGTATCGCTGGTGGCAGAAAGTTAAACAATGTTTTTGATGAAGATTTCCCAATAAAAGTATTGTTATTATTATTATTGTATTACTTTAGACGCTTGTATCCAGCTGCATAGCCGATCACAGCGCTTACAGAATAAAAAGTCATGCATTGTGTGCTAAAAGTTGCAGTATCTTATTACAAACAAGGCTAAAAACGTGGGCTATCAGTGTAATCTATATG
>OZ024915.1:55719543-55833221 GCA_964017125.1 Flabesymbios commensalis
CATCAAAGTCACACTCAAACAAGGCAGGGTCACTGTCTGTAAACAGGACAATCACGGGATGAATATTACACTGAATCACAGGCGAACATGTTACAAAAAATAAAGCATCATTTAGAAATTCGGGGGTAATTATTTTGGATAAAATGCATTCAAATCTTATATTATCACTTACATTTAAACAGGTCTTACAATTAATAAACACACGTTGTAAACCTGCATTTACACAATGCGGTTCAGAAAGAAATCCGGCACCATACGGTCTCATCAGACATTTTAGAAACATAATGCTAGAGGTGCATATATATATATTCCAATAGTATGTATATCATGCAGTTTGGCGTCTGTCATGTACCCTCTACCAAGTAGATCCCGCGCCTGACATCAGGTCATGACCTCAGGTCATGATGTCAGGCGTGAGCAAGACAAATCATGTTGTACACACAAATGTTATACCCATCTTTAGCTTGATATATGTGGTAGATCAAGTATCCTTATAAAATCATGCATTGTAGTTTCATATTTTACACCCCCCCCCATGCGATCGGTCACTATAGCGATATAGAAATTTAAAAAAATGAATAAAATAAAATTCAGAGCTTTGTGGGAAAAGGTGCCAAATGCACCATTTACATTCTGCTTTTTCCTTTGATGTTTCTATTCTATGGTGGCTGATTCGTCTCAGCTCGTACACGCGTTACCTCGCACTCTCGCGTTCTGGGCGAGAATGCGAATTCTCGGGAATAATCAGTGAGAACGTGAAAAATTGGAGTATGTGAGAATACGAGAACGCGAGCTTGCGAGAATAAATCGAGAGAACCCAGTAAAGACGAGGACTCAAACACATAAAAAAGAAGCACACAAAAAAGACGAGAGTACATCACGAGAACATGAAAAAGACGAGTATGCGAGTTTGCGAGAACGCGAGAACGTGAACAAAGTGAGAAAGCGAGGAAATTAAGCACGAGTCCTGCGAGATACACCGCTCAGTTGGAAACGTTAAAGTTCGTATTTTTGTCCCCTCGCAACGAAGAAAGTTGAAACACAGATGAACGCACGAAGCAGACATCGTAGGCCTATATATAGGCAATACCCTTAAAATATTCAGGGCTTAACCCTTGTTCTGCTATATCCCGTCTCAAGGGCCTAGCCTTTGTTCTGCTATGGCCGCCCACCATATTTCGTCTCCGTGGCCTAACTCTTGTCCTGCTAGGGCCGCCAACCGTATCCCGTTGCAGGGTCCTAACCCTTGTCTTGCTATGGCCGCCAACAATATCCCGTCTCAAAGGCTTAACCCTTGTCCTGCTAGGACCGTCAACCATATCCAGTCTCAAGGGCTTAACCCTTGTCCTGCTAGGGCCGCCAAGGAACAAAACCACAAAGGTAATAAATTCACGTCAATAAATAAGTGTCGTACTGTATGACTGAAAACATCCGATTAATCAATTGATAAATATGATATTGATATGATATTTATACACCTACGTTTATATCCCCACGTTAAGGCATTTCATTTTCAAATACATGTAGTTCGGGTTTGTTTGTAACTCACCATTGTCGAAATGCGATTTCTCGCAAAAACGACCGTGGGTGTTCCCGTGTATATCCTGCAAAAGGGTGCGTACCTATGTGATGTGGGAACATCGTCATCGAAATAATTCTATGGACAGCCTATATATATATATGTATTGGCGGTTAACGCTGCCGCTCATCACGCCGGAGCCCTGGAGGTTAACGCTGCCGTTCATCACGCCGGAGCCCTGGCGGTTAACGCTGCCGTCCATCAGGCTAGAGCCCTGGAGGTTAACGGTGCCGTCCATTACAACGAAACAACGCAAGTACGAAACAACGAAAGTACGCAACAACGAAAGCACGAAACAACGAAAGTCCGATACTGCGAAACAACGAAACTGCGAAACAACGAAAGTAAGAAACAACGAAAGTACGAAACAACGAAACTGCGTAATAACGAAAGAGCGGTATGAAACAACAAAATGGATATGCAAGACAACGAGACTACGAAACAACGAGACTGCGGAACAACGAGACCGCGGAACAACGAGACTGTGGAACAACGAGACTGTGGAACAACGAGACTGCGGAACAACGATACTGCGGAACAACGAGACTGTGGAACAACGAGACTGCGGAACAACGAGACTGTGGTACAACGAGACTGCGGAACAACGAGACTGCGGAACAACGAAAGGGCGATGCGAAACTACACGAAAGGGCGATGCGAAACTACACGAAAGGGCGATGCGAAACTGTGAAAGTACGAAGCAACAAAAGTGCGAAACTACAATGCGAAAGAGCGTAATTTAAAACAGCGAAAGTGCCAGATGGCCCCATCCGGACAACATAGGATGAAGGCTAATACCTTTTACAGACAATGGCGATGCTACTATGAAAGAATGAATTGCTTTTTATTAAAAGTATGCAAATTGCAAATGCAGGCGCAAAAAATATAGATTATTTGTAATAAAAAACGTCATTCCGTCACGGTGGAATGCATGATTTGTTTACTGTTACACTCTAAACAATATAGTTCTTTAGAAGGAACCCTTCAGTACTATGCAGGGTTCACCTGGGGTTGCATGGTAATAGTACTAAAGGGTTCTTTTTATTGTTTAGAATGTACGTGGAATTTGATCTCCTATATACCGATTGACACGGGAACACCCATGGTCATGCTTGCGAGAAATCGCCCTTCGACAATGGTGAGTTACAGACAAAGCCGAACTACATGTATTTGAACATGAAATGCCTAACGCGGGGATTTAAACGTACATATGTCAACTTCAGCGAAATAAATCATTGTTAACACATGTAGGTAATTTAGTATCATGTTCATATATATATGTCATGTGGTATCACTAAAAATACATATAGTGCCCATCGACCTCATTGGAAATACATAAGCAGCATTAATACCGGTACTGAAACGTAATTATATTCATTTCTAACGAAAATGAACAGAGTGTATATAGCATGTTTTGCCTCTAAAATAACTTAAGACACCAAACGGTTTGGTAAATAATCTGCTAATGTGCATGTATAGGCCTATATAGTAAGCTATGTTTATATTTATCAATTATTGATTAATCTGATGTTGACTTCAGTCATATAGTGGGCTAAGACTATAGTAGGCACTTATTTACTGACGTGAATTTATAAACCTCAGTGGTTATGTCCCTTGGCGGCCCTAGCATGACAAGGGTTTGTAACCGGTCTATGCGTTGACACAATCCTAGTCATACGCACCAATGTAACCGGGTGGGTCTTATCCGAGACACAAAACTCTGGTCACGGTACTAATGTAAACTGGTGACCTGCGTGAAGTTATCATGGTCATGTGCCAATGTAACAAGTGATATACGTTGACATGCTCAGCCTATCGTCGCTGTTGCTTCAGTGGTGATCTACAATGTGTTAGATACAGAAGCAACTCCCACTAAGGATAGCCAAACCCGAAACGTCTCTTTAGAATTCTCTCCAATTTCTCTCTGAATTTCCTCACGAAGGCTGTGGGCGCCTTCCTTTATAGTGGATCCCGACGGGTGCGGTCACTTCCTGTGGTGAAATGACTTCTCCACTAATCAGGATCCTTACTTTGATATACATTGACATTCCTGAGCTGTTTCTCAGAACCGACTCACACAGGCCTTCAGAACTAGGGTTCCTCCAGTGTGACAATTAGTACTTGTCGCAGTACCGTCTCCACCAGGTGGTTCTCATGTAAAGAGCCCAGGACAGAAGGTTTATTCCACCGTTTAATTACAGAAACCCCAATTTAGACACCTGCTACTTAACATTGTGACAGCTTAGGCGCTTGAGACTGGATAAGGATGGCGGCCCTAGCAGGGCAATGGTTGGGCCCTTGAGACTGGATATGGATGCGGCCCTAGCAGGATAAGGGTTAAGCCCTTGAGACGGGATATATACTTGGCGGGCAGCAATAAGCGGGCGCAGCAATACGCGTTCAACGTTCCCAATTGCGCGGTGTATCTCGCAGACTCGTGCTTAATTTCTCGCTTTATTATGTTCTTGTCTTTATTGGGTTCTCTCGATTTATTCTGGCAAACTCGCGTTCTCATATTCTCGCATACTCGTATTTTTCACGTTCTCGCCTATTATTCTCCCAAACTCGCATTCTCCCCCAGAGCGAGAGTACGAGAGAACACAGATACGAGCTGAGACGAATCAGCCACCATAATATTCTGATTCATTTGAAGCTGGCATTTCTATCATTTGTGTTGTGATATATCTCACCGCTACAATACTCTACCATGCAAAAGCGGACACCAGCTATGTAACTGCTCACTTTTCAAGTAAATAATTGTTGTTATTTGCCTTTAAAATATGTCACTGTCGGCAAAGAGGGTATACACTCTTTACTGTCAGGCATTATACAGTTACACATTAGGTAGCATAGTTTCGTATTCCTGGTATGATTACCTTCACATCTTCCCTTTGTTATAGACAGGTCGTCGATAGCGATGTCACCTTTCGTTCCACCAGCAAGCTTTACAAGAAAGATGATCTAAAAATAAAATAACAAATCTTTTAAATACCACATATATTTTGTGTTTTTGTTTTTATTATTTCTACCAGATTGTAGTGTCGTTCGAAGCCGTAGGACTGTGACTATTATATGACAGTAAGAATCGTGTAATAAGTCAGCCTAATAATGTAAACATGCTAAACGTAAAAAATGAACTATTACATTCTTATATGGGTCAAATATATTATAATCATCTCGGGGCCTGTGACTACGTGTCAGTCATTCCGTGTCTCAATATTATAGAAAAATATTAATGGTTATACGGCATTGGCGCACTTTGTGGCACCACAGTGAATGTAAATTTTGTTAAAGAGCTACAGCGCATACACACACATATAGATCGATATTTCGGCTGCAGAAGAGGTTAAAAATATGCATTATTCTGTACAGTGCTACAGTAAACAGGGTAATTCTAATATTTCACAATTAGACTCTTTGATGATGTTACAGGATACAAAATAAGCCCGAAGGTTATTTTATAACAGATGCTGTTTATATCTCAAGTTTCTTAAAACTTCTTCAAAAAATCATCCAATAACCCGCTTTATATCCGTTTCCTTTACGTCCTATACTTGCTTAATACATGGATAGGGTAATTAGATTAAAGTGATATAATTGCAACAAAAGCTGCTGCCCATGAAGCTAGATGTGATCAGAACCAGGCCAAGAGATGTGTGGCATAGGAAACATGATACGTTGTACTTTTGTTGTTGTTGTTTTGTTGGAAATGATGGGTTGATGAAACACGTCAACAATACTGAGATTTTACACCAGATTTCAGGACATAAAAGTTTGATAGGCCACGACTGGGAAGACCAGGGATAAATGAGGCACAGAACATCCCTGGGCAGTACAAAAACATGGTTTCTGCAAAAATACTAACGTTACCTATTGGGGCGACCACAAGTGAGTGCTATCAGTCAATAAATAGTTTGCGGTGCAACATCATGAGTCATACACACTAATGTGGGTGACTATATATTATTCTTCACTAATCATTTAAACTTAATATTTCAGTTTTTCCAATAAACTGAATATTTCAGTTTCTTCAATAAACTTAATATTTCAGTTTTTTCGAGCATAATAAATATTCTTTACCAATATATCCATAAAGTGGTGTTGCGTTTCTTTGTTTGTTAATCATTATATCAATTTTGTAAGCAAACACAAAAAGCGAGTACCTTGTCGTTTCTTCTCATGTCCACGTCTGCCTTTGAGTGCAGCCACTCCTCTCCGCGATCTCCACTCCTCTCAAAGAACGGACTGTTCTCCCCACGACTCTCCATATACACTATCAGCTCGCCGATGTCATCTCCGTACATGTGATACTCAAACTGCACGCATGCCATGCCATCCTCATCAATCTCCGGTGTCTCCAAACTGAACATAACACACAGGACATTTTTCGGGACAGAACATAAATGGTGGTCAGCTGGTAAACCTACATGTATTTATTTCTATTTATGAGATGACCAGGGATTATATATGGTCAATTAAAAACACACGAAATTACTATGTCCCCGCGCATAAACGTACATATTTTTATATTTGTACACAATTGTATGTGTCATAATCAGATTTTTATCATATACATGATAAATGACGTATATTTGAAAGCCTCAAGAAAATATTAACGAAATTCAGCTGATCCCAGATTTCTAAGCCTGTTGACACTCCTCAAAACAGGCTCTTGCACACTCCGATCACACAAGAAGTCTAATGACACCTGTTGATGCTGAATGTACCGCAGGGCAATCATCGATTATCAATAAAGATTAACGCAAGACAAAGGTTTACCTTAGCCGAGCAATCGTGGAGCTTGGTGACAATGGCTGGACTGTGGTGACATCATTAGACGGCTCGCCGCGTCCACTGTTTGTTTAACGCGGCCTAATTAGCCATCTTTGTTTATAACACCTCAAATTGCCATCCCCTACCTAACGAAACACTATTGTTTTCTATGCAAATATATTTTTTGAGATTGGTAATAAAAAGAGGCCCGGGATGTGACAGCGGCAGTTAAGAGAAGCACAAGTAAAGACTAGACAAGGACGTGAACTGTGCTGTCACCTACTGAGAGATTGTTATATTAATAACTTGTTGAAGTTTGTTCTCTCCTGCTGATATTGCGATATCAGGAACACGGGCACTGACAACCGGATAAAGTCAGATGCATTGTTAAGGCGGTGTAACCAGAACACCGATCTTACAATAGCTGAGTGCGGTCTGAGTATAAGTGAGCGATCAGTCCATGCCACCGCACAATACTTGCTATGGGCATAAGTATAATGCGAACAGTAGTGACCGTAGTACAGAGCCTTGAGGCACACCGTAGCTGAGCAATTTAGGCTGTGAGGCGGTGCTGTGAATCTTCACAGACTGTGTCCTGCCAGTCAGGTAAGACCTAAACAATGCCAAGGCTGTGCCACATAAACCTCCGCTCACTCTGAGACGCTCCAATAGGATTTCGTGGTCAATAGTTTCAAAAGCGACAGAAAGATCTAATAGTAGCAGAATCACACATCTCTTCATATTAGTCCAGAAGATAAGTCGAATTTATTTTTGTAGAAGTGCCAAAGTTTCAACGGTTGGCAGCCATCCTGGATGTTTTACCCACAATGCAATTTGTAAAGTATTTGTGTCCACATCACCAGGTCGGGCATACCTGAAAACCCTATAGTAGACACACAAATCATGAATCTGCTCCTGTTCTGTTGAAAATTATATCAATTTAATGTTTGACTCTCCGTACTGTGATGTTTTCGGTAAGCAGACTGTGACGGCTGTATAATGAAGTTTTGAGCCATATGTGTGTTAAGGCACAAATCCACCACTTTCTCGACTATCTTGGACACATATGGCAAGTTCGATACAAGCCGATAGTTCTTCATTGTGTCGGGATCCAGTGAGCTCTTCTTGAGCATGATTCCCGGAGCTTCCTGGCAAACGACGACAACAAGACTACTGCGTTGTCTAGTTCCATGATAGATTGTATTCATCATGCCAATTTAAGTGTTTCAATTTATCAAAATTATAAATGCCCCTTTGATTCAGGTGGAGGTGTGGGAACCCCCCCCCCCCCCCCCCCCACCACAGCAACCAGGAATAGGCTGATATGATGGTGGTACTGTGCCGTAATCATGACTCTGCCCTAGAATATAAAGACGCTGTGATCCTAATTCCAGGCATATGAATATTGCTTTACGTCGCTTTCTGCACAATCTTGGCAATATCGCGACAGAAGGAAGCCCGAAGCCGGGATTATGACTTACTCTTATAGTCCGGCAGCTAAGGGTGGTGACCCAAAATTCTCAGATATAGTTTTTTTCTCTGCTGATTATTTATCTTTGGGGTCTAAATCAAGATATCTAGGGTGGTGTGGAGGTGTCACCTTTGAGCAATTTTAATTATTCAAGATGGCCGCCATGGAGTCGAAAAAGCTCTGAAAACGCCTCAGTTATGATAAACTCGACTTTATGAAAGGCAAACACTCGGTTAATATGTATTGTAATAATGTATGTTTGTCAAATTGTATTCACATAGATCTGTTTTACATCTCCATAGTTTAAAAATACAATAATGGACACCATTTTGAAAACCAAAATGGCTGCCGTATGGTTAAAGGTTAAGTTATAATCAAATGAAACACAATTATATAATGGGCAAACGATAACATTTAGCCGATGGGCTACTCATGGCTACCATGCACCCCCCCCCCCCCCAATTTCAACGGAACTATTTTTTTAGGAGCCCTGGGATATACTGAATACGACATCGAATGTTAACATTGAAAATATAGGGACGCAAACCCTATTTCGCCGACTTATATAAAGGTACCCTGAATATGTTTCTAACAACGTCGCGCAATTTTAAATAAGGGGGTAGGGTTACTTGAATGTACGTTATTTTTGCTCTGCTTAATCTATCGCCAACTGCTAGAATATTAACGCTAACCACTCTCAAGGCCATACAGAACAATGACATAGCAGGGCTTGACACAGTACTAGGGAGGGAAGATGCCACTCTCGATCAAATCATAAAGACAGCTGAGGAATTCTACCGTGTTCTCTATGGTCAGAAGAAGGCAGCTTCTCTCAACGATGCCCGTTGCAGAGTCTACAAGTCAAGAAAGAAACCCCCTGCACTGAAGAACCTTCCTCCCACTGACCAAAATGTGTTACTCCACACCCTCAGAGCTCACTTACAGATGCTGCTCTGGAAGGCTGCTGGTTGGGAAATCACTCAAGATGGTGCGGTCATGCCAACCATCTCTGACCAGCAAGTATCTCCAGCACAGTTGCTAGATATTGTGAGCCGTGGATGTAGTGCAGTGAAAGCCGGCAATCAGATGAACTACAGCTGTAGAGTGGCTGGTTTGTCATGTACAGACTAATGTACATGTGTAGGTGGCGATCATTGCTATAATCCAATGTTCATCCCCCCCACCCGGATGCGCCCCCAGTCAAAAAAGGAGTTTATCATATGACGGTCGGTGGAAGCTCAGATTAAGGTGGTAATGGTAATAAGTAAACTAATTTAAAAAGGTGTGTTTTTATTTTGTTTCCGAAAGATTGTGACTGATTTTGCTTCTCGTATGTGGGGAAACAAATTATTTCACAAACGTGGTGCAGAAACCACAAACGAAATGAAAATGAAATGAATCGGGCTTTAGGCCACCTTTGTGCACATATAGGCTAAACTGGGCCAGGAGAACCTCCTGAGGATGGTGAGATGATTGAGATGACACTGTCCTCCAGACACAGGATTCGAAATTCGAGCCCTGGCGGTCTGAGGCCGAGCACGCTACCTCTCGGTCACGGAGGCTCCCCACAATACTAACTAGAAACCACAAACGATGAATGGCCGTAATTTCTTTTTGGCCGCGGCCCAAGATGTAATAACTTCATAGTTGCGGATCTCAGTGATTGCTGGCGATTCTTGAAATGCAATAAATCAATGAAATATGAGGGATTACCCGGAGAGTGCTTTATATGTGAGAAGGTTCAGTTTAAATTTAATACGTGATTTAATAGGCAACCAATGCCGTGACGCGAGCAGGGGCTTAGAATCTGAGAACCTACTTGACCTGCTCACCTCTTGTCAAGGAGACTGCTCACTAGAGCATTGGCTCGATAAATTGCAATAGCTTTATCAAAATGTATTGGAATGCGTCTGAGGCCGCGAATATGGTAGAAAGCTGATTTACAGATATTCAAGATATGTTTCTTGAACAAATATATCGTAATCGGATATCGTAGAAACAAGTTCAAGTGCATTTTGTATACATGTCAGAATAAGGAAAGTCAATTTGTAATGTTATTCATCTGATATACCCTAATATTTCATCTCATAATATTACTTTTAAAAATAAATTAATATAAAGAGTCAATTTGACATTGAGAATCATAATATTTACAGTGCTGAAAACAGATCTGGTTTCTTCATAAGATCCGAATTCTGATTGAAACGATTCATAATAAATTTCTGACCGCAAGGTGGACTGAAATACCCTCGTCCGATTTTTTTTATAGAATTGGAGATGCGTTTGGTGAATAAAAGATCTAGCCATGAACGTGGGTTGGAAAATCAGGATGCTGCTTGAGATCGAAACATGTGAGGATTTTATTGAATTCATTGTTTTTCAGTTGTGTTGTCTAGATGTAACTATTTGCAATAGTTATAAAGAAAAATCAATCTAACCAATAAAATGTGATCTAATCACAACGTAAAGTAAACAAATGTTAATATTGGAAGCTAAGCAATATAATTGAGGAGGGTAATTTTAAACTAGAGCGGGTGACTTCAAACTAGTTTCAGATCACCACAATAAGTAATCTAAACAGAAAGGGGTAATCTGAAGCTGTTACACCGGTATACCCAACTCATCTACATACAGTGGCCAGTGGCGATGAGTGGACCGATGACTCAACCACTGAACATCTTAGTCCAAGGCATTATTGTACTTGACCTCTCGTAGTTCCAGGTTTGGCCATATTTTTACAAAAATGCCCTGGACTATGTTGTTATGTGTTTACTGTTTCACTCACTATGCCTTGTCATTGTCGCTGGTACTGCTGGCTTCCACATAGACGTAGTGGGTACCACGGTGTGCCCGTGACGGTCCTGTGTCTCCGCTCTTGGTACCACCCGTTTGTCTCGTCCAATCGACGTCATTATCACCACTCTGTGTCATCTTACACAAGTCACTCTCTTCAAAGTCACATTCAAAGGGAAGGCCAGAACCACCCTCATCTTAGAACCAGTGAAAAAAAAATAGAGATATAGTATATATATAGAGAGATATAGTATATCACACTGTCATAGCTTCAAACTGTTCAAATGAATGGAGAGTGCAATGCTATATATACCGCCGTGCAAAGCTAAAAGCAGTATCAGTTTGCTGCTTTACAAATAAGCAGATATCGCATTTTACTTTGCAGAGCAGTATAGTAGTGTGTACTATAAAAAAAACATTAAAGTTATCAAAAAAGAGTTTTCATAATCGTTATTGTCACAATGTGCAGAACGTGATGGAGTCTATACATTTACTCATTTAAATTGTGGCACATGCCAAGATGAATATGCTGAAATAAAGTGGACAACATATGCAGGGGGTTGTGATATCGTCCACCTCCCTGAAACCACGCTATAGAATGCCAATAATTTTGAAAAAAATGAGAAAAAAATGTTAGACCGTGTGACCAGCACGGCTCTGAACATACTGCCGGGCAAAGCAGTAACTGTTCACTTTAAAACTGTTCTTTGCCTGCGCACGGTAGTGTACATACCGGAGCATTCGTCTTCGTCTATGCTCAGGTTATCTATGGCTATGTCCCCCTGTGTACCAGCCTCCATCTCTGCCAGGAAAACAACCTACAATGGTGAAATAACCGGGTGTCAGCAAGGACTAGCAATTGACACATACACATACTATACGTGGAGACAGCAGGAGATGTATTGTAACCTAATTTATATAACTATCGATTTCGACTAAATCCGTGTTTAATCCCTTTTATTCGTACTTTGGAACATGACTTCGATCCGCAGAGTTAATAAAATACTTAAAATTTGCCGCCGAGTTGAGAGTTATATATAATTTTCAGCCAGTTTGCAAACTAATCTAAATTTAGTTTCAATAAAATTAATGTCCGTTACAGGGTTAAATTAAATCAAATATATTTTCTCAAATAGACCTTACCTTGTCATCACGATCAATGTCCATGGTGACCGCAGCGTGAAGCCACTCGTCCTCTTGTGATCCTCTCTTTTCAAATTGGGCGTCTTCAGCGCCTGTCTCCGAGTCAAACACTTTCAGCTCCCCAATGTTGTTTCCGTTCATGTGATAGTAAAACTGCACACATATCTTACCCCTGTGATCCAATGGAGGTGTTTCAAGACTAAATAGATAACAGACATGACTAATTTGAGCAACATCATGGTAAATAAGTATACTATATTTTTTAGTTTTATTCTTGTGAACCAAGGTGTAATCAGTATTATTGCTTTTATTCAAATTGACCAGCGCCTTATGCTCCAGAGCCGTGCGGACATTTACACGCATTTAAACTGATTGTTCACATTTAAACTGATTGTCAGTCAGTCAGTCAGTCAGTCAGTCAGTCAGTCAGTCAGTCAGTCAGTCGGTCAGTCAGTCAGTCAGTCCTAACTAACTAACTAACTAACTAACTAACTAACTAACTAACTAACTAACTAACTAACTAACTAACTAACTAACTAACTAACTAACTAACTAACTAACTAAACAATAACAATAACAATAACAAACTAACAATAAATGAATGAATGAATGAATGAATGAATGAATAAATAAATAAATAAATAAATAAATAAATAAATAAATAAATGAATAAATAAATAAATAAATAAATAAATAAATAAATAAATAAATAAATAAATAAATAAATAAATAAATAAATAAATAAATAAATAAATAAATAAATAAATAAATAAATAAATAAATAAATAAATAAATGAATAAATAAATAAATAAATAAATAAATAAATAAATAAATAAATAAATAAATAAATAAATAAATAAAAAATAAATAAATAAATAAATAAACCACATTCATTCATTCGTTCATTTATTCATTCATTCATTCATTCATTCATTCATTCATTCATTCATTCATTCATTCATTCATTCATTCATTCATTCATTCATTCATTCATCCATTCATTCAGTCATTCATTCGTCTATTCAGTTATTCAGCCTCACGTGATATAATCGGGGCCCATTAAAAAGCTTCAAGCCAATTCAGATTATCTTAATATCAAAGCCTCACACAATATGACATTGGCATTGCACCACTCACTAGGCTTTATCACGGTCGCCCGTATTGCTGGCTTCTGTGTACATAAAATAACTGTTTTTATTTGCCTCGTCTGGACCAGTCCCACCGGTAGGTGTTCTTCCGGTGTGCCTCGTCCAATCAAAATCGTCCTCGTCCTCAGGCTGGGTCATCTCACATATCTCCGTCTTCTCGAAATCACACTCATACGGCAGTTTCTGAGATTCTCCTGAATTGGAATCTGTAAACAATTCAAATTACTGCGATATTGACAAACTTAGCAACAAAGTTATACGCATGGCATACGTGGGCTCTCTATATGGCCTACATCATTCTAAATAGTCTGCACCGAGAGGAATCAACAATTAGCTAATAGCTGAAGTTAAGGATGCGCAAGATATTCATTTATTCATTAATTTTCATTTCTCGGTGTAATTTGTCAATGTAATGTGTCAGTGTAATTAGTCAGTGTCATTTGTCAGTGTCAGTGACCTTTGTCTGTGCCATTTGTCAGTGTCATATGTCACTGTCATTTGTCACTACCATTTGTCAGTGTCAAATGACCCTGCTGGGTGCTCAAATGTGCAAAGTCAAATGGACCTTTGCCCTCATAACACACGCTATGTTATATCGTGTCATTATCGATGTTTTTGCGACCCTCCGTGAACACTTTTATTGAGATCAATGGCTGATCGTCGAAGTGTCAATGTTAATAGACTATCATAGTTTATAGCCATCTACGTAACAACACTCATTGTACGATGTTTACAATGTCGTCTTGTTTGTATAGTAATCAATAACATGATAGCGATCATCGCACTTCATCATATATTGTTATCTCCTAATAGTAGAAGAGCTACAACACTTTTAATCAAACCTTTGATATATCATTCAATCTCAGCAAATTGTACCTTTTTAGGAAATGCATTCCTAGCAAGTACCATTTTTTCTGCGTTTGTCTCAGTTTTTTGCGCTACACTATATATTTTTTCACTGTCAGTCGTCTGAATATACTTCAAGATAATATAATAATAGAGAGCATTGCAAGTATCGATGGGTTAAAACAATAGTGTGCTAAGTGACATTTTTGGCCTTTAAAATAATAACCAGCTAAGTCACCTATAATATGTATAAAGTTTGAATTTATTCCAAATTCAGATTAAAACAACAGATCAAGTCGACTTAGCACATTGTTATTCTCGTGAAAAGGAGCACATATCAGCATAATATCTGTCCGATAAGGACCAATTCAACTTGACACATTGTTATTCTGGTGTTATATGCTTATGGGCTCTGTTTCTGAGACAAGAACGGTGCAAGTGCACTTAGCACATTCTTATTCTGAGACTTGTGGGGACAACACAGGGGAAATGCCTGGACTTAGTTCATTGTTGACCTAGGAACAATCTCTGCATACTCTGTGTTCCTGGATTAACAATGGTGTCAACTTGGTGTCTTGTTGATCCCAATTTTGCTTTTGATGACTTCACTTGATCTACTGTCAAATTACAATCGCTGTGTGTTTCATCAATATAAGGCAAAGTCTACATGCTGATAAGTGGATTTAGCAGACTGTAGTTCTAAACAAAACGATAAACACAATTTCGCTGTCAAGTCGACTTGACCCACTATTGTTTTAGACCATCGGTATAATGATAGGGTGAAATCAAAAAAATGAAGTAATAATCATTTCTTATGCCTTTGTTATATTTTCCAATCGCGAACATGCAAAAAATATATTGTTTAACAAAATGCTTGATAACATATAGGGTTGTAATGTTTGATAAATAAGATGGTGTGTTTACCTGAACAGTCGCCCTCCTTCACTGAAAACTCATCAATAGCGATGTCTCCTTCAATACCCTCCTCCATCACAGCCAGTATTATAATCTGTACGATCACAATAACATCACTACCATCATTATAATCTGTACACTCACATTAATATCACAGCCAGTATTATAATCTTTACACTCTCATTAACATCACAGCCAGTATTATGATCTGTACATTCACATTAACATCACAGCCAGTGTTATAATGTGTACACACACATTAACATCACAGCCAGTATCATAATCTGTACACTTACATTAACATCACAGCCAGTATTATAATGTGTACACTCACATTAACATCACAGCCAGTATTATAATCTGTACGATCACAATAACATCACTGTCGGCATTATAATCTGTACACTCACATTAACATCACAGCCGGTATTATAATCTGTACACTCACATTATCATCACAGCCAGTATTATAATCTGTACATTCACATTAACATCACAGCCAGTATTAAAATGTGTACACACACATTAACATCACAGTCAGTATTATAATCTGTACACTTACATTAACATCACAGCCAGTATTATAATGTGTACACTCACATTAACATCACAGCCAGTATTATAATGTGTACACTCACAATAACATCACAGCCAGTATTATAATGTGTACACTCACATTAACATCACAGCCAGTATTATAATGTGTACACTCACATTAACATCACAACCAGTATTATAATCTGTACACTCACATTAACATCACAGCCAGTATTATAATGTGTACACTCACATTAACATCACAGCCAGTATTATAATGTGTGCATTCACATTAACATCACAGCCAGTATTATAATGTGTACACTCACATTAACATCACAGCCAGTATTATAATCTGTAAATTCACATTAACATCACAGCCAGTATTATAATGTGTACACTCACATTAACATCACAGCCAGTATTATAATCTTTACACTCACATTAACATCACAGTCAGTATTATAATGTGTAAACTCACATTAACATCACAGCCAGTATTATAATCTGACATTCACATTAACATCACAGCCAGTATTATATTCTGTACACTCACATTAACATCACAGCCAGTATTATATTGTGTAAACTCACATTACCATCACTGTCAGCATTAGAATCTGTACACTCACACTAACATCACAGCCAGTATTGTAATATGTACACTCATATTAACATCACAGCCAGTATTATAATCTGTAAACTCACATTACCTTCATAGACGTGCAGCTGGTTCTCATTTAGACCCATATTTAAGGAGTTTAATGCTCAGAATGTAATAGGGGAATGTAATATGGTGGTTGATATGGAGCTGTTTGAATGGGAGAAATTGGTGAAAATTGTGCTCAAACTCATGTACCCGCAAATATTAGTGTAAACATGTGTATGTGATCCCCATTTTTGGCGATATTCAGCTTCTTAATTTTGAATAGCGGTAGTGGGATATATATACTTGATTTGAATGTGTATATAAAAAATACTGCAAAACACGAAAATTAATTGTTAAAATAAATACAGAAAATGTGTTTTATAGAGCACACTCTACTCAAAGTGTATGCAACATATCCCCGAACCACAACTCTCCATAACCACATTAAAAAGATTTATAACAAAATCGTAAATCTCCACGTCTAAGATTATTATTACGGTAAATATTAGGACTATGTAAATATTAGAATTGTGTGGCCGATATCCCGTGTTTCTGTGTGGATCGTTTTTTAACCGATGCGGCTGAAAATGAACTATGTCATGTGCAGAATGGTACACATATTCCCAGTTAAATGAATATCACTACTGTAGATTGCAGTCTTGTATAATAAGGTGATGATAATGAGGCCATAAACTGTCAAACAATTGATGGAAAAATACATTGCATGCAATGGCGCGGGTATTGTTCCAAGAGCAGGCAACAGTTAAAGCCCCAACAAAATTCTTCTTGTGCTAGAAAAATATCTTGTAATGTCAAATGAAATAGAATCTCTAATAAAAATATACCCATTTGCAAAACCAACAGTGCGTAGTGAAGCACCAAAGACAGTCGGTGCTTTTGAAAAGCTACATGCACTGCAGACATCCCGTTACCGTATGCCTAATAAGTGTGCCTGGATACTTCTCCGTCTACTCTCCCATGGACAGATCCCGTTACCGAGTGGATATGAAGAACAGGACACTGCCATTCCTTTTTGGTCAAGATACCAGTCATTAATCGCTGTGTAACAGTCATCTCGCACTGTAGTTGGATTTGCTCCAATAGTAGATGCCAAACCCTCAGATATGTCAACCGTGCGTATACAGTCATGGAAAAATGCACAGAAATGTCGCATGCACTTGGTCGGTCTTTTTCAGTGCAAACAATGGACCAACAAGTGTATTGTATAGCAAAGCAAGTTATGTGGCATTTACCAGATGAATTCAACAACCACACTATGCGACTTGGTGGCTTTCACACACAGTGTTGCTTTATTTTATCAATTGATCAGCTCTGGGGTGATGTTGGTTTACGTGATATTTTCATTGATTCTGGTGTGTATGCATCTGCCACTGTTGATCAAATGCTGTCTGGAAAGCAATACAAACGTGCTGTACATGGTTTGTTATCAATTGATCTACGAAGCACTAGTGAGGTGTTACATGATGTCTTTTTTCAAGTGGTGTGAGAATATATGGAAAGAAACAAGTGAAATCATTCGTTAGTGCATCACTGACAGTAGGTGGTACAAATTATTTGTACAGTCCCATAAAAAAATCATATGGAAAAACATTTGCTCTCATGAAACAGAAAACACCCGATTAGAGCTGTACCGTTAAGCATGTTCGACGAAGATGCTAAATCAGAGCTAACGTCAGTACTAGAGAATCACACTGCATCAGTCCGTGAGATTTCTGTGGTACCGTACAAAACCGTATACATCAGAGATGCAATGGCTTTGATACAAATAATTGATGGAAATAGCATAAAACATGTGATGATTCAGTTTTATGCCAAATTATTACTGCAGCATTTCAACAAAGCAGACACTGTCATAAGTATTATAGATAGGTACGTACGTACAACACCAAACTCTCAATAAAAGCCGATCAACGTGCTCGAAGAGCTGAACATGATGCTAACAAAAAAATATACAGTGTTCATGGCAGGCGTCCAGTGCCACCATGGAGACATTTCCTAGAATTTTCCGATAACAAGCAATGCCTTATGCAATTCCTCTGTGGTTACTTATCAAATGCTGGCCAGGATTTTGTTCACAAAAACTCAGCTTAATCACTATATCTAGGGGGCGGTAATGGAGAAGAAGTTACCCCACCCCCCGCCCCCTATCACATCAAAGGGACATCAAAACCAAGTCATCTCTTTAGCTCACACGGAAAAGTTGATACTAAGATGATATTCCACGCCATAGATGCCGACATCATGTTTGAGAAGAGTCATGAAAAATGACCAATAATTATTCGATCAGCCGATGCAGATATGGTAGTCTTGGCACATTATTATTACCAGCATATGTACAATACCTCACAGCTTTGGATACAGACAGGAATCGTCACAGCCACGCAAGATAAACGGCATTACATACCTGTGCATGAAATGTCTGAGAGTTTAGGTGGGGTACTCTGTAACATACTCCATGAAGCACATGCCTTAACGGGATGTGACACAGCTTCAGGTATATATGGGATTGGTAAAAAGACTCTCATGAAAGTCATCACAGGCATCACAGGCACTGATGGTGATGCGACATTAGAGCAGGCTAGGAAGCTAGTTTCAATCTTGTATGATCAACGAGGTAAGGAATACAATTACCATCATGACTTAAACAAGTTGAGGACTCGCATGGCCAAGCAAAAAGATTTATCTCTGTCTAAAATACCACCCTGTGAAGTCAGTTTTCTTCAACATGTAAAGCGTGCAGCATGGCAAGCCCGGGTATGAAAAGCAGCACATGTTGGGTTTCCTGATTTGGGAACACCTCTTGACTTTGGCTGGATACAGGAGCAATGTATATTATCTCCAGTAAACTATGAAGGGTGTAGTGCGTCTGAGCTAATTGACCGTTTGAAATGTGAATGTGGTGTCAGGCA
Organism: Flabesymbios commensalis; assembly: GCA_964017125.1. Taxonomy (NCBI): domain Eukaryota; kingdom Metazoa; phylum Annelida; class Polychaeta; order Terebellida; family Flabelligeridae; genus Flabesymbios; species Flabesymbios commensalis. Next base: position 55,738,329 of record OZ024915.1, read on the forward strand.
AATGTGTTCTACTGGATGCCCTTGCTATCAAATTGGAATACCACCTGTTATAGATTTAAATGATTTGAATGCTAGTCTCCTATAAAAATATAGATTTTTCTTGTTATTTTTATTTGTTACATGTTTATGAGCCAAATTGAAATGGTGAAGGGTTATTTGTAGATTAGTATGCGGAGTAAAATGGGCGTAATATGGACATTCAATTAAGTATAGTTATGTGTTAATACAATGATAGCAATTTGATGCCAATTATGTAGAATAATAACGATAGTAACATATCTTTGTGTGTTGATTTGTGTTTGTAGAGAAAGGATTGGTATGGATGTAATTGGTTTTGAATAACAGATGTAGACGTTACACAAAATTGTAAACTCATTTTTAAATAATAATATACTCTCATTAATGAGACTATATAGTCCTTTTCTGTTATTGCTCTGTGTTTTAGTTTGATAAATGTAGAATTTTTTTGTCTTTTTTTGTAATTTGCCCTGCTCAAAACACATTTGGTGTTATGTAAAAAAAAAATCATCGTAATTGATGTTGGATTTGCTCATGTACAATAAAGCAATTATGTTATTATAGTGGGCAATGTTTGTTATTTTTGTTTGTTCGTGTTTTATCATAATATGTATTGCATTTCTCAATAAATCAAGCTAAAAATTGTATCATTGAACGTTGCAATACACATATATATCGAACGCAAGTTGCTTGACTTATAATAATTGGGAATTGTCAATTTGCTGCTTCAATATGCATGGGTTCACTAAGAAAGTACAAGCCACAGACTCTTTCAAATACTGGTTATGGTTTATTTATTTACCGAGATGTCTAAAACATGATAATTCATTTACCTGTGCAATTTTTAAACCTGATTTTCACAATTTTTTATTAGAATATAACCCCGCTCGAGACACTTTTGTGATGGGAATGGTGTTTAGTGCAAACTTAGCTATGATAAAGATGTATCAAGTTCAAAACGTTTATATTGTGGACATTATTTTGGGAGGAGATGGATCTTTACAACATTCAGAAATTAACCGCTTAATGTGCGGTTACCTGTCTTTGAGCTCAATTTCCACCAAATTTCCCAACAATACAGCTCCACATCAACCACCATTGAAAAGAGGAGAAAATTTCAAATCAGATGGACAATAATTTGCCCCTATTACATTCTGAGCCTTAAAGTCGATTTTTGTAGCCACCAGCTGCACGTCTATCACTGTCAGCATTAGAATCTGTGAAGTCGCATTAACATCACAGCCAGTATTGTAATGTGTACATTCACATTAACATCACAGCCAATATTATAATCTGTAAACTCGCATTAACATCACAGCTAGTATTATAATGTGTACATTCACATTACCATCACAGGCAGTATTATAATCTGTAAACTCACATTACCCTCAATGTCAGCATTAGAATCTGTAAAGTCGCATTAACATCACAGCCAGTATTATAATCTGTACATTCACATTAACATCACAGCCAATATTATAATATGTGAACTCGCATTAACATCGCAGCCAGTATACTAATATGTACACTCACATAACTATCAATGTCAGCATTACTGTACACTCACATTAACATCACAGCCAGTATTGTAATGTGTACAATCACAGCCAGTATTATAATCTGTACACTCACATTAACATCACAGCCAGTAATATAATATGTATATTCACATTAACATCACAGGCAGTATTATAATCTTTAAACTCGCATTAACATCACAGCCAGTATTATAATGTGTACACTCACATTAACATCACAGCCAGTATTATAATCTGTAAACTCGCATTACCATCACCGCCAGTATTATAATCTGTACATTCACATTAACATCACAGCCAGTATTTTATAATCTGTAAACCCGCATTAACATCACAGCCAGTATTATATTGTGTACACTCACATTAACATAACAGCCAGTATTATAATGTGTACACTCACATTAACATTACAGCCAGTATTATAATCTGTACATTCACATTAACATCACAGTCAGTATTATAATCTGTAAACTCGCATTAACATCACAGCCAGTATTATAATGTGTACACTCACATTAACATAACAGCCAGTATTATAATGTGTACACTCACATTAACATCACAGCCAGTATTATAATCTGTACATTCACATTAACATCACATCCAGTATTATATTCTGTACACTCACATTAACATCACAGCCGGTATTATAATGTATACACTCACATTAACATCACAGCCAGTATTATAATCTGTTCACTCACATTAACATCACAGCCAGTATTATAATGTGTACACTCACATTAACATCACAGCCAGCATTATAATCTGTACAGTCACATTAACTTCACAGCCAGTATTATATTCTGTACACTCACATTAACATCACAGCCAGTATTATAATGTGTAAACTCACATTACCATCACTGTCAGCATTAGAATCTGTACACTCACATAAACATCACAGCCAGTATTGTAATGTGTACACCCAAAATAACATCACAGACAGTATTGTAATCTTCTGTACACTCACATTAACATCACAGCCAGTATTATAATGTGTACATTCACATTAACATCACAGGCAGTATTATAATCTGTAAACTCACATTACCATCACTGTCAGCATTAGAATCTGTAAAGTCCCATTAACATCACAGCCAGTATTATAATCTGTAGATTCACATTAACATCACAGCCAATATTATAATCTGTAAACTCGCATTAACATCACAGCCAGTATTATAATGTGTACATTCACATTAACATCACAGCCAGTATACAATTCTGTACACTCACATTACCATCACTGTCAGCATTATAATTTGTACACTCACATTAACATCACAGCCAGTATTGTAATGTGTGCACTCACATTAACATCAAAGCCAGTATTATAATCTGTACACTCACATTAACATCACATCCAGTAATTTAATCTGTACATTCACATTAACATCACAGGCAGTATTATAATCTTTCACAGTTCTTTGACAGTTAATTGCGAAAAGACCCATATGGTACAATATTTAGAAGGTTAATCATATATCTCAAGTCACAAAGCATCACATTAGTATGAGGAGTACAAAGCAAGCCGACAACAATGAGGGAAATGTCTAACTAAATATATCTTCAAACACAAGTTAATACAGGCATTCAGTCGTTTCTAGTGACTGATGCACTAACAGCTGACCTTAACTAAGCACCTAAATGAAAATAAAATATATACCCGCTTAATGATTGTGTATTATTCTTAAGCATATATGCACCAAATGGCACATTGAAAGTGAAATTAATTCAGGACAAATGGTATAATCTATCCAATTTTATATTTGATTTAATACTTGGGTATCCATTTGAATCCGGTGATATTCATTCACAGTGAGGTCGACATTGCGATAGCAATTCACGTGTATCAGGTGTACGTGTAGGTATATATACACGTGTATCAGACATACGTGTTGTTATACACGTGTATCAGGTGTACGTGTAGGTATACACGTGTATCAGGTGTACGTGTAGGTATATATACACGTTTATCAGGTGTACGTGTTGGTATACACGTGTATCAGGTGTACGTGTAGGTATATATACACGTGTATCAGGTGTACGTGTAGGAACACGTGTTTCGCGTAATGGTGAATCAAAATGAGATAAATTTTCGTTTAATTGGCTAGTTTACCAGCTGAAACTAGCTTTAATATCAGTTTCTGAAGTGTTCTTAATACTGAAATGCAATATGACTGCCATCCTCATCTTGAATATGTAAGGTTCGCACCACGTACGGTAGGTGTCTAGATTTACATTCTGTCTCACTAAAAAAACATTTCTGATTTTGAATCGACCGAAGTCGCAGAAATTACAAAATGTTCACCACCTTGAAAAACGTAATTCATTGTGTACAATAGCTGGAGCAATACTGGAGCAATGTTCCGTCCAAACCATATCCAAGATAGTTTATTCATATTATGTTATTAAATATAATAACAAGTGTAAAACTAATAATATTACGGGTTATGGGTGTCAAGATAGGTATAGTGTATAGCGTTTCTAGCGTGGGTCGACGGGCCAGTGAGTAAAGTTTTTCCGACAGGCCGCACGGAATCTATTTATAGCATATTGGAGCAATCTCGGACTCACGCTATCTCTGCCTCACTAAAAAAACATTTCTGATTTTGAATCGACCGTAGTCGCAGAAATTCCAAAATGACCACCACCTTGAAAAACGTGATTCATGGTGTACAATAGCTGGAGCAATACTGTCGTACAAAGCCAATGCCGATTAAATTTCCATTGTCATCCATGGATTTGGGTGATTAGTCGTGATTCTTTTAGTCTTGATCGGCGTGTGCTTATCTAAAAAAGATATCAGGACCGTGCGATATTGCTGATAAAGCTCAGAAGAAGCTAATTTCAGATGGCTAATTCAAGGAGAAAGTTTAATGTCTGAAATAAAATATGTAAGAAGTATGCCTTTAACACGTCTGTTTGAAAAACAGCGAGATATGCAGGTTGGTTCGGAAAGTTATAGTGCATATTTTAAAATAATTGTGAAATATGAGAGGAAGCTATTGTAAATGTTTTAGTATAGAAATATAGCGATTAAAACTATAATATAATTTGCTACTGACGAGTGCCACTGTAATGTGTTTGGGATGTATGTTTTCGGAAATTTATGCTGCTGTCCAATACCAAACCAAGGTTTTTGGCTAATGCAGAAATCCTGTCTTACCAGGATTAAGCTTAAGCTTAGACCCTGTCATCCAAGCCGACACACCAAGTACGAAGCACTGTGGAACCAAATTTGAGCCTGACTAGTTAATGCCATACCAATCTGAGAGTCTATTTGTCAAAGTAGCATGGTTAATGGTGTTGAAAGGTGCCGACAAGTCAAGCTGTGTGAAAGGCTGATTGTAAATTGATTAGATGTTAGGGAGGCGAGATGGGCTCATCTCAGCACAAGTCACCACCACATCAAAGCGAGGGTTTTATGTGGTGACGAGTCTCGTAGGTGACGAGTGGTGACGAGTCTCGTAGTGAAAGCCAACAGCATCAGAAATGTGCGAGAAATATGGGGTTTTTCATATGAGCTTGCAGACGATTGGCTACTTCCTTTTCTTAGATTTTGCTATAGCTTCCTATTGTCGCCTTGCTTATGTTTCGGCGACTGTGGCATCCTTTTTTTTGTTTATCCTGACATTATGCATATCCTGATTGTTTTCGTCCGTTCTTGGTTTTGGGTGATCTGTTGATCTTTTGTGTGTTCAAGCTGCCATTTTCATTCGTATAATTGATGTTATCATTGGTGAGGTTATTAGGCCCGGTCTTATGATTTAATGCTATTTTGTGGTCCAATTTATAGTTATAGTTATAGTTATGGTGTATTTGTAAAGAGCCAATTCTCAAATGACTCAAAGGCGCTCTTATCCAGGCACAATGAATTTCAAAGTGTATAACAAATGTTGGAAGGCTTTGCGGAACAAGTGCGTTTTTATTTTTTTCATGAATTCGGATATCATTCTGAGTCCTTCGGGGAGATAGTTCCACAGTTTTAAGACAGCCATTGTAAAAGCCAGATTCCCAGATGTCGACTTGAATCGAGGTTGTTGCAGCAGGATGGCTCCTCTGCCCGAGCAGAGTTCCCTTTTTGGGCTGTAACGATCCACCAGAGTACACAAGTAGCTAGGGGCCGTGCAGTGCACAGTATTGTACTTGATGCGCTGCGCTATAGGCAGCCAGTGAAGTTGTATCATAACAACAGATATGTGCTCTCGCCATAAGGTACATGTCACTAACCAAGCGGCCGAATTTTGCACACGTTGCAACCTTGAAATGTGTCCTTGTGGGAGGCCTAGAAGCAAGGCATTACAATAATCCAGCCGAGACAAAACAAGAGCCTGGACAAGCAGCTGTGTAGCAGTCAGAGTAAGGAAAAAAACAGCCTGACTGACATAATTTACTGATATGACCAATAAACAAAAATGACTGGTCAAAAATGACGCCGATATTGCGAGCTGAGGGGGCAGGTGGGAGATTAGATTCTGCGATGGTAATACCATATACACTGCTGCCGTTCATCATCAGCCTATGTTGGATCATCCATATCCGTATTTCCTCAACACAGGCCTCTATTTTCTTCAGAGCCATTTTCTGATCATTGGGGTTGGTGACATTGGAATTTAGGTACACTTGTGTCTCATCTGCACACAGTTGGTAATCAATATCATGCCGTCTGCAGATGGCCCCAATAGGGCCCGTCTAAAGCGTGAATAGGAAAGGATCAAATACTGAACCCTGAGGTACGCCAAATCGTAAAGGTACAGAGCCAGATTTTGAAGAACCTATGTTTACTGTTTGATGACGCTCCTGCATGTAGGATGCGAACCATTTGAGAGGCGCTCCGTCGACACCTATGCCCTCAAGCCTCGCTAGTTGCAATTTAGGATCTATTGTGTCGAATGCAGCCGAGAGGTCTAGCAATACCAACAATTTCTGTTAAATTATATTCATTAATTATTAATACTCGTTTTGATGTTTATATGTAATTATCATGTTTTATTTGTTAAGGAGCGTTGAATTTGTAATGGTCACTTGACCTGTCAGGGTTTGCCTAATTCCGGTATAAATACATTTCAGGTTAATTTGTCAACTCCTAACATTTATGTCAGTTTCATGTCGACTAATGTGTGGGTCACCGTTTACACCACACTATTCTGTAAGTATAGGGTTATTAATTTGCCTGTTAAGTCATGAGTGCTATGGTTGTTTTCCATATATTATATTATTAATAGCTATCATTTATTCTAAACCAAGTATATTAAATTAATTATTATCTTTTATGTGATGAACTCATTCCATCCACTTATTTCCTGCAGATTCACCACAATTCCGCCACGGATGTGCGTGCAGATTAAAGTTGTAAAGACCAATGAAAGGTGTAATGACTGGCTTCCCCACCATACCACTTCTTGTTTAGATCATCATATGTTTGTCTGCTTAGTTTTTTAAATATAATAAAACTGATGGTTTGATTTGAGGAGAGCATAATTATTAGTGTAATACTATGTTGTAATCCTCGATAAATAAATATGTTTAAACCAAAGCTGATAGTGCACAGAGGGAGAGTCAGCTTACCCGGCCATCTCTCCTAATAGTGCACACAAGGAGAGTCAGCTTACCCGGCCATCTCTCCTAATAGTGCACACAAGGAGAGTCAGTTCACCCTGTCAGCTCTGCTTATAGTACACAGAGGGAGAGGGAGCTTACCCGGCCATCTCTCCTGATAGTGCACAGAGGGAGAGTCAGCTTACCCTGTCATCTCTCCTTCTAGTGCACAGAGGGAGAGTGAGCTTACCCGGCCATCTCTCCTGATAGTGCACAGAGGGAGAGTCAGCTTACCTGGCCATCTCTCCTAATAGTGCACACAAGGAGCGTCAGTTTACCCTGTCATCTCTCCTTATAGTGCACAAAGGGAGAGTGAGCTTACCCGGCCATCTCTCCTGATAGTGCACAGAGGGAGAGTCAGCTTACCCGGCCATCTCTCCTAATAGTGCACACAAGGAGAGTCAGTTTACCCTGTCAGCTCTGCTTATAGTGCACAGAGGGAGAGTCAGCTTACCCGGCCATCTCTTCTGATAGTGCACACAAGGAGAGTCAGTTTACCCTGTCATCTCTCCTTATAGTGCACAAAGGGAGAGTGAGCTTACCCGGCCATCACTCCTGATAGTGCACAGAGAGAGAGTCAGCTTACCCTGTCATCTCTCAATATAGTGCACAGAGGGAGAGTCAGCTTACCCGGCCATCTCTCCTGATAGTGCACACAAGGAGAGTCAGCTTACCCTGTCATCTCTCGTGATAGTGCACAGAGGGAGAGTCAGCTTACTCTGTCATCTCTCGTGATAGTGCACAGAGGGAAAGTCAGCTTACTCTGTCATCTCTCGTGATAGTGCACAGAGGGAGAGTGAGCTTACCCGGCCATCTCTCCTGATAGCGCACAGTGGGAGAGTCAGCTTACCCTGTCATCTCTCCTTATAGTGCACAGAGGGAAAGTCAGCTTACCCGGCCATCTCCCCTTATAGTGCACAAAGGGAGAGTCAGCTTACCCGGCCATATCTCCTTATAGTGCACAGAGGGAGAGTCAGCTTACCCTGTCATCTCTCCTGATAGTGCACAGAGAGAGAGTCAGCTTACCCTGTCATCTCTCAATATAGTGCACAGAGGGAGGGTCAGCTTACCCGGCCATCTCTCCTGATAGTGCACACAAGGAGAGTCAGCTTACCCTGTCATCTCTCGTGATAGTGCACATAGGGAGAATCATATTACTCTGTCATCTCTCCTGACAGTGCACAGAGGGAGAGTCACTTACTTTCCTGATAGTGCACAGAGAGAGTCAGCTTACCCTGTCATCTCTCCTGAAGCTGACATCGCTAGCTTGGTGAATCCACTTGTTACCCTGGTCACCGTCCTCCTCAAAGAAGGCGTTATCTTCCCCGTTTCTGGATGTGTACACTTTAAGTTCGCCTATGTGACTGCCGTACATGTGATAGTCAAACTCCACACATACGTCTCCATTGTAGTCAAATGCTGGCGTCTCTATGCTGACAAAATACAACATTGTTTTCAGAAATGTTTGTAAACATATAATAAAGAGTCGTCAAAATATGAACGAATAATAAAATGTTCAAGAATAAATAAATCAAGATGCAGTAAACAAAAATACTCTATTTTGTAAGTAAACATTCGTGTTTGTTTTGATCGAGTGAACATATGCTCTCACTATAATACGCATATCTAACATACGCCCTATCATGTTCTAAATATGCTAATATATCTATTCCCTCTATTTTTAATACGTATTCTAAAATATATCAGTTTATAGAATGTTTTTAATGACAGGCGGTGATTAGCTGATCGTGCTATATGACAAACTGTGTCACTGTCGATTATTTATAGGTAGACCTAGCTAGACTTCTGTAAATGATCCTATGTTAGACCCTGTCACACCAATGTTGACCGCTATGTACTTCTTGGCTTAGATACATTTTAAAACGTTAACTGTTTTATTAAGGTGATTTTTTTCCTCAGTTAAATTACTAAATGCAATAATTAGCTGATTATTTCAAACATGTTTTTGAGGTTGCAGTAAGTCGCGTAGCAGACATGGGTACAAATGTATAATCATGATAACGGTAGCCCGTGTGCATAAACCCGTTGTGATTTAAAATAATAATGTGTTTTCTATTACATGTTTACTTCCACGCTACCATGGTGATAGCAAATTACATTTCTTTACAAGTTGCGAACCGTCGTTGTTTATTTAAGCTTATAACTGATCAGTTTATTATTATTGTTGTCATTCTGATCAGATGGACTTGAGCTAAGTGTAATATATATTAAGTGTAATATATATTAATTTTCTCATGCTTTGGCTCAGCTATCATTTTCTATGTGGAGGGACGACCACAAAAACGAGGAAAGCTAACACAACAGATGGAAACATAACATAAATAGCTGGTACTAGTTTATCACGTGGGGGTATCGCTTCGTAGGAAATATATTATAATAAAGTATTTAATTCAGTAAATATGCGAAAATTCGAAATGTCTGAAATGAGCTATGTTTATCTGTATTGCTGTTTCTACATACTCTTGTCTTGATATACAAACGTCCAGTCAAATCAAACTCACATGGCTTGGTCGCCGTTTTTAGTCCTGGAGGCCTCTGTGTAGATGTATTTAGATCCCTTCATTGCCGCTGAAGGTCCCGTGGATTCAGATGGTGTGCTTCCACTACGTGACGCCCAGTCAAACTCGTCATCTGTGCCTTGTTTCATATCACACAGGTCATCATCCTCAAATCCACACAGAAAAAGCAATCCATCTGAACCTCCGCCCTCTGATAAGCAAAAGAACAACACAATAAAAAATAGCGACACATCTGAACAGCTGCCATGTGAGCACACATTAACAACACATGAATGACAAGGATCCTCCAGAACATCTGTCATGTGAACACACAATAACAACAAATGAATGGCAACGATCCTCCAGAACCTCTGTCATGTGAACACACAATAACAACACATAAATGGCAACAACCCAGATGTGCCTCAGCCACTATCAACTGACCCTTTCATCAACCCTTGTGCCGCTTAATTGTTTGTTTTAATTTTCCATTTATTCAAGTCAGGACCTAAAATGATGAAAAATATGTTTTTTTAAGGACAAAGATCAATTTGAATTATTTGATGAAATGAGCATCTATCACAATCTTATCATTTTCAGTGATATTTTACTGGGTTTTAAACATGATCAAACCCGTATACTATAGTATATACGGGTCTAGCAGCACAAGGTGTTAATTCCTATAACTACAGTAAGCTAAGGAGCTGTTTGTCTATCCAGGTTTACCTCCACATTCGCCTTCCTTGATCTCCAGTCCGTCTATAGCTATATCTCCACGTATGCCATCAGTCATCTTAGCCATAAACACAATCTGTAACACATATAATACTGTCAAAATATGACGCGAAAACAGCAGACATTTTGTAAAAACAAAATGCCAGCAAAAAAATAAGTCGAAGAGTCAAAGAAAATCATTCTGGTTTATTTTAACATTCCTGATTAAGTGATGCTATGTATCGTTCGCGTAGGATCTCTTATGTGGAAAGGTGTGCATAGGCCTTGACGCAGAGGGTGGATAAAGAGCATTTAAATGTTGTTAAACGTTGAACAAATGCTGGTTTAATGCTGGCCCAGTCTCGCAACTCAACAGACCCAGCAAACACGATATGATGGGCGTGATGGTAGTTACGTAGGCTACACGTCCCTAGATGAGCGAACATATTGTGAACGACAACTTGGATACGCGATGTTCATGTCTATTTGAATAAATACCAGCAATATTCATATAGTAGTTTTGTGTATTTGTGTCAAGCCTCATTGTTGAAACAATAGACCATCATGTCAAATTAATAGTAAGAACCAAACAACTTCGGGAGCTTGATTTATTATTTTGCCATTCTAAAGAAAATAAATCACATTTAGAAGTCGAGAAGCAATATTGATAATAAGCACATGATAACTGATCAGTGAATATTTTGCCTTATTGTCTACAACATATTGTCACTTACACACTAAAAAACGTGGAAACCGAGCTTACAAATTTTACTTCTGAACCCTATTCAAATGTTACAAAATCAAGTAAATTGTTCAATAAAATCATCAGGGGAGGACCACTAGACCACTCGTTCGCGATTCATTGCTACGCAGCCCATTTTGTACTCTCTGCTTTGTTTTCTGGCTATTGCATTATTTGATCTAAGGTTTTATCACAAGCTATTTTCGCAATTTCATTGAATTTTCATTTTGTATGAAAAATGCTTGAGAACATAATTATACGACAAGACAATTAAGGGTTCATCCTCTTCTTTACATACTTTGTCATCAGTGTCGATATTGATTGTCTCTGACGCGCGTTCCCACTGATTGCCATCTGGGCCAGACTTGTCAAAGAATGCTCTGGATTCGCCGTCGCTGGAGCTGTAGGCTTTCAGCTCACCTATATCATCTCCATACATATGATAACTAAATTCTACACAGATCTCACCATCATAGTCGATAGGCGGAGTCTCCAAGCTACGAAGAAAAAAAAAGAACCTATATAATTCTCAGTAATTTAGTTTTGGTAATAAGAATTGGAAGATACCATCAGAGGATGTTAGGATACCATATTATCTTACCTATACCTGTAGACTATACCCTCAGTGACCGGTAAAAACAGTCAGAATGTGTACAGTTCGAATGTAGTCCGAATGTGTACAGTCAGAATGTGTACAGTCAGAATGTGTACAGTCAGAATGTGTACAGTCCGAATGTGTACAGTCCGAATGTGTACAGACCGAATGTGTACAGTCCGAATGTGTACAGTCAGAATGTGTACAGTGAGAATGTGTACAGTCCGAATGTGTACAGTCCGAATGTGTACAGTCCGAATGGATACAGTCAGAATGTGTACAGTCAGAATTTGTAAAGTCAGAATGTGTACAGTCAGAATGTAGTTTTATAAAATATGTGTAAGAATTTACATCAGGGTAGTTATTTTCATTTACATACAATACCGGTGGTTAAACCGAAATATGCTTTTACCAAGTTTTCTCGTTTTTTTTCGAATTGTTGTCATATCAATCAAAATATCACCACATTTTGTCATGTTTAGAATAAATCCTCTGCCTCTGTATCATTAAAAGCAAAAATAAATATTTAGGTACACTACATGTCGTTACATGTACATGTAGTTGTGATTTCAAGACAATTTGCTTGGATTTTTTATGGCATGTTCAAATCTGAGAAAACTTACGTTCTATTAAGACTTGTGTTTTCAAATTCCTGATAGTTTATACGGTTTCGCTTTTTACGCTCAAAATATATTTCTAAATAGTTACTCTTCCACATGCTCTATATTGAAATACTATATCTGTAGTGTTTAGTTTATCTCGACTATTTTACATTCAACGTAATATCAGTTAGATACAATGACTGTATCTAACTGATATTACATAGTATCTAATTTCTACTTAATATATTATGGATTTATGCGTATATAATGCATATTTTTTCTAAATATTCACCAACATAAAACACATAGTGTTATATTCCTTCACTTATATAATGAATTGTACACGTCTATGATATATTTCTACATGGGCGCGTATTTACATATGTTTTATATATTATGATTTATATACACATGTATGTGTGCATTTGTATATATGACTATTGTTCGGAATTTTCTAAATATCTACTTGCTATACTCTGATTATAATTCCTTGTTAGGCTTGATACATATTTTTCCGAATTTAGTTTTTTTGATTTGCTGTCTCTAAACTTGACATGTGATAACAATATTAATATGTTTAGTGCTTCTGCGTATATCTAGTTGTGTATTTTTAATAGTGCAGCTCCAGAATTTATACCCAACCGGCACAATGCGTTGGCCTTGTGTTGATCCAATGTTGATCCTGTCCCGGCGTTGGATCGACGTGGGGCCAACGCATTGTGACTGCTGGGTACCGATATGTCACAAAAATATTTAGATATACATTATCATTATAATACTGATCGCAGGGTGGCCCTCGCGTGAGAGGTTTTTGTAAACCTTAGCGAGGGTCTCCCGTCTAATTTATTTGGTTTTATTAAACGTTTTTCTTCTTCTTCTTCTTCTTCTTCTTCTTCTTCTTCTTCTTCTGATATTTTTCAACTAATGCAAACAGCCAACAAATAAAAGTGTTTGAGCTCTGGGACTATTCAGTTTAGGTGAGTACTTACTAAGCTTTGTCGTTGTCCTTTGTGTTACTGGCCTCGGTGAACATGTAGTAGGTGCCTTTAGCGGCGGACTGGGGTCCGGTGTTGCCCGATGGTGTAGCTCCGCTGATACGGATCCAGTCGAAGTCATCTCCCTCCCTCTGAGTAATCCCACAGACGTCTGAATCCTTAAAGTCACACACGTACGGAAGTCTCACCCTCTCAACACCTGCTTCTGTTAGATGGAAACTCATTTCATTCAAGCTCATAACGCATTTTTGGATGAGGTACAGGTACAGGTACAGGTACAGGTACAGGCCTGTCTGTCTGTCTGTCTGTCTGTCTGTCTGTCTGTCTGTCTGTCTGTCTGTCTGTCTGTCTGTCTGTCTGTCTGTCTGTCTGTCTGTCTGTCTGTCTGTCTGTCTGTCTGTCTGTCTGTCTGTCTGTCTGTCTGTCTGTCTGTCTGTCTGTCTGTCTGTCTGTCTGTCTGTCTGTCTGTCTGTCTGTCTGTCTGTCTGTCTGTCTGTCTGTCTGTCTGTCTGTCTGTCTGTCTGTCCGTCCGTCCGTCCGTCCGTCCGTCCGTCCGTCCGTCCGTCCGTCCGTCCGTCCGTCCGTCCGTCCGTCCGTCCGTCCGTCCGTCCGTCCGTCCGTCCGTCCGTCCGTCCGTCCGTCCGCCCGCCCGCCCGTTCGTCCGTCCGTCCGTCCGTCCGTCCGTCCGTCCGTCCGTCTGTCTGTCTGTCTGTCTTCTGTATGTCTGTGCGTCCGTCCGTCCGTCCGTCCGTCCGTCCGTCCGTCCGTCCGTCCGTCCGTCCGTCCGTCCGTCCGTCCGCCCGTCCGTCCGTCCGTCCGTCCGTCCGTCCGTCCGTCCGTCCGTCCGTCCGTCCGTCCGTCCGTCCGTCCGTCCGTCCGTCCGTCCGTCCGTCCGTCCGTCCGTCCGTCCGTCCGTCCGTCCGTCCGTCTGTCTGTCTGTCTGTCTGTCTGTCTGTCTGTCTGTCTGTCTGTCTGTCTGTCTGTCTGTCTGTCTGTCTGTCTTCGAGATATATAGTGTAGTGTATCTATGTTTGAAATATATAGTGTAGTATTCCTTGTTTCTATGTAGAGCAAAAATTATTGTGAAAGAAATTAAAAAAAATCACAATGTACACATTTTATTTTAGTGACTACATCATCAGGACTTTTTTGTCAACAAGCCAAAATACTGGTTATCACCAGGAATACATGTCAAAAGTCACCATGGAAAATAATGTCCAGTTTGTCATTTCGGTTTTGTGAAATTATCAAACACCCACAATATAGCATTGTTTTTTCTAGTTATGATTTAGATAAGTTGATTGAAATAGTTTAAATCAAAATGTTAGCTATATACAGGATTGCTCCTAAATACTATGGGCGGATTTCTTTTATTAGGTCGATTCTACGGATTTTTGTAATACAGTTTTTACATTTTCGTAAACCACATTTTTCTCTTCCGTAACGTTCAGATCGATTGCTATTTTACCTGTAAACTTCTCATATATAAACCCTCAGACGGGGGCCCTAGGGTAGTGGTTAGAACCGCTGCTTTTCACGCTATAGTTCGGGGTTCGTTTCCCGGTATCGGCGGTTTGAAAGAAACAAAAAATGTTCCTACCTCATCAACTCGTGAAAATTCAGTATTGTGGGGAGCCTCTGTGACCGAGAGGTAGCGTGCTCGCCCTCAGACCTACAGGGTTTAAATTTCGAATCTTTTGTCCGGAGGGCAGTGTCATCTCACTCATCTCACCATCCTCAGAAGGTTCTCCTGGCCCAATTTAGCTTTTATGTGCACAAAAGTGGCCTAAAGCCCGATTCATTTCATTTTCATATAACCCCTCAGTATGCCGTGGTATGTAGGTTGGGCCTAATCTTGAACACAGCGCGCCCGGTCAGACATTTTCCATCTCCCCGCCCTCCACAAATTAAGATTCAGAACAACAATCAATGAAGTATGTAAAAGCCGTCATCAGGTATGTTTAGGCTATAACGTCAACACGCTGTGAACTCGCTACTTGTGGGGGGGGGGGGGGGGCGTCATGACGTTTTAAATGGGCTTAAACCTTCGCAATGGCCTGACGTGGCAATGGTTCAAAGACGCATCCTAAATATTCACACATAAGACACATTGTAAAATTCTTTAAAAAAATTGTAAATATTTTTTATAATTTCACAATCAGCCGTTTTCTGGGTCTGTTGCAAAGATATTTAGCTATTTAGTATTAGTAATCTTTATTTATTAATATTTATTTATACACAATGTTAATAATTACATATTTGAAATTTTTTAGAATATATAAAATATCATTTTACGGATAAGCGATTAATTAGTTTTATTTTTATTTAGCATATTTGCGCACTAACAAAGTTGTAAAAAACTTTTTTCCTGTCCATTGGGCAATCCTGTATATATTATACCAAAAAATCACTTACCGTCACAATCACCTTCAGTGATACTAAAGCCATCTATGGCAATGTCACCTCTGGCACCTCCCTCCATTTCAGCTTCCAACACAATCTACATCCACATTGATACAGAATACAGTGTACACTAACATATCAGCTAAAAATCTTTCTTTCATTTTCGCGAATTATGCAAGGAGGACAAATCCGTGAATTTAGGAATATCGCGAAATTATTATTGTAACAGCGCTACTTATTATCAAAATTGATAATTCGCGAATTCTTACTTCGTGAAAAGTTATAAGTTCACAAATTCGCGAAAATCTAAACACGCGAAAATTACCAGATATACAGTACATATATAAATAGGCCCTAATTATATATATGCCAATAAAAGTACTTTTGTGGAATAAACAAAGTAAGCAGGCCGTGACGCTGATAATATCAAAATTAGAAAAGGTTAAACACATATACACATCAGGGGTGGATTTAGACCGGGTTGACAGGGTTCCGTAGTCATGTCAGCATTTCAAATCTATCTAATTACAGGGTTCAAGATCTGAAAACGATAATTTATTTGATTTTATTAGATTGTCATCGTTTTGATCACTTGATTAAAAAAACAATCTTATACTTCCACTTCATTTTAACCATTTACAGTCAAGACATACACATGTTCAACACAAGCAATTAACATAACATAGTAATCCCCAGAGGTAAACACGAATTAGCCCGAAAATGGATTCGATGAAATTGACACACAGAGTTTCAAAGGATTTGTTTTGTATGTAAAATGATTTTATTTTTATGGCTAGTCTCCTGTGTGATAGTTCCAATACCCAGCGAGCCAGGATGGCGTGGCGTGCTGTAAAAGGTTGGCCGGTGGAAATCATCTCTAGGCTACATGTACATATAAGTCTACCCACGCACACAACCTAGGTGGACAACATTGAAAATATTTTGCAGGAAATGCACAAAAAGCGAAAATCCAAGATGACCCCCAAAATGTCTTGTTTATATAGCTTTTAAATGGTTTGTTCAAATTTAATATGTGAGACATCGTTTCTAATGGTTTTCTGCATGCCAAGTCCATTTCTGGCAACATTTCATTGATTCATACGTATGTTGCCTATATGAAGGACAAGGTAACTCTCAGTAACCCTACATGCACACTCACCAACCACCATTACGTTATTAGATGTATGATTATCACTCATTTTTACTTACACATTTTTTATTTAATGTATTGCAATTATTTGTGTATTTTAAAAAATATAAAGATAATACAAACATACTGGAATTGAAGCAATGATAGATAAAATCAAACAAATTATTACAAGACCAAGGTTATGAAACTGAAAACATCAGTATAATCTGATCTGTAAGATCCCTACCTGAAACTGCAAAAAGTGAAGTAGCTATGGCCTTGCTACGAATGACAGAAATTTATGCCGGTTGGTGCTGCTGTTGATATTGTCATTTTAAACATGGATGTACAGGAAATAACCTTTTCACCATTTGCTCATTATGGTTACGGTACGTACCATGCGGACGTCAATTTGAAAATCTACTCTTGTGAGCGTACTCAACGATTATACCGACTATTATATCAGACAGTCCTGACTTCCCTAAATAAAATCACAATACTGCAGCAATTATTGTGAATGCAATGTATGCTATTCGTCGGTAATCGTTTCATACAGACAATCGATCAATAGAAAATGCCGTATATATATAAGCATGACCTTCTGTAAGATACCCTTAGGTTTCCTATGAATTTCTGTTTCACAAAAGATAGAAAAGTTTGTGTAAACTGATACAGAAGTTTATGTCTACAATAAATAGATGTCTTTGACAATAGTTCAGTGTACATGATTTTTTTATATGAGAATTCGAGCCGGGGTAAAAAGAGGTTATCATCAGGGTTATGATAGAGCAAAGAAACTAGAATATGTGCCTCGGAGATAAATTTATTAGTGGGAATGGAATAGTAAGAACACTAGTATAATTACAGTCCACTAAGAAAGAGAGAGATACCCATGTAATTTTGAGCTTGTGTGAAGGTATTGAAAAATCAAAGCAATTACATCTCATTAGGCTCTTCACTGGCACAACACAGAGCAACGTCATAATTTATTCACATTTCAAGTGGGTTGATACCAGTGGGTTGATATGGTCCCTTTCCCTGGAAGCAAAAAGGGGGGTTCCTTTGTAGCAAGGAGGTAGATATTGCAGCATTTGAATAAAATGAGATTCACATCAGAGGCTGTCACAAACTCGAGTTTTCAATTACTTAACAAGAGGGCTTAACTTGATTTTCCTTAGCATACCGCCAATAACAGAAGACGATTTTCGTTAATATGTAATGTAGCATTGGCCAAACTGCTAGGCAAAATGTCACATTACAAAAAAACGACATTGACGCATAACAACATCACATGCATATGGGTGATCTGTTGTAGATCGTTCTGCTGTCAATTCTATCTGCTCGGTCATTCTTTTAGAGCGAATCACAAAAGTTGAAAACATAGCAAAGGTGGAAAAAGGGTATGTAATTTTGTGCAACAAACGAAACTGTTCTGTTTACATTGGATGCAAGAGATAAAGAGACCATATACACTACTTCTTGGAATATAGTAGTGAGTCGGATGTAATTTATTTTTCTGGTTCCATCCCATAGCAGGTGCTCCTGGCTGGATACCGGTCAACTCGTACCCATGTCAACTCGTACCCATGTCAACTCGTACTACCAATAGATGTCAACTCGTACCCAACAAGGCAAGTATCAGATGGTGGTACGACTCGTACCACAAGTTGCCACAAGTGATGTCAACTCGTACCCATCAATCTAAGTTTCAGATAATGGTACGAGTTGACTTCTCTTACCACACAACAGATGTCAACTCGTACCATCATTAGATGTCAACTCGTACTAAAGATAATATTCTGGAAGATAATGAATGTACGTTATATATAACTTGTAACTTTTATTTTAGTGGTCAAATAATACTTAATTAAATTATTGAGCCAGACATGTCAAATGGGATTAGCCGCAATGGTCGGTTGCCCACCTCCCAGACAAAGCCGTTATCAGGGTTATGTTTATTTACGGCGTTGCGTCATAGTGATCACAAGTCAGGAAGGGTGATGGCAACTGTTACTGGGCTGTGACAATTTAATGCCTCCAGTCTGTTTTTAGGGATGTAAAATGATGCTTTAATGCATCGTGAGGGCTTAAAGGGTTAATAAAATATTAAAAATTCGTATCAACTCATTAACATATCAGTGCATTAAACACAAAGAATTCTCAAGTGTTTTTTGTTACATTTATTCTGTTTGTGATATTTAGTGACCCAATAACTGAATAAATAGGTAACATTATGCGCTCCAAACAGGCTCTTATGTATAACCTACATTCATTATCCTCCGGAATTAACTTTGGTACGAGTTGACATCTAATGATGGTACGAGTTGACATCTATTAATGGCACGAGTTTACATGGGTACGAGTTGACATCTGTTATGTGATAAGGGATGTCAACTCGTACGATTATCTGATACCTGAGTTGACATCACTTGTGGTACAAGTTGACATCCCTTGTGGTACTAGTTGACATATATCGGTGGTACGAGTTGACATGGGTACGAGTTGACATGGGGCGAGTTGACATGGGTGAGAGTTGACTGTTACCCCTCCTAGCCTACTTTAGCCTCTATCTGCACCAATGCGCACATTTTTCTAACAAACATATAGTTTTAGAGAGTAGGTTTATCATAAAAATAATAATAAGAAGAAGAATATTACTTCTCATTACTTTCAGAAGCTAGTCAGTTATTTTGTAATATTCCGCTCGATGTTATAATGTTATGTGTTAATAAAAACGTTTGATTATGGTTGAAATTATTATCCGTTGAAAGAAGCATAGTGTGGATTCCTGAAATCATTATTATGTTCTGTCTATGCATCGGTTTGCATCGGTTCTGGCTAGTTTGAATTCCTCTGTGTCAAAATGTTTAGTGCTATTTCTCCCTGACTTTTCATCCAATCAACTTCAAACCTTGGCACAGTGATCCTCGATGTCGGTTCAATGATGTACATGTCGGGTGAAGCCACATTCATTGTATGAATAGACGCTGAAATCCGGGCAGTGTGTCCAGGCTGGGTCGCCCTATTAATCATTTAACCGATAGATTTGATAATTAAATTGCCTTTTTTCAGTAATGATTCAATGCCGGGCCAGCGTCGCAGACATTGTCCCAGTATTGAACCAATATTGCATGCTTGATATGAACAGTAGAAATCTTTGAAATGCTACATTTGACAATTAAAATAACAGTTGCAATTCCATTAAAACACGAAACGTCGACCTAAGGTTGTTTTATTGTTGGGCAAGCGTCGCAGAAAATAATACAGCATTAATTCAACAGGGAGACAAATCAATGTGTTTACTGGGCCATCTGAATGTACTTCCATTTGATAAACAAATATATCTATTTAAACAACTCATAAAACTTAGTCCAAACATATAATTGTTACTTTAAAAGTATAAATTCTCCTCTAGTTACAGTAAGTTTGGATGTAGCCATCCAAACTTGCTGTTCTCCTAACGGATGCTTTATTTATCTTTTTATATGGCGTTTTTTCGCCACCCTATTTCTCATTCAGTTTAGAAGTAATCGACTTCAAACCTTGGGAAAACTATAGCTCCCTGTTTTATTTGCAATCCAATATAATTATAGTTTTTTTCATTGATCCTGACAGTGGATCTGGATCTAATCCGCATTTCATTGATCCACTATATGGATCATCCATTGCCGATTTTTGCCACGCTATTTCTCTCTCAGTTTACAAGTAATCGACGTCAAACATTGGCACAATGATCCTTAGATAAGCAGGTACCAGGCTATAGCTTTTTCTAGCATTCCCGACTGTGGGTCTGGATCTATCTGGGATTTTATAAATCCTGTTTGTAGATCAATGTCGGTTAATTTATGTACGGATGGCGGTTGATAGCCCATTGATCAAAAGAAAGGACAGCGGTGTCTCACAAAGGGGCATTGTGTCGACGACGTGGCAGTTGATAGGGGTTCAGTATGGGGCGTGTAGGCCACCGTGAACCTTTCAGCACAATTTACATTTAATAATTAAAATACATATATTCAATACTGTTTCAATGATGGGCCAGCGTTACAGACAGTGGACCAGCATTGAACCAACATTGAGTGTTAGGTATAGACAGTAGAAATCTTTCAAATGCTGCATTTCACTATTAAAGAGTGAATAAGTAGAGATGGAAAGAGGAGAGGAAGAATGAATGAATAAATGAATGAATGAATGGATGAATGAATGCAATTTTAGGCCACCTTTGTGCACATATAGGCATGACAGTGGAGGCGAAATAGAGAAAGCCGGAAGTTGTTTTGCATTTCCTGCAAAACAATCGCAAGGTTGTCCACCTAGGTTGTGTTTCTGAATATATGTATATATATTTCCATCGGCCAATCTTTTACAGCAGTGTTTAATGTGACACAATATTTTGTTTTGTGTGCGAGAACTGGCCCGTTTTTGTGTTCTGCTCTGTGTCAACGTCTCGTGCATGATTGTTATGTTTATATGTATAACTATATACATGTGTAGACACACATGGATGTGTGTATGGATATATGTTCATATCGTATCTTATGTATAGTAGATGCCTAATAAAAGTGCATGTTGTCTATAGGGAGCTGCTGCGAAGACTCAGGTGTCGGCTCTGTGCTCGGTCGGCATCGTAGACGATGGGTGGTTGTTGAACAAACTGAGTGATATAGGCCTAATATGTGAATTATCTGCCGAATGCTTTGTAATTTTTACTGAAGATAGGTACGCCAAAATTCATAACGGGGGCCATATTTCAATGAACAAAAATACACCGTAGTAAATATTATAGGCACTGCAGTAAACAGGTGTGAGACCAGTCTTACATACTCCAGGTGTACACAGGGCAGGTATTACTGGGCAGTTATAACTCTTCGGTGTCATCAAGAAGTGAGTGGTTATAACTGCAGAGTTCCATATTACACATATTACACATTGTATACAAATTTTAGACATTTTGGGTCATTCAATAGGGCACAGACTTCTTATTATACCATATTGAGAGCTGCAAGTCCTATCAAATTATCGCTAACATATTTACAAACATTCTAAGAGATCAAAGTTTGTGATATTCCATGCATAAATTAGCTAATAATCTGCTGGATTATTTTTCAGACCTACGACCCCCACCTACTTCCAAATAACGGGTACAAAAAAACCTATTCGACGCAAGAATATGTTAACACGAGGTGAAAGGAGATATTCCACTAAACAGGTTGTATGTACAATTAACGATTTGTATGCTTAGATATTTCTATACACCCCAAAATCTTCTAAAAATAGGACCGAACTGTCAATAGCCAACACAATTGTTTGTCTTTTTGGTGTAAATGATATACAAATAATTAAAAAGCAGCGTGCATATATCGTACCTAATTGTATTATTTATATACAGTAATAACCACTCGTTTTTTATGATACCAACCAGTTATAACTGCCCGCATAGTATCATACCTGCCCGATATCGTATAGGGCCTACAAGGCTGATCGCTCACCTGGTAAATAATATTTAAAAAAGTGGGGATGGTCGCCCGATTAATTCGGGATGTAATATTCAAAGTTCCCAAATCCAAAGGGTGAATGGACGATATCAAAGTTCAGGCCAACAGTAAGTACTGAGTACTGAGCACAAAGTCGTTTATTTCATTCTCTCATTCCAGGATTAGCTGGGACACGGGGCTAACTGGACAGGCCTCTAGCAGGGAATTACATGATATGACAATATCAGTGGCTTCGTTTTCAAGAAAGGAGGGATACCCCCTCCACTTGAACTACAATCCCTGTAGAACTAGCAGATCTCTGTTAGCCGATGATATTAAATGTATTTCTCTGCCTCTAAAGTAATTTTTCACGTCTCAATTACGAATATTATAAAACTTAAACTACTATAGTTGTATTATAATGAAACATATCACTGTAAACACTCATATATACTGCCTAATTTACAATTATTAGACTGTCGATGCTGTACCATATATCGCCACATGCCAGGTCATATTTTTCGTGGGAGGTCAACCCGGGGCTATTTGGGACAATTCTGGCGGGGCTAACTGGGACAGTCACAGCTAGCCCCGGTGTGTCCCAGTTAGCCCCAGTTGTAATCAGGCTTGGGGCCAAAGTACTCGGTACTTCGGTACTTTGGTACTCGAGTACCGATTTTGCAGTACTCGTCGGTACTCAGTACTCGTACTTTTAAAAAGTACTTGTACTCGTACTTGTTCTCAAGTACTTTTAAAAATAAAAGTACTTTTAACGAGTACTTACGAGTACTTTACGAGAACTAATCATCTCAAATTGATGCAAAATAGCTCACAGAAAAATCACAAATCATTATAGCGGGATATGGAACATTCAGTTAATGATTCTTTTACCATCCGTTTAGCTATTATATTGAAAAATGGTTTAATATATACTATGAAATTGTTTCAAAACTAGTCCTAATTACCTACATCAACTTTTAACAAAAGTGCGCCTTTTTTACAATATCATGCTGCTAATTGTTTGTTCTGCCTTGTATACACTAGTATCCTCGTGTAGTTCACAAGATAATTAAATAACTATTCTTAATAAAAAAGACTAGAGACGTTTCTTTGGAAAACAGGAATATATGTTGATATCTAACATTTACAAGTGACTATACTATACGGTAGAACTAGTAATCATTGAAGGGGGAGGCGTGATTTCAACAATAATGTAGCGCTATTTAAGAATCACACTTACAACACCTCGTTTTTCGCAGCTAAGCCCCAGGAAAGACACGGCATTGAACCAATGGTGGCATAATTTTGGGCCAACGTTGATGACTTGTGTACTAATATTACTATAGGTTCAATTTATGGTGTTTGCTGGGACGATCAATCGGTATTTGCACAATATTGCCCCAATTGCGTAGACACTTAGCCGACATTTCCCCAGCACCGGACAAATAATGCCACTTGAGTGAACAAGTATAGTTTATAACTGTTCTCTTATAAAGCAGTTGAGACTAGATGTGGACTAAGCTATATTAAAACTGCCATAGCTCATACAACTCAGTACCAATGTTGTGTAAGTACCAAAAAAACAAGACGGCGCCAACGCGACGTCTCATCTACCGTGACCTTATAATGTCGGGCCAATGTCCAATACATTGGGCCAAGATTTAACCAGCAAGTACGTAGGATTAACACATGTAGTAACAGTACTGTTCAAACAAAGATGACGAAAGTAATTAGACGGCGAACATAACCCTTTAACTGCGGGACTATTTTCTTATATATCATAAAAATTATAAAGCGGTTCATCCAAAATTATGCACAAGTTTACAAGACGTCAGGTGTAGCGAACTAAACTACCTTGAAATGTACAACATAATTATATACAATGTGTCAGGTCACCAGTAAGCAGCAGGTCAGTCAAATAAATGCTTTTTGATTTGTAATTTTTCTAATATCGTGATTATGTATTTTGTCATTTGAAGCTAGAAATTGAGTCAGCAATTATAGCTGCAAATTAGAGAAAAATATAATTGAACACGCTAGTGTCGCGTAAGGGTTAAAGGTGTGAGGTTACATAATGAGTCCATTGTAGGCCTACGGCGGCTTTCTATAACCCTTTCCGTCCCCGAAATGTGATGACGGACCGAGTATAAAAATAGATACAACAGTGATGTGCTCCTTCTATAAATTGCATACAAATATATTTTTAAACTAATAATAGGCTAATTTATCAGTGTATACCCGAGCTGAATCGTGTAAGGCTATACATGTATTATGGTAATGCATTTGATTTGATATCAGTCACCATCAACTAAAGTGTGCTTGTTATCGCGAAACAATTCTGCCGTGCAAAGCCAACAGGCACTTCTGTTTACTTTACAAGTAAGCAGATACTGTCTTTTGGAATTTCAGGGCAGAATTGTGATCCTTGTACCTTTAATAGCCTTGATGTTTTCATGACACCACGTGTGTTCAGGCTCATTTAAACGTGTATTACAGGCGGCACTGGTTCAAAATTGTACAATCATTAGGACTACTGCAAGTTTTTAAGCTAGCGTGTTTTGCAACGTAAAGCTTTAGACACAGACAATTTGTATACTAGTATGTACTTATTTATGCATTATAATTCGCCAAATAATAGGCCTGCATGTAGCATACAACACTTTGTACACTGATAGGAAAATACAATATTATACTATTGGCTGGGACATGGTATCAGATATGCAATCTCAATAATAGGCCTGTCCCATAAAATATTATTTTCACCACTCATATATATCTATATGTGACCCGACCTGGCAAAATGAGTCGTAAGTCGCATATTTAACTATAGGAGTTATTAAGATATCCCGCACCTGCACAAAATTACCTTTAAAATGGTATATCACACAACTCTGTAGCGTGTTTACCTCCGAGTCGACAAACCCAGAAAAACATGAAGTCTGAGTTGCGTCATTTTGAGAAAATAGCATTTGAAGTTCAAAAAGGCAATTTGTGCAGTTTTGGATAAAAACACGAAATTGTATTAAAATAAAATAAATAGGAAAAATATTCATTTCCACTCCATTTTCTTAATAATCGTTTTCCAAACTGTGACTTGAAACTCATGTTGCCTGATCGGGTCACATATATCAACATGAAGTAATATATATTATAATCAATTATTTATTTAATAAATGTCATGTAATTAATTAGAGTTTACAACCAAAGTACTCGGTACTTGTACTCAAGTACTTTTCAAAGTACTTGTACTTGTACTCAAGTACTTTTGAAAATCCAGTACTTGTACTTGTACTTGTATTCGTCATTTTTTCAAGTACTTGTACTTGTACTCGAGTACTTTTGTCCAGTACTCGCCCCAAACCTGGTTGTAATAGAACATTGTATCCCACTCTACTCCTGTGGGTAATGACATGTGACTAAAATAGATTAATTAACATTTGTTAAGCATACATTAGATTGTATGTATTGGGGATGGAGATAATGTGGTTGTTACTTAGTGTCAACACATTAGGCCCATAGTGCATCGGGGTTCAGCTGTTATTTGCTGCATTTTTTTGTTGCAATTTAAACCTTCGTGATCTCAGCAAGCGTAATCGTACATCGTAGGATGCAGTAGACATGTATCTTGTTTAATCTCTATAGATCCGATCAAAAGAAAGGACAGCTGTGTCTCACAAAGGGGCATTGTGTCGACTTTGATGAGACCAGCAGACACAGACGGTGGGTCGGTGCTGGTTTGATGTTGAGCCAGCGTTGTAGACAGTATTGTAATCGCTGGGATGTAGCGCTACACATACAGGTGCATGTAATGGTGAAAGTTGTCTTTTTGTTTGACATATTTTAACACCATGACCCCTTGAAATCGTGGACATTGAGAGTTGACATGCACTGGGCTCATTAACTGGGTGTTATCATTTTGTTTACGAACATTTTTTACGAACACAATTTTTAAACAATGATACATTTTATTGCTACAAAAAGTGTGATATATCTATAATTTTTACTGAAGATAGGTACGCCAAAATTCATAACGGGGGCCATATTTCAATGAAAAAAAATACACCGTAGTAAATATTATAGGCACTGCAGTAAACAGGTGCGAGACCAGTCTTACATACTCCAGGTGTTGCATGAGCACAAACGCTGTTGTAGAGTAGGCCAATTTCTGACATCTTCATGATGAAATTTTAACTAGTGTAGATGGTGCTGCATCTTTTGTCATTAGAAGAGGTGCATTTCCCCCAGCTATGACCAATAGGCTTAGGTAAGGTCTGCATTGCACAAAATTATTTTTCATAAAATCACAGTTTTTTAAACAAGACAGTAGAATTAACTATAATGGGAATTAATTAGCTCTCTGAATGTGAAGCCTGATACAGTCTGATGTTGGAGGTAGACATTTACTTTCTGGACCCTTTTGGCACAACATCCAATATCGCATATCAAGCTGATTTTTTTTTCGATTACATACAGAACACTTGTAGCCTACTATTGTACCTTGTTAAAGTATGTAAATATGGCAAAGTTGGCATAACTGGGACAGATCACAGTGACTATTTGATGAATAGGGATATGTAGCGTAATATGTTTTTCACACCAGTGCGAAACTGTAATATTATTAGTGATATTAAAAAATGCTTGTTGAATGTGCAGCAAGAGTCTGGCGTCTGCTTTTGGTTGAAATACAAAGCATCGACTTTAACTAAGTTATCTCTGGTAAAAGTATTATATTGTCTTTTATCCTTAAAACCTTACAGGATTATTGATGGATTTAGCGCATTATGCATAGGTGTATCGGGACCTGCAATGTTAATCTCCAATCGTGATGATGAGACCCGTCTGTCTAGCTCTCCAGCATTGGTAGATTCAGGTTTATCATAACGGTCTAAAAGATATTGATATTGTATTTCGTGAATTAAATTGGTAATTACACATGACATACTTAATTAGCGATTAATATGTGTTTAATCTACCCTGGGCACACAGAGTGTTATACAATTCCTTACTCTGAAATCAGGTGACACAAAAGGGGATGAATTGATCCTATTCCTGGATAAATTCCACAGAACAGATCCTGACATTGACAACGCTATTTCATTTTACCACCAGAAAATAACGCATAATTGTAATATGTCCAAACACGTTGCTGGTATAAATAACACATACCATGTTGAAATTACAATTAATATATGTTATATATTTACTCTAAGCACACAGAATGTTATATCCCAACCTAGACATGCAGATGACACAAACAAAGATGAATCTATTCTATTTCTAGTTATATTTTAATGGAAAAGGGCGACAAGTAAAAAGCCATAGCATCAAATTACATTGCACTCTCTACGTTACCCATATATATTTATCTAATGGCCACAATTATTTAAGTTTTTCGTCATAACTATAAATCAATAAGAAATTATACTAAACTGTCACTTGAAACATATGTCATACCACGCAACCCAATTAATAATTAGTGCGCATATAATGATTATGATGTATGACATTGTTTGGCGGCCATTTTGTTTAAGTAATTTATAGAATAACCAGTTGCATTACACTTTACCATATTCGATAACTTATGAACTCCAACTCCTGGGTCATTGTGGATCTGTTTCATTAAATTGCGGTATACATTTTTTTAACATTACGGTTTGGACGGGTGGTTTTTCTTTGGCTGATTTTCTACTGCATCTCCAGTACTCTCTCTGGCATCTCTCTGGTAATTTTTAACTCAATTGGATACACAATGCAGGAGATATGCTGTTTACTAGATTTTTGGAGGCCAAGTAAATTACCTTGGCACAGAGCCAAACATATTATGTTGGAAAGATTACTCAGGCTAGATATACTATATGCCTTACAAAATTATTTGAAATAACTGGTTAGATTACATGTAGTTAGATATGCGCGCGCGCCTGAATAGACAGGGTGTGACCGAGAGCAGAGCCAAGGTGGTAAAAGGATGACCTTGATTAAACGGACCATAAGGATTTCAACAACTGCTTAAGCGAAAACGTGTACATTCCAGACTTTATTCTCTTGAGTATCGCCGTTATAGTATAATTGCGACCAACATACGTAGGTACCTTTCTTCTATGTCCGGGTCCTTTGTTCTGGATCAGACTTCGTGAAAGCGGAGCTGTTGGGGAATCACTAAGCAGAAGGTGCTGAGGGAATGGGCTGACAGCTCTTCTCCATATGACTTGAAGGGAGTTTTCCGCCCATTCCTGGCATCTCATAGTGAGGGTGGGAAGCTTCATACATGTGAGAAATCCCACATCACGAGCCTCCTTTAGACTTTTGTCATCTTTGCAGAACCAGAACCAGATGCTGACACGTTAATTATTGATGGTTTAGTAATGGTTAACACTCTGTCACCAAGGAGCCCAGGGACATTAGAAGAATATGCCACAGTTGATGTTCTCCCCAGAATAGCACAATAGGACGGACGTTGTAGTGGACGTCTGTGGGCGAAAAGTGAAGCCAAGTCAACTGAAGCGAGGACGTGAGTGAGATGAAGGGTTTCAAACAATTGCAAAATTCCATCCAACTGCCCATTTTTTTCAGAAACAGTGAAAGATTATGGTCATTGCTTTCAAAAGCCGATTTCACCAACAACCATACAGCCGACCTAGATGAACTTGCCCTCTGTACTCGTGAGGAAGCGGACACGATGATCATCTCACATACCAAGCATGCGGCAGAAGAAATAAGCCCCGATGAGTCCTGATTGTAAAAGCCAGTGACACTGGCATTCTTTGCAAAGTAGTCAGTGTGATGTCAGCTCTACAAGAGACTGGTCTACGGCAGCTGTGAATTGTCTTTGGCCAAGGTCAGGGACATTTACTCAATCAGCAATCACGGGATGTGATGTTGTTGGAAAGAAGATGTGATGTTTCTAATGAGATAACTGATGTATTCAACAAACCAAATTCCCACCAACAGTAATTATTTACGATGACATGGAGATCTTGGTGAGGTTTGTGTCCGAATGTATAGCAAATCCAGCACAGCTGAGGGCGTCGATGATGCAAGACTGGAGATGTTTGCAAGGCAACAGAGACCACAAGAGGCCACCCCACCTACCTGTTATAGCTTTGAGGGCCCCACGATATATGAGCAACGCTCACTGGGTTATTCTGTGAAACTCAATGACATCGAGCTTCTTTATTTTCACCGAGCTGGCTAATACAATGAAGTATGGCAGAGGGTTTGTATATAACCTTGTTTTCATCGAGTGACGTCACTGCGTTTCACAGAATAAAGTATGGGGGAGGAGGTGTTATATAACCTTGTTTTCACCGAGTGACGTCACTGCGCTTCACAGAATTAGATCATAGCGCACTTTATCAAACATATTAGTTTTCACTTTACATTTTTATCAACCTATGCTATGTATTGTTGTTATACCGTTATGAAATAAAGTATTTATTATTATTATTACTGCAGTATGTGAAGCGAGCTGCCCATGTAGCGGGCACTATAGGGAGTCAGTCAACAGTTTGTCAGGCAGACATAGCGAGTTCTACAGACTGGGGATGGACGAAAAAGACAAAATTTAGCAGATCTTCTGGTCAGACCTTGCAATGTCGCGGAATGGCATGGGTGGTGCAAATGCCAACGCTTTGATCTGGCTTGCACCACAGTTACAGATCATTGAAATCGCACAAGTTTAAAGAGAACTATCTGGAAAAGTGATTTTCATGCTGGGAATGACCGTCATTTTGAACAAATTGCCGCCATCATTTTCTGGAATATTGTTGCGCATCAATTGAGCCGACAGTTTTCACCAAAAAGCTTCCTACTTTTTAATGATTTTGTGAATAATTGTAATCGAAAAATAGATCACGTGCCACTTTAGATGGCTTTCTAAACTTATAAAACCCATAAAATGGCCTTGACCTTTGACCTCCAATTAATTTTAAAATGTCATAAATGTACTTATGGCTTTAGGTTTGATGGAAATTGACAACATGATCATCCAATTTGTACAACAATGCGCAGAGATATATATTATTTTAGATTAAAGTTTATGAATTGGCGGCCATCTTAGGAATATACAAATTTAAAAATTGCCACTGGGTGAAATCAAGTACTCCCGGTGGAAATGGTGATTCTAGCCTCTGCTGGACACAAATTAACCAAAATGTAAGATTCTGTGTCATTTTCCAGATTGTGGTAAATTTTGCCAATATTCTACTATTAATATGCCTATAGGGTGAAACAAATTGAAAAAAACTCGTTTTATTATTATTATTATTATTATTATTATTATTATTATTATTATTATTATTATTATTATTATTATTATTATTATTATTATTAATATTATTATTATTATTATTATTATTATTATTATTATTATTATTATTATTATTATTATTATTATTATTGTAATTATTATTAATATTATAATTATTATAATTATTATTATTATTATTATTATTATTATTATTATTATTATTATTATTATTATTATTATTATTATTATTATTATTATTATTATTATTATTATTATTATTATTATTATTATTATTATTATTATTATTATTATTATTATTATTATTATTATTATTATTATTATTATTATTATTATTATTATTATTATTATTATTATTATTATTATTATTATTATTATTATTATTATTATTATTATTATTATTATTATTATTATTATTATTATTATTATTAATATTATTATTATTATTATTATTATTATTATTATTATTGTTAATTCGCTTGAATTATTATGTAGTCCAGTGAAAATCTGAGTAGTGGTTGTTAAAGGGATAGATGCGGCAATGGAGAACAATGTGAGAACTCCATCATCACCAACCTGATCATCTGTTCTGAGGCTCATCTCTTCTTCTGCACGCTTCCACTCGTCCGCCTGCTCTCCCTCCTTCTCAAAGAAGGCATCTCCCACAGCCTCTCCATCTCTCCAGATGAACCCTGTCAGCTTCCCAATGTCATCACCATTCATGTGATAATCAAACCTGACACATGCGTCACCATTGTGGTCTATAGCCGGAGTTATCAACCTGAAATTATTAATATAATGATTAGTTTAATTATAAATAATACCATGATACCTTATGGAAATACATCTATAAATACCCTATTGTCAGATAATCATATTACGCCCTTCGTTATTTGCACGGACGTTATAATGTCGTATATTCTAATCACTGTTGTTTATGTATTCTGTTCTTTGAAATCAAGTCAACAACGATTCATTAAAAGCTGCAAAATATGAAACGTTTACTAGGCCTATCGTATTTGACTATCGTTTCAAACTAAACAGGTCCGCGTCAATCTTATCTAACGAAAGGTAATATTTTGTGTCATTTAGCTTAATGATTAATCGTTGTAAGCTATTCAGTTCATAGTTATACTGGATATTTTAACATTTATAAACAATAACTGTAAATAATCTACTATTTCAGAAACTAATTTACTATTTCGCACATTACTACATTATTAGTCGTATCCGTAAACGACTCTTAAGAAAATACCACACACTGCAAGAAGTATGACAAATAATATAATTAGAATATTTTCTCAGGATTGCAGAGTACAAGCGGTTTAATAAAAAGCAAATAAAAGATGCATGTGATTTCAAACAAACTTACTAACTAGTAAATAATAACCTGATAGTACAAGTGATAATAAGTATTCTTCCCAAAATTAAAAAATAGACAAAAATAGGATGAGTATTCTATTCTTGTGGTTCAAAGTTTAAATCGCATTTGGAAAAAGGCAAGCCCTGGAGTTAAGTGTTATGGAACCAGCAAAGAAAGTGATTTTAGATCAAGTTGACAACACGATGCCACCCTCACTGCCAAATTAATGTATGTGGAACTCATCATTACTTGTCCACGCCTTAAATAACGTTCCATACTATCATTGTGTGTGCAACCCTTACTAATATACATATAGAAAAACACATTGAATTATAAATACACATGCCTTTGATACAGTTTATTTTCATAGATAAATCATCGATTCTTTCAAAAAGTCTGTTCGGTCCGCATTATACCATTGGGTCTAGCTGACAGTAGACCTAGACCATGCGTACCTGGCTATATCTCCACTGGATGTGTCGGTGGCTTCAGTGAAGAGGTAGTAGCTGCCCTCTTGTGCTCTGCTAGGACCTGTACCCCCCGTAGGACTTGACCCACTTTTTCTTTTCCAATCAAATTCGTCATCTTCACTTTGCTCAATATCACAAATGTCACTATCTTCAAAGCCACAAGTGAACGGTAGATCCACACTCTCGCCCGAGGCTGTAAGGTAAACAGTTGAAGGTCATGTATAGGATAAATAAACATCTTATTTTAGTCTCGGATTTGTTATTAACCTATAAAGCATTAAAATATTTTTATATAACCATGGGGACCAACGTTTTTTTATTTGAAATCATTATAAATGATTTAATTAGCTCTTTCCTCCTCATTTGAATACATTTGTTATGGATCTACAACCATTATAAATATTTTACTCTTACAGTGCGGGGATGGCTTTAGATGTCTAAAGTCGATCCCCGTTCTCTAAGGGTTAAAGCAATATATTATGTGAGAAGTGAACACGGTGTTCGTCTAAACTTGACACCAGCATAAAACTGTGGTAATGAACATTTGATCACTGTCGTTGGTAGGCTGTATGCTTTTAAAATATGAGGTGTTGGAAAATACTTGTTTAATATTGGGCCAACGTCAAGACGGTGAGCAGACATTACTGATCAATAATATTTACCTTGCGATAGCCCTCACTACTTGTATGCGAGTGGGACTTTAATCTATTTTCAAAATACACCTATGACCTCAGTCTATTGTTTAAACAGTAGATTCGGATCTACGAATTTACACTTATTCTAGTTGTTGCTGAAAATGAAAAAGGGGTTGTTTATCAAGTTTTGTGTAATTTACAAACTCGTATTAGTTTGGATACAATACGCACAACTTTCTAGAATTTTCGAGAAATTATGTTGCATTGTCCAACGCGCTTCGCACATGTATTTAAATAATTCACAGTCACATGTTATTTTTCATAATAAAGTAATGTGAATACATTATTTAGAATGTGATGGACAATTACCGCGGGGTCCATGTACACTGGGTATAGTTTTCTTTCGTAAATGTATGAGAATCAATATAATTATGAAAGTCAATTTATGAAACCATCGCAATAATTTTGCAAAATACTTTCTATGCGGCTTGTTGCATGGGCAAAAGAGTATACTTACACGGATCCTCATCACAATCTCCTTTCGTGATACTCAGTCCGTCAATGGCCATGTCACCACGGAAACCATCTTCCATCTCAGCCTCCAACACAATCTACAAACACAGCAATACACCTGATACAACCGGTGTGTCTAGGTACAGCTAACATTATGTACACCAACAGCAATACAACCAGTATATCCAGGTCCCCTAAAACAATATACAACCACAGCAATACAACCAGTGCATCCAAGCCTCACTAATACAATCTACAAGCACAGCAATACATCCAGTATATCTAAGGTCATCTAAAACAATCTGCAACCACAGCAATACAACCAGTATAATTATCCAGGCCTCACTAAAACAATCTAAAACCACAGCAATACAACCAGTATATCCAGGTCCCCTAAAACAATCTACAACCACAGCAATACAACCAGTGCATCCAAGCCTCACTAATACAATCTACAAGCACAGCAATACATCCAGTATATCTAAGGTCATCTAAAACAATCTGCAACCACAGCAATACAACCAGTATAATTATCCAGGCCTCACTAAAACAATCTAAAACCACAGCAATACAACCAGTATATCCAGGTCCCCTAAAACAATCTACAACCACAGAAATACAACCAGTGCATCCAAGCCTCACTAATACAATCTACAAGCACAGCAATACATCCAGTATATCTAAGGCATCTAAAACAATCTGCAACCACAGCAATACAACCAGTATAATTATCCAGGCCTCACTAAAACAATCTAAAACCACAGCAATACGACCAGTATATCCAGATCCCTTAAAACAATATACAACCACAGCAATAAAACCAGTATATCCAGGCCCCCTAAAACAATCTACAGAAACCGCAGTACAACCAGTATATCCAGGCCCCTAAGACAATCTGCAGAAACCGCAATGCAACCAGTATATCCAGGGCCCCAGTAAGACAATCTACAGAAACCGCAATACAACCAGTATATCCAGATCCCACAAAACAATCTACAACCACAGCAATACAACCAGTGTATCCAGGCCTCGCTAATTGGTTTTGTTGTGAGCTACAAGAACAGTAATAAATGAAAACGGGCTTAAATACATTTTAGTAACAAAAATATATGATGAATGGGAAAGTTACGATGTTTCTCACGCCGCGACGTTCTCAGAACAAAGAGTTTCAAGTCTCCCCTCGAATCCTGTCCTTGATTTAGCTTGACCACTGGAACATACTAAGTTTTATAGTTGTTTTTTTTGCCAAACAGGACGCTTTAAGCCCTAGGGCCCATTTTATGATCTTTTAAAAGGACACCAAAATACAATTGACAGCGATTCGAAAACTTATTCAAAATAGTAGTAGTTTTACTTACTTTCATTATTGTTTTTTTTTTGCCAAACAGGACGCTTTAAGCCCTAGGGCCCATTTTATCATTCCTTAGAAAGACACCAAAATAAAATTGACAGCGATTCGAAAAATTATTCAAAATAGTAGTAGTTTTACTTATTTTCACTATTGTTTTATTCATAGCCCTCGGCCATATACACATGTAGGTCACTGAAAAATATTACTGCCCAAATTTCATTTTGAATTTTTTTTCAACCCTTTTATCAATACGGGCGCCTAAAAATTACAAACATTATAAAATATGTGTCAAGTTTGGAAATCTGTATTTTTTGCTGACTGCTACATAGAAGCAAGCTAATTCGCAAAACATGTCCTCATTATGTCCCCAGGAGATTGGAAGTTAAAGTTAAAAAAAATCTAGGGCCAATTTTTTTATGACTACGCGCGTCTTTATCGCTAGCTCTAATTTGCAGTAAAATTCAAATGTGCTGATATCTCTGCCTCCAATAGGCTATTATAATAAAGTTAACTCATTTTTTATGTGAATCCCATATTGATGTTTAGTTTACATGTTTATGAAAAAAAATATATAAAATGACACTGTGTATGCTAAGACCAATTGTTTTGCTTAAAGTGTATATATACTGTGGATATTTAATATTGTATGTAATATAAATATTTATTATTTGTCTCATATTGATATATTTAAATGTTTGATGGAAAACCAAATAATATGACACTTTGAATGCCAAGGCTGAGTTATTTTCAAATAAATCTAAAACAATGTATAAGAAAGCACAATGCTTAAGACTTGTATGTTGACCAATGTGGGGTTATCCAGATATCCATAAAGATTAAACAATAAACACAGAATACATATATTATATTTATTAACTGACTGGAAGAGCAAAGTAAAATTCAATTATTTTATACAGTTTCAATGCCAGGGCAGATTTGTTGTTTGTAAAATATTATAAATATTCCGGCTGTTATTATGATTAGTATACAGATTTTATTTTAGTTTCATATTGTTGTTTAATCCTTTATGGAGAACAACAGTTAAAATATATATATACACTTTAAATGCTAAGGCTATTTAGTTTTACTTTAATATAGAGAACAGTGCTTGAGATTGACTACCGGATTGTTGGTCATTGAGCATTGTGGGCGGGGGCCTTGGTGCTATGGTTAAAGCTGCCTGCTTGAAAAGTCGGAGATCGCGGGTTCTAACTCCTCTCTGGCCTCCAAGTTTCTACATCTTTCTTCTCCGCTCACTCGTAATGATTCAATATTGTGGAGAAATATTCTGCTCTGCCCCGTCATGCTAAACTATAGATAAGTAATAGATCTTGGCAACTAAATCTAGGGTGACGGTATGCGGAATGTGTATGTAACTTTCACGTCTAACGAAAATATAGATATACCATGCAACTAGCAAACAAATAGATTACTGCTTAATTCCTAAATATGTAATATTGTTTAACTCCAAAAAGACTGATTATGGAATCGTGTTCATGTTGTTTCATTTAACATATTTACTTAAAACTTCATCATGAGGTATAGCATGCAATGCGAATTGACATGCATCACAAGTTCATAACCAGCTATCGCACCAACGCTTCAAAAAATTATGGGCTTAAAAAAATGAGGGCTCATAAATAAAAACGCTAATGTATTTATTTTTGACCTCGCATTCAAAAATTAACCCACCGAAAGTGCTTTAAGAGCAAACACACCATGGAGCTGAAACATTTCACAGAAATGATGCAACCGGTGCTGCACGATTCTCAATTTTATGAAATCACTGTCTTTTTTAACAAGACAGTAGAATAAACTATAATGGGACATGCAAATTCGTCTTCAGGTCCAGCAATAGGCCGCGAGGTTGAATAGAATCACACCAATTCTTCAGATCTATCAAATCAGTCGAAGCAACTCATGAACTAGTTGATAATGTGATGGCCGCTCATAAAATGGGTAGTAGGCAATATGTGGATAAAGATCATTAGCAAATACTTTCGTCCAACACAGGTGAAACGTAGTGACATTCCGATCATAACCATCCATCACCATGGTCACTGCAGCTTTCAATAGCTTCACAAATCATTTTAAAAGTGACAATAAAAAACGTTTGATACATGTCTCTCATCAGGTGTACATGTTTATAAGGCTGATTTTGGAAAGATGACTTGCAAACGAGGACAGGTTTGCTCTAACACCGATAACAAATAACCTTTTATCGATGACGTAAATGCCAGATTTTACATCAAAGATGTTCCAGCTAAAATGGCCGATGTTGCTAATATAATTTAAACATCCATTCATAAAGTACATTTTAGCACCTACTCGTACCAGAAATGATACGTAAAATATCTGAACGTCTCAGCAGAGGTCCACGATTTTTAAATAAAAGGGGATAAAGTGAAGACATGCAGACGGAAAAAGTTATTGTTGTCCCATAACGAACATAAACGTCAACTGATGAGTCTTCTCAAACTCAAGTTGTACTATAATACCAATGCTTTAGAACGTGAACATCTAGTGTCGTCATCTAGAGGGTGGTGAAGCCACACGGTTGTTTTCAGATATTTCAACAATACAAGTATCCGAACTAAATCTTATCTCTACACAGCTGCACAGAAAGAAACTGATTCTGGAATCATCATGCGCACACATTGAATGTGTGGATACAACTCAGAATCAAAAGGGACTCAATGGCTTCTGTATTACCAAAATGTGCATTTTTGTAATAAAACAGGCTAAGTTGATTGAGCAGGTTCTGATAATAACAAAAACAACATTGCGCAGCTTTTAACCGTTTGGTGTATTTCACTTGAACAGATTTTGTTCCGGTCATTTGCTCTCCTGTGAGCTTTAAAGCCTGCTAAAGTTGAGCAGGTTCTGCTTTCACGGGTGGCTGTGCTGTTTCAACATGGAAACGATGGGGTTATGTTAAACCATCCAATGTTCTGCAGAATGCATCCAATATGTACCTACATTAGCAAGCTTAGATAAAGAATGGGATCCTTAAGAATATCTATTGAATCATTTAACATAATTGTGTTGCACGGTTTATGGTTACATATACTCTAATAGGCTAATGAAGTTCATGAGGTCAAAGTTAAGAATGTATGTGAAAACTTGGCTACAACCTCGGCAGCAATTGACTTATTCAATTATACACCTTGTCATCGCACTTTCAAACAAAAATAACACATTTCCAAGACGCCATTTGGAAAAGATCACATAAATCCTCATTGAATGTGCCACTGCTACACATCATGGATGTACCATTGAGAATAAGAGTGGATTAAAAAAAAATTGTGGTTTCTAGATTACGTAATTCTACAGCAATTAGTTGACATTTTAACGCAACACGTGTCATCTCCAGACAATTGCACAGTATGACAAAGTTGACAATACAGATGACGAATATTATTATTTGCTCGATTAGCTTGTTGGTGACATAGTTTTCTCATATCATGTTTATATAATCAAACCAAATTTACATATATTTCAGATGCACATCTATTAATTATATCTTGCCTGATTTATATCTGGACAATATGGACATACATAACGTAGGCCTACATAAACACTAATACCATGAAGAAAGATTAATTATATGGACATAATACCCGCTCCTTGGTGGTACTCTCCATTGTCAGTTTCCGTTATTTTTGTTTTTACAATAATTTTAATTTTCTGATATGCCGCTAGGTACACGTAGGCCTCTAACTTTTGGGTAAAGATTGACGCTTAGTAATGTTGGTAGGATGGCTTTGACATTTATTAGCACCAAAAGTGCAACTGTCCTTGTGATTTGTATCGATACACTCATGTTTGTTTGCTTCGGCGCATACCATTAAAAGTTAACCCCACCTCGTTCTTCTAGTCACTTATTAAATATAATATATTTATCTTGTGTTTTTTATTAAAATCTGTAGGGATACTCGGACTGATGACATAATGCTCAATATGATTAGTGAAATAAATGGGGTTTTAGGCCACCTTTATGCACATATAGGCTGAACTGCGTCAGAAGAACCACTTGATAAGGTAAGGTGAGATGAATGAGATGACATTGCCCTCCAGACAAAAAAATGAAATGAATCGGGCTTTAGGCCACTTTTGTGCACATATAGGCTAAATTGGGCCAGGAGAACCTCCTGAGGATGATGAGATGACACTGCCCTACAGACACAGGATTTGAAATTCGAGCTCTGGCGGTCTGAGGCCGAGCACGCTACCTTTCGGTCACGAAGGCTCCCCACAATACTGAGTTTTACGATTGGATGGGAAAGAAACATTTTGGTTTCTTTCAAACCGCCGAGACCGGGAAACGAACCCCGAACTCTAGTGTGAAAGGCAGCGGTGCTCACCACTACCCTAGGGCCCCTGCCCACAATATTGAATCATTTGAAACTTGGTGGCCAGAGTGGGGCTCGAACCGGCGATCTCCGACTTTCCAAGCAGGCAGCTTTAACCTCGGCACCAAAGCGCCCGCCCATAATGTTCAATAATTATACAACATAATTATTCAATCTCAAGTATTGTTCCCTATATTAAAATAAAAGTGAACAGCGTAAGCATTTAAAGTGTATGTTGTTCTCCATCAAGAATAATCAATTAAACAATTAAACATAAAATATGTATGCTAATCATAATAATAGCCAGATTATTATAGTATTTTTCAAACAAAAAATCTGCCCTAGCATTCAAACCGTATAAAACAATTAAATTTTACCTTGTTCATCCAGTCAGTTAATAAATATAAGATATTTATCCTGTGCTTATTGTTATAATTTTTATGGATATTTGGATAACCCCACATTGGTCAACATACAAGACTTAAGCATTGTGCTTTATTATACATTATTTTAGATTTAAAAAAAAACTCAGCCTTGGCATTCAAAGTGTCATTATACATATTATTTGTTTTTTCCACAAACATTTAAACATATAAATCGATATGAGACTAATATTAAATATTTATATTACATACAATATTAAATATCCACAGTATATACACTGTAAGCAAAAAATCGGTCTTAGCATCCAAAGTGTCATTTTATATATTTTTCTTCATAATATGTAAACATAAACATCAATATTCACATAAAATATTCATAATAAATATAATGATAAATATCCACAGCATGAGTTAACTTTAATATAATAGCCTATTGGAGGCAGAGATATCAGCACATTTGAATTTTACTGCAAATTAGAGTAAGCGATAAAGACGCGTGTATCCTAAATATGTAGTTATGAAAAAAAATTGGCTCTAGATTTTTTTGTACTTTAACCTGCAGTCTCCTGGGGACATCATGGGGACACTTTTTGCGAATTAGCTTGCTTCTAAGTAGCACGCAACAAAAATGACAGATTTCCAAACTTGACACATATTTTATAATGTTTGTATTTTTTAGGCGCCCGTATTGATAAAAAAGTTGAAAAAAGTATTCAAAATGAAATCTGGGTAGAAATTTTTTTCAGTGACCTACATGTGTATATGAATAAAACAATAGTGAAAATAAGTAAAACTACTCTTGAATAATTTTTTGAATTGCTGTCAATTTTATGTTGGTGTCCTTCTAAAAAATGATAAATAGGCCCTAGGGCTTAAAGCGTCGTGTTTGGCAAAAAAGAAACAAAACTTGGTATGTCCCAATGGTCAAGCTAAATGAAAATCGCAGTGAAAAATTCTTAGCTTTTGTGAGTACGAGGGCTAGATCCGGCTCCCGGCCTAATGTATATTATATCTCGATCACTGTGCTACTCTTTAATGTTATTGTTATTATGGTTGTCAGCCTCTATATTGCACCCGTGCTGCAGGTTGGAAGACAATTTTGTCAAGTCTCAGTTGACCGTAAGACAAAATAGTAGGCCCTGGTAGTAAATTATTGTTTTACGTCACTTTTCGGCACACATTGTCATTTAAGTGACATTATTATACGATAAAAACGTTGTAGTCAATTGATGAGATGAATGATGTTCGCTGGACAAAATATAGGCCTAAACGTACGTGTCCAAGGAATGAGGTGTTCCCTAAACGTACGTGTCTAAGGAATGAGGTGTTCACCTGAAGGCTCACGCCTTGGATGAGTGTTTTATTTACCGATAAATGAACACTGCTTGCGTAACTAGATATATCAAGTTGCCCAACAATTTCATATTGCCGGCGCAGTGCTGTTTACATGTCAATGACAATTAAACTTAATTGTGATTAGTTTGTTGTTTCTTGGTTTGAATAGATCAACCTGATGTTGGGAAACATTGGGTGATAACATATAGGTCTACATTTAAACGCGAGACCAAGGATAGAATTACCAACGCAGCGCAAGGAGGAAATATATAGGCAAGCTGTACTCCGTAATAACATACTCTGTGTGCGATACAGAGTCTGTAATCATTGCCATTCGTAAAGTTGTGCCCCCAAAATACGGTGCGCATCCAATCGATTGCGCATCAAATAGAAACGTGCTTGTTTGATGACTGTCTTATATTTAAACTGAAATTAGCAGCTTTACATCTCATTTGAAAAATGCTTTGATGATGTCATTCATGTCTCCTTTTTTATATGTGTATATTGCCTTTGAATAGGGTAGCCCTCACATTTTTGCACAAAATTGGCCGAATCAGTGTTTATTTTCGGGTACACATGTACCGATGAAAATCGCTGATCACCCTTATTATTCTGACAGAAGAAAAATCAGTCTCATTCTGGAAAGTCGATCAGCGAAAATAATCGGAAATGGGTTATTTTTCATCATGATTTAAAATAACATTGTAAAATTATTATTAATATGCCAAAATACTTTTGTTTGTGGATTTTAACGTCAAGAATTACATTATACTATTACGCTATAATTATATGTTTAGGCCTACACATGTATTATATTAGCATGACATAATGTACAGTGAAAGTCAGTGTGTAGCCTCGTACGATGCTACTCAAAATCAATATTTAAAATCAATCGAATTGTACAGACTAACTCAACTATCATGATTTACTATTACAGTGTTCACTACTGTTAGCTGATTTATTATCATTTGTAGCGTTTTAGCGCGAGACGAGTCCGGTATAATTGTATTTATTATATTCATTTACCAGCAATACAATCATGGCGAAAAGTAATATTGAAGAATTTTGGCAAAATGCAAAAATAAAATACACTTTTCCAGAAGGACTACAACTAAAAACCGTGTAGACTGAAAGTTTGAAATTTATATATTTTGGAGGGGAAAGATTGCTTCGTCAATTTGCCAACAGGTTTCGGGAAAAGCCTATGTTATACCATAGATTAACCAAATATGTGGTTAATCTACAGGTATATGCCCCCTCCCTTACTGAAGGAAGAGGTATGGAGTTTTTACATCTTATTTCATCACAACTCACTCACTCGACCCACTCATGTTCCATTTCTCCTTTAAATATAATTTCAAATTGGTGATTTCTTTAAATTTGTTGTGAAAAACGTTGGAAATTATCACATGAATTATTGAGTTGTTAAATAAATTAAATAACTACATGTACTTTGTTTAAATAATTTAATTATCTCTGGCACTTACATGTACCAGCTTATGGTAAATTTGTTGTCTCCATATTTGTGGAGGTTAGGCAATGATGGCAAAGCAACGAGACAACATTGTGCTAATAAGAAGTTTCGCGTCATCTGGAGATTCCATGACGAACGCATTTAGACGTAAAGTGGATGATGTTTCATATTTATACCCATTCAGAAGTAGGCCTGTGCGTACACAATTTTTAGATTGAACTGGCCTTATCACGAAAACTACATTGGTAGACATGGACGACCGCACACACATTCTAAATCCCAGAGATAATGTACATCATTATTATAATAAAAATAAACTGTGTATTATTTTGTTTTATTTTTCTAATGATGACAATAATAAAAAAAACATATCGAGAGCTCATATCTGAGAATTAAAAACGGTATTATCGGCATTTTAAAGATTATATATATTAGCAAACAAGTGCTTCGGGTATTCTACATTTGTACACGGTTGTGTATGCAGGTAAGCTATGTGAACAAGCACGAAATGAACAACTTATGGTAAATTGATCATCCACCGCGTTCAGTCGTGTTTACGACATTATGATTTAACCTTGACCCATCAATCAATTGGATGTAACAAATTCATGAAATTTTGACAGAAAGCTCAGTTCATATTAGATAATACCGATTACAATAATTCTGAAGTATTCATATTACTACAAGTTATATCAAGGAGATAAGCTAATTGTACTGAGATTATAGGTAAGTGTGATATAGCTCAAACGTTGCTCTTGACAAAAACACAACATAAGCAAATGGAACAAATTCTGACGCTAAACGATCAGTGAAGCGTCATTTCGGACTAGCAAGCTGTGGCACAAAAGCGTGGCATAATAACTTTGGAAGAACAAGAAGGGTTAAAACCGCGGCACAGGATGTGACGCAGTATGTGAAGCAAGACGCACAAGACGCAATACACTGCATGAGATGCGACATAAGACACAGTGCAAGAAGCGGTGCGCGCAAATCATAGCGCAATAGGCCCTACACATAACATAACAACAAAAATGAATACTGTAGCTCCGTGCAATAACCTGTTAAGTGCATATTTTATAGTTTTGAGAAAACGACTTCA
The DNA here is from genome assembly GCA_964017125.1 of Flabesymbios commensalis. Classification (NCBI taxonomy): domain Eukaryota; kingdom Metazoa; phylum Annelida; class Polychaeta; order Terebellida; family Flabelligeridae; genus Flabesymbios; species Flabesymbios commensalis. Next base: position 55,781,897 of record OZ024915.1, read on the forward strand.
AAATTTAAGTTCAATATTGTTTTCCCACTAACATGACTCAGAGCTTCGAAGTAAAATAAGTTTGCTTATCAATACACATTGGAAAAGTAATTTGAGGAAGCATTTCTAAGACTCCCAGCATGCCTTACAAGTATTTTCCCTATTTGTTAACTAGTATTTGCAAATAGTGTTCAATTTCAATATCACAATATCTTATGGTAAAATTACCGTATTATTGCTAGCAAAACTATGGCTGCATTAATTATGCGAATTTATCCAGAAATATGGATATCGATTAGATATCTGTGAAACGGTGACTTCACAACCATTTATCTAAATACTTTTGCACATTTAAAATTAATTTTGTGGATATTTGTAAAATTATGTCAGGGATGCTTACCACTTATGGTTTGTGATTGTATTATTTGTAAGAACATGTGAAGTAAACTTACCGCTACGATTTCCTACATGTTATGTGTAGGTCTACTTAATTATACATAACTGTTATTTAGTAATATTTACTGGTAAACAAACTGGACATTTTTTAATAGATAAATCTGTTTCCCTAACAGCAACCTCAGCAACTAAAACCCTAACCCTTGCCTATTAATTACACGATTCGAATTTGTTAAACAAATACAGCATTATGCTTGATATATGTGAATCAAATATTGTATCCCCATAGACAAATTACTTGCTAAGTAATAGTATTTAAATTTACACCCACTTGTGTTTCACTAGCGTGATTTGTAATTTCAAATGGGTAAAAAATACTCATATTTGTTTATTTAGAGACCCAGAAATTGAAAGTTTTGGTGTTGAAACACACTCTTTATTTCGAATAACAATAATAACATTTGCTAACAAACTGGATTAAAAACGACTATATTCGGTCATAGCGCTTAAAGGGTTCACACATTTCAAATCTTACATGTAACTTGATACCAAAAAGTTACAAGCGTTGATGTTGAATCAACACATGGTTTATTCCGAGTAACAGTAATATAATCTGCTAAAAAATACATTTAAATCAATCATATTTGTTTTTAGAGCCTAAAGGGTTACTACATTTTGAAATCTTTGTAATAATATATCATCCTACTACTAGACTTGTACAATGTTATCATATTCTAACATGTCAGAGTAAAAAGCAACGCTAAAACAGTAATTAGTATAGTACATTGGTGCAAATTGACTCATTTGGCGGTCATTTTGAAAATTCATCTTGTAGACACTTTTCCCAGGTCAAATTTGGGAGAAATTTTGACATGTACTTTATCAGGGGATATACTGATCAAAAAGACCATTTTTTTAGGGTCAGGTTGTATATTGATCCTACTAGATTCCGATTAACTACCGTACACTCTTCAAGTACTTTTTTTTAAGTCCACCATAAATATTGCACTGACCAAATTAACCAGATTTATTATAATAATGTAGCTCGTTATATTATGTATTGTATTATATCATACGGTCACAGCGAAAAAGTGTAATATAGCTAGAATCAACATGAACTAGAGCCGTTCTTTTAATGGCCTGGTTGAAGACATACCATTTTTATCTCTTTTCAATTGGGAAAAAGGTATTAAGTTAAAATTAAAAAGAATGCCACACGTAAAATCTAATTTAACTATTTTTTTTCATTCAGTCCCTGTTCGTTTCATTGTGTCTTCGTCTTTTGTTTGTTCTCTCGTTTGTTTGTTCATTTGTTCGTTGGTTCCTTCGTTTGTTCGGTCATTCGTTCGTTTGTTCGTAGCTCTGCTCCCTCATTTGTTCTTTATTTCCTTTCATAATACATTTCTTGAAACACTTTTAAATCATTATAAATGTTTTAGTTAGCTCTGTCCGCTCGTGTGAATACTTCAGACGTCAGAATCTGACGTCTAAAGTCGGTCCCCGCGCTGAAAGGGTTGCAAATGAGTCTTTAACATAACGGTCTCAGATGATCAGCGCCCGTCTTTGTTGTGTCTTAACTAACGCTAGAGTAAACATACTTGAGCCCACATTGCGTCATTGATTAAAATCTCTTGACTCAAGCATTATTGAGTTTAATTTATACATTTAGAGAAGACAACGGTGCACATAGTTTATGAAGTCATACTCGTACTGCTAGGTGAGGTGGTAATAAATAACCTGGCAAGAAGAGAACTGATGCATATTAAAAGATACATTTTGAAAGAGAGAGGTAGTTCTCTAGCAGTACCACACGTGGTTATATTCTGAGAGCAATGTAAGAACTCATCATAACCAACCTGATCATCTGTTCTGAGGCTCATCTCTTCTTCTGCACGCTTCCACTCGTCCGCCTGCTCTCCCTCCTTCTCAAAGAAGGCATCTCCCACAGTCTCTCCATCTCTCCAGATGAATCCTGTCAGCTTCCCAATGTCATCACCATTCATGTGATAGTCAAACCTGACACATGCGTCACCACTGTGGTCTATAGCTGGAGTTATTAATCTGAAATTGTAAATATAATGATTTTTGGTTTAATTATCAATAATACAATAATACCTTAAGGGAATACATATATGAATACCCTATTGTTAGAGAATAATATTACGTTTCGTTATTTGTAGAAGCTATAATGTCATATATTTTATTCACTGTTGTTTGTGTTCTGTTCTTTGAAATCAAGTCAACAACGATTTATTAAAAGCTGCAAAATATGAAACATTCACTAGGACTAATTAACACATTAATTCATATGCATCGTTTCAAACTAAACAGTTCCGCGTCAATCTTATATAACCGAGTGGTGATATTTTGTGCTATTTAGTTTAATGATTGCTCATTGGAAGCTATTCAGTTCATATTTATTTATACTGGGTATTTTAACAGCTATAAAAAATACCTGTAAATAATCTAGTATAGTCTGATAATACTTTACTATTTCGCACATTAATACATTATTAGTCGTATTCGAAATATTACACACTGCAAGAAGTAGGACAAATAATATAATTAGATTATTTTAGATTATCAAATTGAAAAAAGCATGTGGTTTTAAAATAACTAACTAGTAAATAAAATTCTGATAGTACAAGTGATAATAATTAAAAGATGGAAGTCTTTAACCAGCGTGTCAATGACACAGAAGCTCTTCCTTAATTAGGGCATAAGTTAATTACGAAACAAAAACAATGAAATCCGTCAGGACGTTGTATGCATAGGCACAAGCTCTTACAAACATACAAAAAAACATTAAAATCGGATAAGAATTGAGGAAGGAGAAGGCTTTATTTAAAATTGTGGACAGAGTGTCTTAATTAGGTCTTAATTAGGTCATAAGTTAATTAATAATTAACAGTTCTGAAATTCGCGAAGAAGCATTATTATGCACAGACACGAGCTCTTTCAAACAAAGCAAACAAAATTGAAATTGGGTAAGAATTGGCGGAGGAGAAGCATTTCTTGTGAATTGTGGCCAAAGTGTCCTAATTAGGTCTTATTAAGTCAAAAGTTAATTAATAATTACAATTTCTGAAATCCATGAGGAAGTTTCATGCACAGACACGAGCTCCTTCAAACAAACCAAACAAAATAAGATTCTGAGGAACTGAGGGAGGAGTAGCATTTCTTGAATTGTGGACAGACGCCAGACGCAACACGATGGTATTAGCTCATCCACACCTAAAGGCCGGATGATCTAAACCAGAGTGACATGACACAGAAGATCATCCTTAATTAGGGCATAAGTTAATTACAAATTAAAATGTCTGAATCCGTCAGGAAGTTTTGGGCACAGGCACAAGCTCTTTCAAACAAACTAAACAAAATTGAAATCGGATAAGAATTGAGGGAGGAGGAGCATTTCTTGTGAATTATGGAATTAGGTTCTAATTAGGTCATAAGTTAATTATTTATTAAAATTTCTGAAATCCGTGAGGATGTTTTATGCACCGGCACAAGCACTTACAAACAAACCAAACAAAATTGAAATCTGATAAGAATTGAGGGAGGAGAAGGCTTTATTCTAAATTGTGGACAGAGTGTCCTAATTAGGTCTTAATTAGGTCATAAGTTATTTAATAATTAACAGTTGTGACAATCGCGAACAAGCATTATTATGCACAGACACGAGCTCTTTCAAACAAAGCAAACAAAATTGAAATCGGGTAAGAATTGGCGGAGGAGAAGCATTTCTTGTGAATTGTGGCCAAAGTGTCCTAATTAGGTCTTATTAAGTCATAAGTTAATTAATAATTACAATTTCTGAAATCCATGAGGAAGTTTCATGCACAGACACGAGCTCCTTCAAACAAACCAAACAAAATAAGATTCTGAGGAACTGAGGGAGGAGTAGCATTTCTTGAATTGTGGACAGACGCCAGACGCAACACGATGGTATTAGCTCATCCACACCTAAAGGCCGGATGATCTAAACCAGAGTGTCAATGACACAGAAGCTCATCCTTAATTAGGGCATAAGTAAATTACAAATTAAAATGTCTGAATCCGTCAAGAAGTTTTAGGCACAGGCACACGCTCTTTAAAACAAACCAAACAAAATTGAAATCGAATAAGAATGGTGGGAGGAGAAGCATTTCTTGTGATTTATGGAATTAGGTCTTAATTAGGTCATAAAATTTCTGAAATCCGTGAGGACGTTTTATGCACAGGCACAAGCACTTACAAACAAACCAAACAAAATTGAAATCTGATAAGAATTAAGGGAGGAGGAGCATTTCTTGTGAATTGTGGCCAGAGTGTCTTAATTAGGTCTTAATTAGGTCATATGTTATTTAATAACTAAAATTTCTGAAATCCGTGAGGAGGTTTTATGCACAGGCACAAACAAAATTGAAATCGGATAAGAACTGAGGGAGGAGAAGCATTTCTTGTGAATTGTGGACAGACAACAAACGACAGACGCAACACGATGGCATAAGATTATCTCAGGCCTAAAGTCCGGATAAGCTAATAAAAATGGACAAAAAATAGGATGAGTATAGTATTCTTGTGGTTCAAAGTTTAAATCGCATTTGGAGAAAGGCAAGCCATGGAGTTAAGTGTTATGGAACCAGATTTTAGATCAAGTTGACAACACGATGCCCTCTATCATTTTTGTGTGCAACCTTTACTAATGAAATGAAATGAATCGGGCTTTAGGCCACCTTTGTGCACATATAGGCTAAACTGGGCCAGGAGAACCTCCTGAGGATGATGAGATGATTAAGATGACACTGTTCTCCAGACACAGGACTCGAAATTCGAGCCCTGGCGGTCTGAGGCCGAGCACGCTACCTCTCGGTCACGGAGGCTCCCCACAATACTGACTTTCACACGTGGATGGGGAAGAAACATTTTAGTTTCTTTCAAACGCCGAGACCGGGAACCGAACCCCGAGCTCTGGCGTGAAATGCAGCGGTGCTAACCACTACCCTAGGGCCCCCGCCCTACCTTTACTAATAAACATATAGAAAAGCACATTGTATAATAAATACACATGCCTTGTACACAATTTATTTGTATAAATAAATCATCCGTTCTTTCAAAACATCTGTTTGGTCCGCATTATACCATTGGGTCCAGCTGACAGTAGACCTAGACCATGCGTACCTGGCTATATCTCCACTGGATGTGTCGGTGGCTTCAGTGAAGAGGTAGTAGCTGCCCTCTTGTGCTCTGCTAGGACCTGTACCCCCCGTAGGACTTGACCCACTTTTTCTTTTCCAATCAAATTCGTCATCTTCGCTTTGTTCAATATCACAAATGTCACTATCTTCAAAGCCACAAGTGAACGGTAGATCCACACTCTCGCCCGAGGCTGTAAGGTAAACAGCTGAAGGTCATGTATAGGATAAATAAACATCATATTTTAGTCTCGGGTTTGTTATCAACCTTTAAAGCACTGAAATATTTATGTATAAACCATGCTAAACAAAGGTCTTTGATCAATTTGAAATCATCACAAATGTCCTAATTAGCTCTTTCCGCTTCATTTGAATACATATGTTATGGGTCTGCGGCCATTATAAATATTTTTACTCATACAGTGTGGGATCGACTTTAGACGTCAGAATCTGACGTATACAGACGTTTATACTATTATAATTAAAAACGTTATTTTTGGAAGTACAATGACAAAATTGGTGGGGCAACTTGAAAGTAGAAGGGGTAATTTACAAATTTGTATTTGTTTGGATACAATACGCACAACTTTATAGAATTTTCAAGAAATTATGTTGCGTTGTCCAATGCCCTCCGTACTTCAACATGTGTTTAAATATTTAGTTTTTTTCTTGTAAATGTATGAGAATCAATATAATTTTGAAAGTCAATTTATGAAACCATCGCAATAACTTTGCAAAATAATTTCCATGCAGCTTGTTGCATGGGCAAAAGGGTATACTTACACGGATTCTCATCACAATCTCCTTTCGTGATACTCAGTCCGTCTATGGCCATGTCACCACGGAAACCATCTTCCATCTCAGCCTCCAACACAATCTACAAACACAGCAATACACCTGATACAACCGGTGTGTCTAGGTACAGCTAACATTATGTACACCAACAGCAATACAACCAGTATATCCAGGTCCCCTAAAACAATCTACAACCACAGCAATACAACCAGTGCACCCAAGCCTCACTAAGACAAGCAAAGCAATACAACCAGTATATCCGAGGCCATCTAAAGCAATCTTCAACCACAGCAATAGAAGCAGTGTATCAGTAAAAACTTAAATCACCTTCACATCTCTATATCGTGGAGAATGTGCTAGCAACATTTAAATAATTTTTTGAGGTTTTGCGCCCACAAAAAAATTGGAGTTGACCTCTGGCGGCCATTTAAATTTTGTTAGCCTCTGAAAAAATTACTTGCACATCCCCATGTTGCTAGGAATGTGATGCTAAAATTTCAAAAACAAATTGACCAATAGTTTTTGTGTTTTTGCATCCACAAGTAAACGTGACGCTGGACGCCGGACGCCGGACAAAATTTTGGCGCGACTAAAATCCTCCTTTCCCTACTGTCGGGGATAAAAACAGGACATTTAAAAGTAATGATACATACGAATCACTACACTCTTCAAGTAAATTTTGTGAAGTTCTTTACTCAAGTTATTGCACCATAATTATTTATTGCACCAGATTAACCAGATTTACTATAATATTGTAGCTCGTTGCATGTATGTATTGTATTGATTATATCATACGGTCACAGCGAAAAAGTGTAATATAGCCAGAATCAGCATGAACTATAGTCGCTTTTTTAATGGGCTTAATACATGTATATCTCTCTTAATTGGGAAGAGGTATTACGTTATAGGTAAAATTGAAAAAAATGCAACACGTAAAATCCAATTTTACTAGTTAGTCAGAAAAAGTTGGAAGAAATCTGAAACAAATTCCATGCCAAAATATTTTTGTTTCCTATCAATTAGATAAGAAGGGGTAAACCAATCCCAGCAAATGACTATTAAAACCATACATGTTTACTCTGTGAAGAAGCTGTCTGTATGATACACTGTCAAAATCTTTACTGGAATCTAAATATATTATGTCAGTTTGATTATAACTGTCTCAATATGAACTAATCTCATGGTAAACATCAGTTAGTTAGGTACAGTATTTGTCATTTGGAAATCCGTGTTGATCGTGTTGATTTTAACTATACTAGCATGTAATGGTTGTGAATCCACTTTCCCATCAATTCTGACGCATTACTTAATAACGAAACTGGTCCGTAATTAGAAACAGGCTCCCTGTCACTTTTGTTACGAAGAGATAAAACCTTGGCTGATTTCCAAAAAGTTGAAACTTTAGACTGTTCCAGATATAAATTAAATGAAGTCACCAGAGACGGAGCCAATTCTTTAGCACAATTTTTTAGTACAGTTGATGGCGCTCAATCTGGTCCACATGCTTCATTGCATTCCACGCTGCAGAGTACCTTTAAAACATCTGATTATGTAAATAATACTATAAATGTTTTTATATTCGACGATGGTACAGCTAATGACTCATCAGTATCGTTATTAGAAGCTAATTTAAAATATTTATCAAACATACAAGACATATTATTTGGATCGGTTGCGCTTAGACCTACCTTCGTGACAATTTTTCCTAGGTATATTTGTTGTTTTCGATCCCAAATAAGACCTTAATCGTTTAGGGTTTTCTTTTAGTGTGTCAGACAAATCAGCAATGAACTGGTTGTGTTTGACCAGCAATAATTTCTGTAATTCATTATTTTCTTTTCCAAATTTATCCCATTGATGAGCCCTTATTAAACTTCTTAGCTTTTGTTCAAGCTTGTTTCTTTTCTTTCTTTTTTTGGACGTCTCACCTCAGAGTCAAACCAAGGTGATAAATTCCTGAGGATAAATTTGATCTTCTCACGGTAATTTTGGTGTTTTAACAGCATCATCATAGCACTGGAGCCAACATATTCAGTCCATATCAATATCTATGTTATCAGTACATTCGATTGTCTGGAGCATTTTAGCACTGAACAAACTCTTAACGTATTCCAATCTACGTGTGTACATACACTAAACATACACGTTATCAATTCCACATACATCTAATAGAGACAAAGTAAAATGTTGTTTCCTAATTACAAAAAGCAGAGCAGTTCACATTGAACAATAGTCATATCGATAACAAAAAATAGCATGTTGTACTTTTCAAACCAAAAAGTCAAACGGGAACATTGAATAATAACTATCGTGCTTTGCTGTTTTGGGCTATTTTGGCTTTTCTCCTGTTGATATTTTTTGCTTTTAAAAATAATACTACTTTTAACGTAACTGTCTACCCAACGCTCAGAAAATGTGGGGTAAATTAGCATGCCATGACAAAATATGTCTGGTTTCGTGTTTTTTTTATTCCCGATTTCGGCCATCTTACATTTTGCCTTGTAAAAATCCCTCCTATGACTGTTGATCGGAAGTTAGCTAAGACCCTATATTATACAGGGTGAAATATTTTTTTTGTAAGAAATTTCAAGTTTGGTTAAAAAATTGCCTATTTTTCCCCATCTTCACACTGTCATGTGATTTCCGAGCTCCGCTCTGCGTGAATCCAGATTGGACTGGACAAGATGATTTTTCCCTGACTAAGTTTGTTCATTCAGTCTTTCTTTCGTTTCTTTGTTTCCTTTATGTTTATTCTTTTGTTTGTTTATTAATTGTTCCTTGGTTCCCTCGTTTGTTCGGCCATTTGTTCGTTCGTTCATTGGTTATTTGCTGCTTTGCTCACTCATTTTTTAGTTTTACTTCGTTCTGTAAGTCATTACTTGAAACTAGTATAACAGTCTATACCTTGACTTAATGTAGAGTGTTAATAATGAGTCTTTCACATAGCGGTCTCAGATGATCAGCGCCCGTATCTTTGTTGTAGAGTACCATTAGGTTACATGAGCCCATTTAAATCAGAGTTTCATGCATTGCGTAACTGATTAAAAATCTTGACTCAAGCATTATTTATTTTAATTAATTATTTTAGACAAGACAACGGTGCATATAACTGATAAACGTATTAACCTAGTTATTGAAGTCATACCCATACTCCTAGGTGAGGTGGTAATAAATAACTTGGCATGCAGAGAACTGATGCATATTAAAATGTACATTTTGAAAGAGAGAGGTAGTTTTGGCAGTTCTACACGTGGTTATATTCTGAGATCAATGTGAGAACTCATCATCACCAACCTGATCATCTGTTCTGAGGCGCATCTCTTCTTCTGCACGCTTCCACTCATCCGCCTGCTCTCCCTCCTTCTCAAAGAAGGCATCTCCCACAGCCTCTCCATCTCTCCAGATGAACCCTGTCAGCTTCCCAATGTCATCACCATTCATGTGATAGTCAAACCTGACACATGCGTCACCATTGTGGTCTATGGCCGGAGTTATCAACCTTAAAAAAGAAAGTGATGTCAAAGTGTTAAAACGGGAGTGGCGGCATTTCTCATGTAGGGAAAGGTAGACAACAACCTCTGTAGCTGGTTAGATCGCATTATATTTGGTTTCCCAGCATCTTGTTAGTAAGTTGTAATGAATTGAACTGTGATATATTACATTTAATTTGTTTTGTGCATGCATTGTATTACATTGAAATGTATTATATTTGATTCGACTGCATTCGGCAATTGCTTTGCATTGGATAACATATATTGCATTGTGAATTGTGTTGAATTACATTACGTTGCATTAAGCGGTATTGTATTTCATTGTATATTGTAATGGGAAGTATTGGGGTGGCTGCTGGTTGTTGTACTTTTAGACCTACAATGGCAGCTCATTATGTCCACAACAATCACGATGATCTACAACCTCATCAACTCTGGTCATCCCATACGGGTGGGTTACCAGAAATGTACCTAGGAATGGGTGGGTTGCCAGTAATGTACCTAGGTTCCTATGAGTAAGCTCTCAGCAGTGTACCTAGGTTCCTTATGTGGCCGTAGTAGGGTCACAAACTAGTCCGGCAATAGAAAATCTAACAATAAATCGATCTTTGAGATGAACATTGTTTTACTTTTGGGACTGCCCCACACGTGTAGTTGAGCGAAAAGCCACGGTATTTCAGAATTAAATTTCACAGCCATACCTAAATCTCCAGCAGTCTGCTTGCTCAGAAGCACTCTTAATAACCATTCGTGCCCAATCACTCCACTCTCATTGTCTTTGCACTATTTATTTCTCATCTACAGATTACACTGTTTTCAACGTATTGCAGAGTCAGATAAGTGACCGGCCATATATGAAGGGAGTAATAATTTAAAGTCCTTACTATACCATTGCTGCACTTAGACCTTATGCACCATTTGTAGCGTTGGTGGGTCGGTCGTGAAAATATCGGCAGCATCTAGATATACAAATTGTGTGTAAGCCTAGCATTAGAATGAGAGAAATTTGAGGTTCGATGATTAATCTTATATTTACGAAACTACAATTGATAACACCAGTCTGATGTGAAATAAAATATTCAAGAAAATTTATTTAAGGGTAGACCTCCTTATAATACTTATATTGGCCTGGTATTCTTGTTTGGATGATAGTTGTGTAAAATATGATTTTGTTATATAACGCCACTAAATCCGTGCAACAACAAATGAACCACGTGAATAAAATTGCGGGAAATCCCCTTATTTATTTATTCGCCATACACAGTACATGTACATAAGAATATAGTAAAGTTTTTTAACAAATAGTACAATATGGCAGGTTATCTGAGAACAGGCAATATACCTATACAAGCTCAGAAACCATCGTAATCAAATTGAAATTATGTTAAAAAGTAATACAACTAATAAAAAGAGCGTTTTAACGTGGAGCACCACGATTACACACACAAGAGTGACACCTACATGCCCCTGACCAGGTACATACATTATCTGTTTCGAAATCTGTAAGAAGGTTGTCATAATGCATTACAAGTTCACGTTTAAAAGAATATATAGAATCGGCGTCCCTCAATTGCCGCGGGAGGGCGCTCCACATTGGAACAACTCTATTAAAGAAACTTATTTTAAAACACTCTGTTCTATCAAATTTTTATGCGTAGAACACGGCCCGCATTGCCAGATGTCAGAGATGAGTTTGAAATTACTACTATATTATTATGCCAGGCTACGTCATAGTATCCTTTATTACATTTAAAAACATATAACAAATCTGTAATCTCGCGTCGATAAGATAATGGGTGCAAATTAAGCATAGTGCATCGTTGGTCGTATTTAATTTCCGGATAATTAAGAATATAACGAGTAGCTGCTCTCTGTATTGACTCAATAGCCTTTGTATCTGAAACAGTACTGGGGGACCACACACTGGAACAATATTCTAAATTACTCCGTACCAGTGTACGGTACAGAGATGTAGTGACATCAACAGGAGCATTAAAACCAACTGCTCGTTTAATCATATCCATTGTTCTATTACATTTATTAATCAATCCCCTACAATGTGTGCCCCATGTGAGATTGGTGTTTATCAGTACTCCCAAATCTCGCATGTGCTGTACTCGTTGTAGGGGCTTGTCTAAAACTTTATATTCAAAAATAAAAGGTAAATTATTTCTGGTGGATAATACATTGCATTTATCAATGTTAAAATCCATTCCCCAGGTATAACTCCACATTAAAAGACTTTCGATATCCTGCTGTAGCAGAACACAATCATTTAAAGACCTTATTTTAAAAAACCACTTTGCATCATCAGCAAACAAGCTTATAGAGCAAAAAGAAACAACATCTGGCATATCATTAATGTATAGTAAAAATAAAAGTGGGCTTAAAATTGAGCCCTGTGGTACTCCTGATGTCACAGACAACCAGCTAGATTTAGCACCCTCTATGACTACTTGCTGTTTTCTACCTGTTAAGTAGGATTTTAACCAACTCAGTAAGTCACCAATAAATCCAAATGTTTTCAACTTATGTATAGGTAATGAGTGTGGTACACTGTCAAAGGCCTTACTAAAATCTAAATAAATTACATCAGTTTGAAAACCTTTATCTAAAAAATCACCTATCTTATGGTACACTTCTAGTAGCTGGGTATTACATGACCTACCCGAGAAAAAAACATGTTGCTTTTCAGAGATATCCTTACTGATAAAACTATAAATATGATTATATATACAGCGTTCCATTATTTTGGATACTATGCTTAATAAGGATACAGGCCTATAATTTTTCACTTTGTCCCGATCTCCTTTCTTATGAATTGGTGACACATATGCACACTTCCACATATTTGGAACTTGTGATAGCCTCATGCTTAAATTGAAAAAAAACTTGTCAGTGATGGGGTTATTTGCTGGGCGCACATTTTTAATACATATGGGGAGACATTATCAGGCCCACACGCTTTATTACCATCGAGTTTAGATAAAATTTTAAAGACGTCGAAATCATTAAAACACATACTACTGAGATGATCTTCACACATGATAGGAATGTCGGGTAATTGATCCTGTTCTCTACCCTGATGACATCGCAAGGCTCTGACACAGTGACCTCCATTTTGAAATGTAATAGTTCTAATACGATCAAAAGTTTACGCCTGCTGAAAATGGCCTAGTTTTCGTAGGCACTTGAAATATTTGTGTCAATTTCATGGCATCCGAGTTTTTCGTTAGGCGGCGCGAGTGTCGTTTTGACACAGCTGGCTGTGGAAACAAAATGGCGGTCAGTGTGACTGGGCCTCGCGCAGTAAATGAGTTAGGCGGCCCAGTCATACCGGGTACCTGTTCTCTCTCATCTACTTGCTTAAATACAGATTTAAAATAGTCGTTAAACAGACACGCTTTGCTTTGTGGGTCTGCAGAGCCAGCAGAATCGTTTTGAATTTTACAAGGTAGTGATTTACTTTTCGTTTTATTTCTAAAAAAGGTCCAGAATCTTTTAGGATTACTTTTTGACATTTCTCCCAAATTATCAACAAAACATCTATACTTCTTTCTTAATACCGATTTCAATTTATTTCAAATTTTCTTAAATTTATCCCAGTCCTCTTTAAGGTCACTGGCTTTGGCTATTTTCCACACATTATTTTTTTTAGATGACATATGTCTAACTTCGGAGTCGAACCAAGGAGGCGCATTAGATTTCCGGACATTAACTTGTTGGACACATTCACTAACAGATTTATTGTAATGCTGGAGCCATGTGGCCCAAGCTGCATCAATATTGGTAACATCCGTAGCAGTATTAAAATAAGGTAGATCGCTTAACAATGCGCACAGCTTTCCAACATCTGTTTTTTTATAATTAAAAACTTTTCTGCTGACACTAGGTTTTTCAGACGTTTTCAACAAAATATTAAAATTCAGAACAGTATGATCAGTGGTAAAATCGACATCCATAGCTGCTACCTGGTCCACTTTGGATTCGTCGTTAACAAAAAGTAAATGTAATATATTACCACAAACATTTGAGGGTACACCGTTACACTGGATTAGTGAGTTACATAACATAAAGTTTAAAACACGTTGCAGTGTGGATGCAGCATAGAATCGACCATCAACGGTGTATGATGCGTTAGAACGGCTGACATCTCAACGCCTCATCTATTTCGACCAATCCGTAACTTGTACGAGAATACGGGCCCATACAAATATTTTCGCATTAAGATTTTTTAAACCGGTTCGGTTAAACATGTCTGTACATATACAGATCTTATGAATAAACTACAGTCTACTGTCTTACTGGTTGCTCTCAAACATTAGCAAGTTTGTATGTACATGCAATAGTATTTACATAATTAAAGAGGAGGTTGAGAAAACATGATTTCGAAACAACCAAGATCAATTTGAGGTCTGAGGAATAATAACATGTTCAAGCATATATTTTGAGAAAAGATAAATTTTATACAGATATTTATCCTTAAAGTGATATTTTACTTTATATACTACCAGATGTCACAGTACTCATGATCCCTTACCCTGGAACATTACAGAGGATAACTTTTAGTACAAAGCATGTACATGTGTATTGTTATGTAATGTTATGCGTCTGTTGTTTATGTACTATTTGTCATGCTATGTATTATTGATTGATTGATTGATTGATTGATTGATGGATTGATGGATGGATGGATGGATTGATTGATTGATTGATTGACTGATTGATTGATTGATTGATTGACTGATTGATTGATTGATTGATTGATTGATTGATTGATTGATTATTTGATTGATTGATTGATTGATTGATTGATTGATTGATTGATTGATTGATTGATTGATTGATTGATTGATTGATTGATTGATTGATTGATTGATTGATTGATTGATTGATTGATTGATTGATTGATTGATTGATTGATTGATTGATTGATTGATTGATTGATTGATTGATTGATTGATTGATTGATTGATTGATTGATTGATTGATTGATTGATTGATTGATTGATTGATTGATTGATTGATTGATTGATTGATTGATTGATTGATTGATTGATCTGGCACACAGTGGATATGTCTCAAAATCGTGCACAGGATTGTCGGTCCAAGTCTTTTATTCTACCCCAGACATATCGAGTATTGTTTCAGCCTGTCACATGACGAGATCGGCCAATCAACGCCCTCATTCAGTTGTTATTTAAACTAGGGGGTAAAATACGAGACTTGGACCGGGAGACATATAACGATGTATTTTTTCCCGCCGTCCACTGGGAAAACGGATCAAATGCTTCTAAATTAGTGGAATAAAAACATGGAATGCACTGCCTTGGGAGACGTTCTATACCACTAGTTTGTCTGTCTAGCATTACCATTGCAACAATTAATTGCCTAAATCCAATCTAGTCATTACTATACTACTATAAAAGTATCTAGTCATTACTATACTACTATAAAAGTATGTGCTGTAGTCAAAGTGTGTGGCGTAGTCATGGAAAATGTGCATATTTAATCATTTATTTTATGTACACTTTTTACAAGTACTTGCAATGTACTTTTTTGTCTCCATATTTTTTACTAGTCGCCATCTGGTTTACATGCTAGGTACAACAGCTATGGAAATAAGAATCACCAGACCCTTTACAGTGTTTTATCCCTGGTGACCAGTATGGTGGCCCTGATTTTATAATCTTGCATTTTAGTGTACCGTTTTATTGAAATAAATCAAATAAAACAAAGATGGCACTACATTGCATTGTATTGCACCGTATTGCATTATATTGAATTGAATTACATTGTACGTATTGTATTGTGTTGTATAGTATTGATATTATGACTAAACTGACTAATAAGCCCTAATGGGTTGGGTACAATAATCAGAGTATTTGTATGTTATGTATCTGTAAAATGTCAGTAAAATAAACAAATACATACATACATACATATGTCTTGTATTTTGGCTTATTGTATTTCATTGCTGTACATTACAGTGCATTGTATTGCGCTGCATTTTATTGCATTGCAGTATACATTGTGTTGAATTGCGTCGCATCGCATATCAGTTTTTGTTCCTAAAAAAGACACGTACCTGGCTATATCTCCACTGGATGTGTCGGTGGCTTCAGTGAAGAGGTAGTAGCTGCCCTCTTGTGCTCTGCTAGGACCTGTACCCCCCGTAGGACTTGACCCACTTTTTCTTTTCCAATCAAATTCGTCATCCTCGCTTTGTTCAATATCACAAATGTCACTATCCTCAAAGCCACAAGTGAACGGTAGATCCACACTCTCACCACCACCACTCGAGGCTGTGGGTGAACAATAACACAAAATTGTATCATGGATTGATGGAACAAGAGGACTGAAGTCCTATATCATCCCCCGCCATCAATCAGGCTAGACTTTTTGCGGTCACAAATATTTAAAAAGTTGATTTGTGGTGGTCATTTTAAATTTCAGTAAAATCACATGCACATTTCCAGATGGTGGGTAATGTGATTGTACAATGTGAATTATTACTGATTTCAATTTGTCAGTTTTTGCGCCCACAAGAAAATATGAAGCTTATCCATGGCGGCCATTTTGAATTTCAGTAAAACCTTAAAAAAATCACTTGCACATCTCCATTTCGTGGGAAATGTGATAGTAAAATTTGAATAATTTCTTTCCTTAAGTTTTGTAGTTTTTGCACACACAAAAAAAAATTAGAGTTGCCCTCTGGCGGCCATTTTGAATTTTGGTAGCACCTCTTAAAAATCACTTGCACATCTCCATGTTGCTACGAATGTCATGTTAAAATTTCAAAAAGATTTGACCAGTAGTTTTTACTACTGGGATAAAAAAGAAACATTACCATAGTTTATCCTATGATATGTGATATAATCACAATTGAAAATCCTCAAGGTTTAATTTATAATCCCTGTAACTTACCCGACAGGTGACATCGCCAGCTGTAGCGAATCAAAAAGTATATGTGTTAACACAACTTTATCTGTGGCAGACTCAGACAGGGCTTTTGAAAACTAAAATGTCCTAAACTCTAAAACGGTTACTTGACATTAAGAAATGTCCCTTTCATTGTTATTGTCGATTTCTTTTTGTCGGAGACTTATCAAATTCCCATCGGACCTCCCTTTTTTCAAGCCCTGAATTTTACTCAGCATAATTGTTGTGAGGTTTAAACTTACAACATGTTCCTGAGCGTATGTTAATCTCATCCACCGCGATATCCCCTTTTAATCCACCTTCCATCTCCACCATAAATATCACCTGAACATATACAACATCAACATTCCGAGAACAGATTATAATAATTTGTTTGATAATTATATCCTAAACCATCACGTGCTTTCAAACTAGAACTCTACTAATAATACAGCTATACCTGCATACTGCATTCTAAGTACATACTGTGTACATGTTTATAACATACTACCAGTAATACAACTATAACTACATACTATGACCCTATGCATGTTTATAACAAACTAATAATAATACAGCTATAATTACATAATTTTACCGTGTACATGTTTATAACATAGGCCTACTACTACTAATATAGTTATAACTACATATTCTGACCGTGTACATGTTTATAACATACTACTAATAATACAGCTATAATTACATACTCTGACCGTGTACATGTTTATAACATAGGCCTACTACTACTGATATAGTTATAACTACATGCTCTGACCGTGTACATGTTTATGACATACTACTAATAATACAGTTATAACTACATACTCTGACCGTGTACATGTTTATAACATAGGCCTACTACTACTGATATAGCTATAACTACATGCTCTGACCGTGTACATGTTTATGACATACTACTAATAATACAGTTATAACTACATACTATGACCGTGTAATGTTTATGACATACTACTAATAATACAGTTATAACTACATACTCTGACCGTGTACATGTTTATAACATACTACTAATAATACAGTTATAACTACATACTCTGACCGTGTACATGTTTATAACATAGGCCTACTACTACTGATTTAGCTATAACTACATGCTCTGACCGTGTACATGTTTATAACATACTACTAATAATACAGTTATAACTACATATTCTGACCGTGTACATGTTTATAACATACTACTAATAATACAGTTATAACTACATACTCTGACCGTGTACATGTTTATAACATACTAATAATAATACAGCTATAATTACATACTCTGACCGTGTATATGCTTATAACATACTAATAATAATACAGTTATAATTACATACTCTGACCGTGTACATGCTTATAACATACCAATAATAATACAGCTATAATTACAAAATCTTACTGTCTACATGCTTATAACATACTAATAATAATACAGTTATAACTACATTCTCTAAATGTAACATACTTTACATGAAACGTGAGACGTGGTCATACACTGTATTAGCATTACGGCATCGTTTAAACGCTTGACAGCTAAAACCTTTATAAATATATAAGTGGTTTTCTGGCATTAGTTATTTTAATTTTCCAACCTGATCTTTACTACGTAAAGATACTTCTTTGGTAACATGGATCCAAGAGTCGCCTTTGTCGCCCTCCTCTGAAAAGAAGTCATTACTCTCGCCATCATCTGTTGTGAACACCTTGAGCTCACCCACGTCCTCACCATACATGTGATAGTCAAACTGCACACATACTGTACCACTCACGTTAAACTCTGGTGTTTCCAGACTAAAACACACAATAGAGACAATAGTTGAGTCACATCCCTGGGTCCCGTCACCGCGGAGTCCAGAACTCGTTTTTTTGGTGATTCAGTCATCTTGAGGGGCTAAATGAGAAGATTGGCCCCTATGTACCCCTAAAGTGTGGGCGGAATTTAGGCGGCACTTTTTAAAAATGGCGACCAATGAAAATTTAGACAATGTGTAGCTTCTATATCCTGACTTTCTTTGATCCACAAAAATCTAATATGTCCGCTGTAAAGTAGACTTCGGTGAAGTTTTAGCTAAGATGAAACTACATGAAGAATATAAATATCAGCCTTTAGTGTGAATGTTTGAGGATATTTTTATAGGAAATGTATCATTATTAACACAAGTGGTCAAAAATAATAAAAACAAGGCTAATTACAGATAACTTAGGAAGCACAGCTGAAATAGCAGTTAAGAGTACGTGTACATAATAGTCATTGGGTTATTGTGGCCACTGATTAAAGTAAGGGGTCGCCATGATTTGCAGACAAACATTGTGGGCCAACCCGCATGCGCAGCATGGTCAACGTCCCCAGGTGTGGGACCTAGGGATATGACCCAAGTACAAGGACTACACATGCTGCAGTACCACCTATGCTCAAACTAAAACATGCACAATATGTTCAAACTCATGTCAAATTATACGCTCTCCAATACGAGCTACAACACAAAATATGTGTACCAAATTTGTGGGAATGGCCTTAAGAATTAAGTAGTAACATGCCTGTTAAGATAAAACTACATGTAGAATATCTCACAATTTTTTTTCTTATTTGCATTTGTTTTCATTTTATCGATATGATTTAGGGAATATCAGTTAAACCTGACTGGGATAACTCATCTATCAGAATGAAACAATATGAAAATGCGTAAGAGAAAATAAAATAGGCTTGGAGTCAAATAAAGCTACCTTTGACTACGTGCACTGGTTATGGAGTCAAGTAAAGTTACCTTTGACTACGTGCACTGGTTATGGAGTCAAGTAAAGTTACCTTTGACTACGTGCACTGGTCATGGAGTCAAATAGAGTGACCTTTGACTACGTGCACTGGTTATGGAGTCAAGTAAAGTTACCATTGACTACATGCACTGGTTAAGGAGTCAAGTAAAGTTACCTTTGACTACGTGCACTGGTTATGGAGTCAAATAAATTTACCTTTGACTACGTGCACTGGTTATGGAGTCAAGTAAAGTTACCTTTGACTACGTGCACTGGTCATGGAATCAAGTAAAGTTACCTTTGACTACGTGTACTGGTTAAGGAGTCAAGTAAAGTTACCTTTGACTACGTGCACTGGTTATGGAGTCAAGTAAAGTTACCTTTGACTACGTGCACTGGTTATGGAGTCAAGGAAAGTTACCTTTGACTACGTGAACTGGTTATAATAATTATTTATCCTATGAAAGTTTTACGAAAAACGCTCATTTAGCTTTTTAGGCCGGGAGTTTTTAGTGTATTTGCATCTTAGTAAACTCCATATTTCACCAGTCGTCGTTTTTGTTTGTCTTTTCCCAAGCTTATAATATGAGAAATATTGTGTGTTATTTATATGATTTGTCGTGTTTAAAAAATACAAATGCGTTCTAAAATTATCAACAAAAACATTAAATTCATTATTCTTCAAATGTTCTAAAAAATAACATTGAGTTACGAATCGTGTTCAACAATTTAAACAAATGTTTTACGCGATCACTTTTTGTTATTTCATCGTCACGTGTGGATAACTAGCCAGCAATGCGACATTTTGGATTACATGAAAATCTACACAATCTCTTTTATATATATTTGGCGGCATTTAATTAAAACCTTCACAGTAATCTTAATACCACAAATCTACAAATGCATAAATGAAAAGGGGTCTGATCTAACTCAACCTTTTACATACAATCGTAAACGGGATACACCGATCCTATAATTACAATAACATAATAGGAAATTAGGATAATATGCGCCTTGATCTCTCTATAAAATATAACATTAATTAGTTGAGCCTGTCAAATTGGATTACCAATGCTGATGGTATATATCTCGCTAATAGTCTATAACACTAAAATAATTTCATTAAACATATTTCAAGAGAAAATGGTATAAACCTTTAAAAAAAATGATATGATGTCCTGAAGATGTTACTGCGGGGCGAATCAGGGCATTTTCTATTACTTTGATGTGGAAATTTACACTCAGTTACTTATAAAGGATATTAAGAACAATAAAAAAATAGTCGGGCTTAGCAGCCCAAGCCATCAAAATGTAGGTCCGTCTTTTTTTGCACTTTTTTAGCAGACGCTTGGACAAATCGTGCCACCTGTTTTTCAGCACATGATACATTAATGATCATGAGCTAACATCTCGGATTGTAGAAGGAGAGATCATTGGGCTCGAATTTCCAATCTGACTTTATCCGAAGTGTCGGAATGAATTATATTAATCATGCCAATGCAGGTGTACGACGCTGACAAAAATTGCATAATTTGGTTATATAATAATAGTAATAGTTTTAGCAATAGGCTAGACAGCCTATGTGCATACAAAACAAAAAGCAAAGTGCAGTGAATGAACATGAGTTGAGAGCATGGTATCACAATATTGTTACAATACATATCTATACATATCGCCACATTTATATATTCATCAAGTAAACAAATTTAGCTAATTTTCTAATGACCGCTTGATTTTCGCTTGATAAAAGTTGTATGAATTTGTACATGCATGGATTTTGTATATAATAGTCAGGTAGAATGTGTCTAATATGTTCAGTCTTTATATATTCAAATATACAGTGGTTTTCATCGCCTAATGTATCACATGTGTCACATAGCCTTTCGTTATATGGTAAACGAGTCCGCCCCCTTCCCTTAACAATATTTGGTAATTTATGTTTTTTGAGTCTAAATTTGGTGAGTTTACATTTACAAGAATCAAATATTTAGACAGTTTAAAATCGACATGGAAATTTTTATAGAGTAAACAACTAGATTTTAAATTTATCAACTCCGACCAATTTTGAATGTAAATGTCTCGTAGTCTTTGTTTACATTGCCTAAGGAATGAATGTCTGTCTGACACACCTTGCTGTAACCACACTTCGTCACATCCTATGCTGCATAATAGTTTTCTGACTAGTGATGCCCAGTTTTCCAACATAGCATTTCGGGTTACGGCCACATACAATAATGAATAAATTTTCTGTACAAGTAAACTTGATTAATTATGAACAATTGTCAACCAATACGATAAAATTTTAACTTTTCTCTCTATAATTAAAGGATATCTTTCTAGCTCGCCATATATCATTTCATTGCATGTTGATTTTGAAACCTTTACCACCAACTTACAAATTTTTAAATGAACTCTTTCTATAGCTGATGCGGTGTGAAACCCCCACATTTCACAGCCGTAAGACAACACTGGTGTCACCATTTTATCAAACAAATTTAACAACATATTTACATCTCGGTCGACTAATTGCGAGACATTATTACGTAAAGCGTACATTGCTCTCAGACCTCTGCTGGCTAAATATTGTTGTGTACATGAGAATTTTCCAGTGTATGACAATTTCAGGCCTAAATATTGAAAAGAGTCCACAACTTCTATTAACTATAATAATCACTATAAAACCAGAAATCACATATAGATGCCATTTTTGATAATAATAATAGAATCATCAGCATACAAAAGCAAACACAATTTAAAGTCGTCAATGCTAACACCTTCTATACCTCTATCCACTAAAGTTTCCTTTATAAACACAATAAAAATGGAGACAAACTTTCTCCCTGTCGTACTCCCAAATAACTATGAAAATATTCCGATGGCCTTCCTAAATATTTGACTCTGGATTTAACTTCACTGTACATACTTGGCATCATATCAATTATTTTACCACGTATACCATTATGAAGCATTTTATACCATAAACAATCTCGGTTTAGATAATCGAAGGCTTTACGAAAGTCAATAAAAGCACAATAAATATTTTCACTTTCACTTCAGGCTAAATTCAATAAACTATTTAAGACAAATATGCTGTCCACAGTTGAACGACCGCTTCTGAACCCGTACTGTTCTTCAATTAGAATACCGTAAGTATCAGGCCAAAATGAAAGCCTGCAGTACTTAATAACGTAACACCTCTGTAGTTATCTACTAAATTTTTACTCCCTTTTTTGTGAATCGGCACGATAACACCTTCTGTCCATGTGTTTGGGAAATAACCACTATTGAGAACAATGTTGAAGAGTAATGTAAGCTTATCCGTTTATGCTCCACATGCGTTTATTTAAAATTCATTTATCAACAGGTCTGGTCCAGCACTTTTACCATATTTTAAACCTTTTATAGCATTTATCGTTTCCTCAGCTGTAATAGAATAATTCAACTCTTCATACAAAACTTCAACGTAACCATCATTATAGCTTCGTAAATATTCATAAACATCATCGTCTGCTATATATACAACATCGTCAGGGTTTCCTAGTGTCTTAAAGTACTTACCAAAGTCATTCAAGGTTATTGAACATGAATTTTCAGATCTATTTTTATTTTTGGGTCGTAAAATCTTCCAAAATTTTCTAATACTACTCTTCTCTGTTTGTTGAAGTCTAAGTGTTATATGTCTATCATGATCATATCTGCATTTCCTTGCACAAGATGAATATTTTGATCCCGCCGTCACCATTTTTTTACGTAGTTCATCAGTTTTTATGTTTCGAAAATCATTTAAACAACTTAAAAATTCCTTGTTTAAATTTAAACATTCATCAGACATCCAATTAACATCACATGTTTTATCAGAACGGGGTGAATCGTTAATTACTGTAGTGTGAGAGAATAATGGGTCAGCATGTTCCTGTATCAAATTAGTAAAATTTTCGCGCTCTATAAACTCATCATTACTATTTGGATCCCATTTATATTTTTTAACTCTTACTGCTTCACGTTTGGGAATATTAGCCGGTTTCTGTGTCTGATCACTCACTTATTCAATGTACCATAAATATATTTATGGTACATTGAATAAGTGAGTGATCAGAATATGTATACACTTGAAGGGTGAACTACAAAATCGTTCACTAAGTAAAAATCACTGGCACTACATAGCATATAGTCTACTACACTGCTACCATTATAGTTAATACATGTAAATTATCCTACATTTTTATCTTTTCCAACTCTTCCATTTAAAATTACAAAGCCAGTCTCTTTACAAAATTCTATCAATTCGGTACCACTAGAATTCAAAGGTTTCTTGTCAGAAGAAGTTTTTATTGGTATTTCAGTGAAATTGTCATCATCAGATAGTATTACAATTTCGTTTTCATCTTGAGTTCGTGCATCAAAATCACCCTCGCTAAACGGTACATAAAAATTCTCAAATGTGTTTGTAAAGTCTATTAAATCATTTTGTAAACTATTGACCTGTAGTAGCAGTAATAATAGTTTCAGAATGCAGTTGAATTATTTGAGTTGAGCAGTGTGTTATATTAGCTCAATGCATAACGGAAAACAATTATTATTAAACCATTGTATTTATGTAAGAAGTTGGGCCAACGTTGGGTCAGCAATGCTAGAGTTGAGCGCATTGGGCCGGCGTTGTGCCAGCGTTGCCACTAGGACAGGTGCGAACATGCCTCATTATATCAGTGAGAGTGAGGATGTTCTGCCAAACAGACATTTGTGGATCCAGGGCACGGTTGGAAGGCCATGAACAAGGTCTACAACGTGACGTCGGAAGCTACAAGTCTGCCCACTAATAATACAGATATTATGTAATCCTTATTATATCATTAAGTAGCTAGGTGTGAGTAGTGATTAAATTCAAATAAAAGGGTCGATAGTGGTCATGCAAACGTATCTCTGAGACACCACCTTTAGAGGTAAAATGGTGGCAGAGATGATTGTGAGAGCTAGACCAAAGAATGCTGTTTTGGGGTTGACCCACTGTCTGCGAAGTCGGACCAGCATAGCCTAGAATTGGCTCCAAGCTCCTTGTTAGCTGAGTTACTAGTGTGAACACGGCTACAGGATGGCGCAGTTATTCTATGTTATACTCGGAGAAGTCTGCCAGTGCACAGGCGCAGAATTTATAAGATAGAGACAGCCAGAGACAAAGAGCGAGAAAGCTCTGAGAGAGATGCGCGAACCACCATAGAGTAAGGACTGACTATTGTCTGTGAGCATGTTATGACCATGATGTAATGGCATTAATAAAGAGGTGAGAAGATGATCCTGACCACGAGACCCAGCACAGGAGTTTGTTGTCAACAAGCCCGTTATAAAATCCAACGATGTTGGTGAATCTGGAATGCGTTAGATTGCTAAATCCGTGGACTTTTAATTGGACTCGCAGTCCAAGGACTTTTCATTGTCTTGGTTGCCAGGATTTTTCAATTTGATAAACACTCAAATGTATTACATGTCCCATCTACTCTAGAATTTAATGGTACTGCGTAACACATGTATAATAACATATCTTTATCTCCCGAATAAAAGCCTTTGTTTATTTTTACCCATTGTAAACAATCACCACTTGATTTTAATATTGTTACATATTTAGCCATGTTCTCTCTGTAGTATATGGCAATACCACCAGAGTCCATTCGAGCTCTAGGGTGTCGTTTTCGATGTAATGCAACATATTCATAACCAGGTATATTCATAACATTATTATCGTTTGTCCAAGTTTCACACAACATAAATATATTATTTTCTTGTAACCTCTGTATAAAATGTGGGTCTTTTAATTTATAATTACGCTTACTCACCAGTTCTTTCACATTCTATATAGCTATTATTAATGAGTCTACTTGGCGATACACTGAATGTGCCCTCCCCCTCCCCTAGTCACGAGAGTACAATACTGTGGTCCAATCCGGAAAATTATCACGAGTGACCGTGCCGTCGACGACAAGCTTGGCTAGGCAATTGTCGCTGTCTTGTTGTCCCTGTGAGCAGCTCTTCGCTCAGTCTCAAGACGGGCACGTGCCCTTCTAATTGTTTCTGGATAGTCACGACTTAACCCATAACGAAAACCTTTCAATTTCGTGGCATTCCTCAACAACCGATCAACATCTGGGTAGTCCCTGAGGCAAGCTATTAAAGCCCGCGGCTTGTCATCTCTCCTCTTCGCTCGTCCCATACAAGCTGTACTGCTACGTCATCAGTCACGCCCAATTTCGTTTGAATGAATTCTTCTAGTTTGGTAGCAGGGTCCTCGTCATCCTCCTCCTCTAAATTGAAAAATCAACACATTATTTCTACGGCCACGTGCCTCCTGGTCTAGTGTACGATACTCCAATCGTTTAAGTTGAGCTTGTCTGTCAGTCACTTCACTTAGGTGTTGTACACTCTCCTCTTCTGTGATGGCCGCCCCTTCCTCTGTTTTCGTCTTACAATATTCTTCTACGTCCTTCACTCGTTTCTCCAACTCTAGAAATTTCTTATCCAATGTATCTATTCTACCTTTAATCTCTGTATTTACAGCCTCTATTTTATCATCCATAGCCTGTAGCAATTCAGTCTTAAGATTTGCAAGACTAGTTTCAAAAGTATTTTTTAATTCTTTCTGACCTTGTTTCAGTTCATTTAGTAGCTTGGTCATCGCCATGACGGCCCCCTTGGCAGCCATCTTGGCTGGTGGTTTTACTGACTCGCTGTCTGGCGAACTGTTTCTCGGTCTTTTTATCGGTTCTTTAATCACCTCTGGTGGCATCTCCTTCTACATTCTTAATCCTTGTGAGTTTACACAGATTCTAGCAGGCTTGGGGCGAGTACTGGACAAAAGTACTCGAGTACAAGTACAAGTACTTGAAAAAATGACGAATACAAGTACAAGTACAAGTACTGGATTTTCAAAAGTACTTGAGTACAAGTACAAGTTCTTTGAAAAGTACTTGAGTACAAGTACCGAGTACTTTGGTTGTAAACTCTAATTAATTACATGACATTTATTAAATAAATAATTGATTATAATATATGTTACTTCATGTTGATATATGTGACCCGATCAGGCAACATGAGTTTCAAGTCACAGTTTGGAAAACGATTATTAAGAAAATGGAGTGGAAATGAATATTTTTTCTATTTATTTTATTTTAATACAATTTCGAGTTTTTATCCAAAACTGCACAAATTGCCTTTTTGAACTTCAAATGCTATTTTCTCAAATTGACGCAACTCAGACTTCATATTTTTCTGGGTTTGTCGACTCGGAGGTAAACACGCTACAGAGTTGTGTGATATACCATTTTAAAGGTGATTTTGTGCAGGTGCGGGATATCTTAATAACTCCTATTATTAAATATGCGACTTACGACTCATTTTGCCAGGTCGGGTCACATATA
This sequence comes from Flabesymbios commensalis, assembly GCA_964017125.1. NCBI lineage: Eukaryota > Metazoa > Annelida > Polychaeta > Terebellida > Flabelligeridae > Flabesymbios > Flabesymbios commensalis. The sequence goes on from OZ024915.1 coordinate 55,808,822, forward strand.
GATATATATGAGTGGTGAAAATAATATTTTATGGGACAGGCCTATTATTGAGATTGCATATCTGATACCATGTCTCAGCCAATAGTATAATATTGTATTTTCCTATCAGTGTACAAAGTGTTGTATGCTACATGTAGGCCTATTATTTGGCGAATCATAATGCATAAATAAGTACATACTAGTATACAAATTGTCTGTGTCTAAAGCTTTACGTTGCAAAACACGCTAGCTTAAAAACTTGCAGTAGTCCTAATGATTGTACAATTTTGAACCAGTGCCGCCTGTAATACACGTTTAAATGAGCCTGAACACACGTGGTGTCATGAAAACATCAAGGCTATTAAAGGTACAAGGATCACAATTCTGCCCTGAAATTCCAAAAGACAGTATCTGCTTACTTGTAAAGTAAACAGAAGTGCCTGTTGGCTTTGCACGGCAGAATTGTTTCGCGATAACAAGCACACTTTAGTTGCTGGTGACTGATATCAAATCAAATGCATGACCATAATACATGTATAGCCTTACACGATTCAGCTCGGGAATACACTGATAAATTAGCCTATTATTAGTTTAAAAATATATTTGTATGCAATTTATAGGAGGAGCACATCACTGTTGTATCTATTTTTATACTCGGTCCGTCATCACATTTCGGGGACGGAAAGGGTTATAGAAAGCCGCCGTAGGCCTACAATGGACTCATTATGTAACCTCACACCTTTAACCCTTACGCGACACTAACGTGTTCAATTATATTTTTCTCTAATTTGCAGCTATAATTGCTGACTCATTTTCTAGCCTCAAATGACAAACTACATAATCACGATATTAGAAAATTACAAATCAAAAAGCATTTATTTGACTGACCTGCTGCTTACTGGTGACCTGACACATTGTATATAATTATGTTGTACATTTCAAGGTAGTTTAGTTCGCTACACCTGACGTCTTGTAAACTTGTGCATAATTTTGGATGAACCGCTTTATAATTTTAATGATATATAAGAAAATAGTCCCGCAGTTAAAGGGTTATGTTCGCCGTCTAATTACTTTCGTCATCTTTGTTTGAACAGTACTGTTACTACATGTGTTAATCCTACGTACTTGCTGGTTAAATCTTGGCCCAATGTACAGTACTGTTCATTTGAAACTTGCGGGGAATTCACCGGGAATATTCACATGAATTCACCACAAGAGAATTCTCCATGGGGAATTCCCCTTGGGGAATCTGATTCTTTGCCCCAGGCAAATTGGTGAATTCACGAAGAATGCCCGGGGAATCAGATTCACGGTGAATTCCCCATGGTGAATTCACCGTGGTGAATTCTCCATTGGGATTCTCTGGGGAATTCCTGATGGTGAATTCCCCATAGGAAATTCCCCATGGTGAATTCCCCACGGAGAATTCTTCTTGGGAAATAGGATTCACAGTAAGGAATTCATCTGATTCATCCTGGAGAATCTGGGAATGCAACATCAAAATGCTGCTATCTATGTATGCAAGGAGGCGAATTGTCAACTTAAAACAGACACAGAGGGTCACAGCCTCATTTGACCAATCCAGCGTAAGCCTGGCTAATTTATGCGAGCCGATGATTTCCGGATAATCACTCGTTTTTTTTCGGAATTCCAAAGATGCCGGCGCTCACTCGCACACATTTCTCGATATTAGTTCCGCATTCTCTGCATAACGATTAAATAAGTAATGAGGTATAAATATAAGACAATAAATAATGATTTTATTTTTTCAATAGTGACACGGTTTCAGAATATTTGAACGATCATAGAGAAAAATACACGTCGTAATGTAATCGATAGTTTACACAGTCAAACGTAGGCCTACTGCCAGTACTGGTGCGGCACAGCGTGACTGGCATATAGCTACGCGAATTGCGGGAAGTGCAAATTCCCCACCGCGAATTCGCCGAATTCCTCACCGCGAATCCGCCGACTTCCTCACCGCGAATTCGCCGACTTCCCCACGACGAATTCCCTACCGCGAATTCGCCGACCTATCTCTATCGCTGGCGAATACCGATCAGTGAATTCGCGGAGAATCCATGGCGAATGTTCTCCCAATCATTTGTGTTATCGGCGAATATCATTCATCGCGAATTCGGCGAATTAAATTCGTGTGAATTCGTGGCGAATATTCACCACGTAAGTTTCAAATGAACAGTACTGTATTGGACATTGGCCCGACATTATAAGGTCACGGTAGATGAGACGTCGCGTTGTCGCCGTCTTGTTTTTTTGGTACTTACACAACATTGGTACTGAGTTGTATGAGCTATGGCAGTTTTAATATAGCTTAGTCCACATCTAGTCTCAACTGCTTTATAAGAGAACAGTTATAAACTATACTTGTTCACTCAAGTGGCATTATTTGTCCGGTGCTGGGGAAATGTCGGCTAAGTGTCTACGCAATTGGGCCAATATTGTGCAAATACCGATCGATCGTCCCAGCAAACACGATAAATTGAACCTATAGTAATATTAGTACACAAGTCATCAACGTTGGCCCAAAATTATGCCACCATTGGTTCAATGCCGTGTCTTTCCTGGGGCTTAGCTGCGAAAAACGAGGTGTTGTAAGTGTGATTCTTAAATAGCGCTACATTATTGTTGAAATCACGCCTCCCCCTTCAATGATTACTAGTTCTACCGTATAGTATAGTCACTTGTAAATGTTAGATATCAACATATATTCCTGTTTTCCAAAGAAACGTCTCTAGTCTTTTTTTATTAAGAATAGTTATTTAATTATCTTGTGAACTACACGAACAAACAGAACAGAACAAACAATTAGCAGCATGATATTGTAAAAAAGGCGCACTTTTGTTAAAAGTTGATGTAGGTAATTAGGACTAGTTTTGAAATAATTTCAAAGTATATATTAAACCATTTTTCAATATAATAGCTAAACGGATGGTAAAAGAATCATTAACTGAATGTTCCATATCCCGCTATAATGATTTGTGATTTTTCTGTGAGCTATTTTGCATCAATTTGAGATGATTAGTACTCGTAAAGTACTCGTAAGTACTCGTTAAAAGTACTTTTATTTTTAAAAGTACTTGAGAACAAGTACGAGTACAAGTACTTTTTAAAAGTACGAGTACTGAGTACCGACGAGTACTGAAAAATCGGTACTCGAGTACCAAAGTACCGAAGTACTGAGTACTTTGGCCCCAAGCCTGGATTCTAGTGAATATATTGCTATAACAATGACAGTTTATAAAATGTAGGCCAAAACTTTAACAACCTGTCAACACACGTCATGCCACACCTTCATTCCAACCTTACTCTTATAACTTATAACCATCTACACTATGATATCTTATCGACTTTAGTGTTAGTTAGTTTGATGTGAGACTTGCTTAGAAGTGTATATGTACGCACCGTACAGCACAGAGGTTAATGTTGATTGTCATCAGACTTACTAGGCTTTGTCTCCTCTGTTTGTGTTACTGGCCTCACTGTATATGTAGTAATTGCCCTCCTTGGCCTTGCTGGGTCCCGTACTGTCAGAGGAAGTCCTCCCGCTATGTCTCACCCACACCACGTTATTGTCGTCACGCTTTTTCATCCCGCAGATAGTAGACTTCTCAAAACCACATAGAAATGGCAAACCTCCAGCATCTGTACACCAAATATATGTAAATGTAAACACATAGAAACGGCAAACACCCAGCATCTGTACACCACATACACGTACATGTAACCACATACAAACGGCAAACCTCCAGCATCTGTACACCAAATACATGTAAATGTAACCACATAGAAACGGCAAACACCCAGCATCTGTACACCACATACACGTACATGTAACCACATACAAACGGCAAACCTCCAGCATCTGTACACCAAATACATGTAAATGTAACCACATAGAAACGGCAAACCTCCAGCATCTATCTGTAAACAAAATACACGTACATGTAACCACATACAAACGACAAACCTCCAGCATATGTACACCAAATGCATGTAACCACACACACGGCAAACATCCAGCATCTGTACACCAAATACATGTACATATAACCTCATACAAACGACAAACCACCAGCATCCGTACACCAAATACATGTAACCACATAGAAAAGGCGAACCTCCTGCATCTGTATACCAAATACACGTAACCACACAAAACGACAAAACTGCAGTATTTGTACACCAAATACAAGTACATGTAACCACATAGAAACGGCAAATCTCCAGCATCTGTACACCAAATCTGTGTGCTTTGATAACATCTTCTTAGAGTTATAACGTCCGATATACCACTCATACAGAGACAGATAGCACGCATTATTATCAGCAAAAACAAAATTTAAATTTTGAAGAAATCTGTAAAATATTAAAATAAATTATGTATTTTAACTAAGTATTTGATGGCCAGAATTCATGTTGACATAATTTGCTATGTCACTTATAAACTGATTTAGGTCAAATTATTATTGAATAAAGATTATTTTGAGCAGTTTTTATGATAAATAATATATCGATTTGACATGAGCTAACTTATCCAGTATGTATTATTTATTCTCGCACTCCATCTGTTAAACTATTAGAGATAAAATTTGGATATTCCCCCACTGGTAAGCCTACACCGGTTCACCCAACATGCTCACATATATGTCGCTTCAGATTTTTTTTTATCAATTCGTGAGAGAAAATGTATAAAAGTCACTTATGTAGTACTTAGCATAATTTCTGCAGTTTTACTTTCTCCAGACCTTGATCCATGTATTACAAGCCGCAAATGAGATATAAATCCCTCCGTTAAAATTTTACCAGGTTTTGAAATCTGCCTTAACTTTTTGAGTTTACCAGGATTTTGAACATGTTTACGCAGAGCAGGATCATTTCAAGCACACTTTCAATATGTGTATATTTCGGCATACATGTATATTTGCTACTGAAGTACCCCTACTGTTGAAGAACTAAATGTTATTGTTATTAGCTCTTTTTTAAATGTTACAAAATATTTAAAACCAATGTAAATTAAATGCTTAAATGTGGCTACTCACTTCCAGTATCATCACATTCTCCTTCCGTGATATTGAGCCCGTCAATAGCTATGTCCCCTCTGTTACCGCCCACCATTTCAGCCTTAAATATGACCTGGAAAAATACATGAGTGATGGAATTGAGATCCCGGCAAATCATTCATGTTTTCTCACTGGACCTTGTTTTCTAACATATAAAATGTTTTTATACAATTCGACCATGCTGATAACAAATCCGATGAGTGGCAGATTGTAACTGTGGAGTAAAAAATGATTCTTCTCGTCCTAATAATGTCTTTCAAGGCATGACCTTTGAATATGTGAATCCGTAGACCTCAATTTGACGTATCAGGCGGGTGATATAGTGCTGACCGAACAAGTCAACTGGTCATCCAATTGCTAAAATATTGCTGTTGATCTAGAATAAATAACAGCCAATGGAAGAAGATTTCACTTGGTTATTATATATATTTATTGATAAATTGGAGTATCAGGCACAGTGATTAATTGTTCACCTGCAAGTGGTGGTTTATGATGACGTATACTTTTGTACAGCAAATACTTTTAACATTTATGTTACCTCTAATATATTTCAAAGATTGACTATGCCTCACGTGTTCTGTCTCTCGTGATTATTATAGGCCACTGACAGAAACAGCGACTAAATATCTTAAATATTGTGTGATTTTGCTGTTTTCCGAGCCTTTTTCAAAATTGCATTGGGGTTGCAGTTGACAAAAAACGCCCAATGACAAAGAATTGTGTTTTCAAATCAGCGTAGCGCTCACATGATAAACAGGTTGGGTCTTCCATCTAAAATTCCTATGTCTGAATTGTTAAAAGTGATAGTATCAGATGGGAAATATTATAGAGGGATGCTTTTACTACAGATGCCTTTCATGGATGTGAAATTGAGGGTTGTGGAATTTGCACACAAGAGGTAGCAACAGCAACACACCAACAGTCTCTGGCTGCACCCCAAATAAGAACTCAAATTAAAAACCACACTAAACTCGATATACAGTATTTAAAGTAGACAAGGTACATTAAACCTATAAAGAACATCGACAGCCCCTGGGGATGATGTGTGCCAAAATTGGTAACAATCCTTCAAGATATTAAGGATATATAGTCAGGAGTTAATTGTTGCCTGTGTCACGATTTTTTTCAATGTTGCAAATAAACTGTTTAAGACGGTACCCTACTTTGAAGTCAAATTGCAAAAAATCCTCCTTTTTGGGAGGTAAGTGTGGCGCATAATGATACTTCTGTGGCTGGGTACCTCAAAAAAAGAGCAGACTGTGTTGTTACACTAACACACACGTGAATGCATACATCTATGATATTGCATGATCTGTCTGACATGTTAGTTAAATCAGCTTGGTCGGAATGATTCACTGAACAGTAATATTTACATTGCGGCGGAACCCACTCATGTGGACGTTGCCCACGCTTCGTGTGATTGCCATTAGAGTGTGCGCCCACAATGTTTACTCATGTCTACTTATCATGACGACCCACCTACTTTAAAGTAAATTTACCTTTTCTTCGCCTCTGAACCGCACTGTGTGCTGCGTCATTTTCCAATCGTTGTCCTGATTTCCGGATTTTTCAAAGAACGGCGTGTCCTCGTCACTCTGCGTGGCCGCGGTCAGTTCTCCCATGTTACTACCGTACATATGGTAGTAAAACGACACACATACATCCCCGTCATAGTCCAGAATCGGAGTCTCCAATCTGAACAATCAAAAGTAGAATATACTTAGTACTGTTATAGTCCAGTTGCTGCTCTTATATGCTCAATGGGGACCTAGAAATAATGAGAAGTGTAAGATGTTTCGATTGATTCATATTATTATGATGTCACTGAACAAATTTAGGTTTGTTGCCCAAGTGGCAACTTTGGGAAACTTTTTTTATTAGCATAATTAAAATAATTAGCATAATCGGCTTAATCTGCATTATGATCCAAGGTAAAATGTTACTTTTAAACCAGTGGCTGCATGAAAATGGCCAATATCAAACTTGTGTTAAGGTCAGATCCAAAAAATTCACTTCTGATAGATCTTATATTTATCCCCTGGCTCGCCGATAAAGTTTTTCCTCCGTCCGTCTGTCCGTCCGTCCGTCCGCCGTGCCGTCCATTCATCACTAGCCTAATCGATATATTAATAACTGTTCCAGCTACAGTGTTCACATTTGTTTTTGGCAAATATCTCTTTGAAATTCAAACATGGGTGACCTTGACCTATTTTTGTACATCGTACAGGTCAAAGGTCACGCTTGCTTTATTTCCTTTAGATATATAAAGCACCGTCACAAAGAACCGATTGAGTTAAAGTGTCCCAGTCTGCACCACTGTTGTATCTGTTGAATATCGCGGTCAAGTTGAGATATAGGCGACGTTTACATATTTTTATGACAATGGGTGACGACTAAAGTCAAGGTCAAGGCTATATAATTTTATCAAATTGATATTCAAACAACAAATGCGAGAGTTTGCTGTATTGTGGTCCAGTCTGTCCAGTGTTTAAGGGCTTCCAGATTGACTTATTATTTTAGTAACAGGTCACGATTACGCAGAATATGGCAAGGTCGTCAGACATCACGTGATGTAACTGAAAGTATAGTTGATACCGGCACACAAAACAAGTTCCTTTTTAATTGTGTATGAGGCTTTGTTTGCACGTTTTCTCATCATTGGGCAGCAGCGGAACATTCAACTCCTCTTAGTGTTTAGGTACGAATTCTCCCCTGTACCATGTGTACCACATTCTCTGGTCGATGAATTTGGATATCTGCTAAGGGGAGACAAATCTGTACTGATGAAACATTTGGGAAGTGATAGCAAAAGTTTCCCAAGACCAAATGTGTTGCTCGTTGATCACATCGTATGGCGAACGTCAGAATCAGTGGCAGACATTGCGGACAGTTGCAAAGCATGCCATACAAGTGGTGGAAAGTACCAAGGTGGAAAAATCTTTATCATCTTTGCTCAATAGGCCTATGAAGGATTAAGTGCCAAATATCATGAGCGTCAGAGAAGAGCTGGTGAGAGTGCTGCAATATATCAACTGACACTTACTTCTTGACTTAAACCTGCCATCAACCACAGCCAACAAGCGCCAGCTGAATCAACTTCTCTGCAGTTTCAGTCATGGACACAACATCAACATGGTGGAGAGAGAAAACTGTCTTGTACATCACAATGAAGCTTAAATAACCTTGGTAAGCTGCATGTTGAAATTTGCTGAAAAAGGTGAGGCGCATGTGCTGATGGAGAAGTGGGACAGATCAGTGCTTGATATTAACACGGTTTCTTTCACATGTGGAAAGGGCAAGGTCCCAGCATTAAAATTACACCAATATTCCTGCACTAGATGAGGTACTGGGGGGAGAGGAAGTCACACAAAGTGACTTGATGGATGTAGGTCAGACATTTTCTTTGATATCAGTCTACTGAGAGAATATATTGTCAACTGCACCGGTACAGCATCTATCAGCATCTAGAAACCTCCTACACTATCAACCTGGATCTCCATAATCGTCGCGCTCGTCTCCAAATGCTTTTGTCGAAGGCTGTCGATCGCTCCGTAAGTGTCACAGATCAGAAGCAACTCAAGACATCGCTAACTTTGGCTGGCAGATTGCAGGAGGTTCGCAAGTAATTAAATTTACTTCCTAAGCTTCTTGGTGTCATCAGTCTTGGATATTGTGGGAAGCCTCCGCGATCGAGTGGTAGCGTGCTCGGCCTCAGACCGCCAGGGTTCGAATTTGGAATTCGGTGTCTGAAGGGCGGCGTCATTTCATTCATCTCACCATCCCCAGGAGGTTTCCCTGGCCCAGTTCAGCCTATATGTGCACAAAGGTGGCCTAAAACCCCATTCATTTTATTTCAGTCTTAGATGGTTGTTGCAATGCACTGACTAGGAAAGAATCAGAGGAAATTCATGTTAAGGAGGTTGAGGAGGAGGGAGGGGACGAAGTCGAGGGATAGAAAACAATGAACTGTTAGATTTGTTGTATATATAAACATATCGTACATGCACTTTTAGGATGTTAGAGTATGCTTCAATGGTTTGCTATATCTGTGTTGTTCACACCTTGCCAATAACACCAAGTTAGACCATGGTAGACTGTGTTAATTGTATGGAGAACTTTCTGGGCAAAATGATTATTTCACTACTTATATTGAAACAGTGATAATTATGTAGACCTCCATCAACCTTTAATTAGTGTGGCCCACGACTTTGCCAGTAAGTATAATGTGCTGTTTATTTAAGTATGTAGGCCTACTGTAGCCCGTGTGTAGCTGCAAAAAATGAATGAAAATTGCCATTGAAAGAAGTCAATTTTATCTCTAAATTGTGCCAGAATGCAGTTTGGGCCTATTTTTTCAACATTAATGCGGAATGCCACCAGCCCCCTATTAAACATAAGGATGGTCGTTCTGTACCCCCCCCCCCCCGCTTTGCTTTGTATACGGACCTGTGAATGACTCAGCGGTAGGCATATGGCTAATCACCCTAGAATGAATACGCACAGAAGAACCCATTTTTGCCTACCATGCATTAAGGCCTAGGCTTACTGTGGACAAAATTAGACTATAGCATGGTGTGTTTTTCAGGTATTCAAGGGTGTGTTGTCGGGTACAGCTGTATAGGTCTAAGGGTTTGAGCATCCAGACTGCACACATGTATTGTAATAGTGAAGCAAAAGAACCCAACTGTTTTAATGTGTGAAGTACAATAATTGTTGGGCTATGCCTACATAGTCTCTAAATAATAAGAAAAATATAATGGTCATTCTCGTGTTTGCTAACACAATAATTACATTTTATAATCAATATAAATATATAGAGTAAATACTATAGTTGCAGTCAACTTCCACCAGCGTTGGATGTTTTTCGCTGATTTCTCAGTCAATTCTGAATCAAATTTTGCAAACACTCTTTTCAACTATTCCGGCGCCTACCCTGAAAATTTAGTGAAATTTAAATGAGTATTTCAAAAGTTAGACCATTTGACATGTAGTGGAATTTCGTGAGTGAAGCTGATAACTCGCAATGGGTTTATAGAGGAGCGTCATAATTCGCAAAAACTACATGTCAAATGGTCTAACTTTTAAACGACATTATATTTTTCCCTGGAATTTTCAGGGCAGGTGCCGTAAGACTAGAAACTAGCTCTTGTCAAATTTCATGAAAATCGGATAAAAATTGCTTGAGCAATGAGCGAAAAACATGCAACGCGAAAGTGACAGATTTAAAGTGACTTTTACTATAGGCCTACCCCCTAAAATTAAACTCCCTTACATGCAAAACAACGTAGGGTATGCCCTACAGTATAATGCTGTATCATAGGTATAGAAACGTATTTATTTAGGCATACACTCAATTCTGTTGAGTCTACCTTCAGATTAAATTGCAATTTATTTATGTCTAACGTTACTTTTTACACTGATTAGGTCGTGGGCACTGCCCATTTCAAATTATTGGTCAGCTTAGTCTGGTTTGCATCATAATCATGACCTTAGACCTGGATCTCTTTATTACCATTAACCACAGAAATGAATTCCTTAGGTCTGAATTATATGGAAATGTGGCATTGGAGATTTGTGTACGTCAATTGGTTTAAAATTAGCATGTGGCATTAGTCCCCATTGCTAATTATGCTAATTATGTTAATTATGCTAATATAAAAAGTTGCCCAAAGTTGCCGTCTGGGCAACTAAGCTGAATTTGTTCATTGACCCATTGGGAACAGGAATCAATCAAAAAACCTTACACTTCTCACAATTTCTAGGTTCTACGGACGGCAACTGGACTATAACGGTATACCGGTTGGTCGTTTATATTTATGTATCTGGTAGCCTACTAGGTTACGTAGTTATAGCCTAATGAGAAGGTTCGCCGAATCTTGACGATGCTAACTGTAAACCAAATGTCGTCCAGTACTTTTTATGATTTTCAAACCAGCAAACACCAGACATTCACCTGATGTTAGATGATTGTGAATGATAATGTCCTACACCTATACTCGTTATGATTCCAGTTCCCAGGCAATCATGCATTATATTAGCCATGGAAGCCACAAATAGTAAACATTTATATCAGTTTAATCCCACACCTGGGGCTTCTAAGTAGGTCTACCCTAATTTAACCTGTTTGTTATGCATTATATAATGTAGGTCCACTCTCAGTTTCCCCGTTTATTATGCATTATATAATGTAGGTCCACCCTCATTTCCCCCGTTTATTATGCATTATATGATGTAGGTCCACCCTCATTTAACCTGTTTGTTATGCTTTATATAATGTAGGTCCACCCTCATTTAACCTAATTGTTATGCTTTATATAATGTAGGTCCACCCTCATTTAACCTGTTTGCTATGCTTTATATAATGTAGGCCCACCCTCATTTAACCTGTTTGCTATGCTTTATATAATGTAGGCCCACCCTCATTTAACCTAATTGTTATGCTTTATATAATGTAGGCCCACCCTCATTTAACCTGTTTGTTATGCTTTATATAATGTAGGCCCACCCTTATTTAACTCGTTTATTATGCGCTATATATTGTAGGTCCAACCTCATTTAACCTCTTTGCTATGCTTAATATAATGTAGGTCCACCCTCATTTAACCCGTTTATTATGCATTATATACTTTAGGCCACCATCTGCGACGCTGGACCAACATTTAACCCGCTTTAATAACGTTGCATTGTTCCTTAACACTTTACATTTACCCATCAATCCAAAGTTGACATTGCTGATGCAATTGACAGTTTGAAATGAATGAAAAATTGCCCTACCACTCGTTGAAAGTCTAGGCCTATTCTTACGTTAGAAACGGCGCCTATTAGTTAAGCCTATAATTTAAATTAGACATACGTACTGGTGACGTATTTTTTTCTACTGGCAGTCTGGCACATTTACCTATATAGTCTAGTTTCCGCAAATATGTTGCATTTACTCATATATCCATGCAATGGCTATTCCTTAAAACTTTTAATGTTGAAACATGTTACACGTGTGTAGGAGAGCTAAATTAGCTTAGTTGCTAAACTTGCAACCTTGGGAACTTTAGAAAAATCCAAGATGACCGCCATAACTGCTTTCGATATTAAATTTTCGTCAATTTTGATTTCTTTTTCATACAATGTTGTGTAATAACTCTAGATAAAGGTATTAGGGGGTATGCAATGTTATTTTAAAATGTAAGCAAAGCAATACAAATATATCATGCTTCTATTAACTCTTTGGCGACGAACGGGGGTGGGGGGTAAGTCTCCGAGATTCAAATAATGTTTGCAGATACAAGCCTGGGAGATCTTCGTTTTGTTTATAGTATAATGTGATAAATCGTTTATTGACAGGGCAAGATCGTTGAAAGTACTAGCTCCACCCTGTCAAAATTAGTGTCCAGTCTCGTATCTACAGGAAAACAAGCACTAAGATTAGTGCATATGCCCACAGCAGCTTCTCCTTGGCAGCAGCAGAAGGCAAACCAGTCTTGAGCAGAAATTTCTATCGCAGGTCTGACAGTTATGAGTTAAATAATACTTTCGCGGCACTTTTAAGCAGTTGGATCGTTATAAAACATACTATTTACATTGTGGCGGACCCCACTCCTGTGGACGTTGACCATGCTGCGCATGCTTGTCTCTGCGCCCACAATGCTTACTCAGCGAATATGACGACCCACCTACTTTAATATATTTTCTTAATGTACTAACATGGCATCGTCCTTGTTGTCTCTGTTGGTAGATTCAGTATAGACGTAGTAAGTGCCTGTCTTGGCACTGCTGGGACCTGTTCCCGCTGACGTGGTAGACCCCTGTTTGTGTGTCCAGTCAAACTCATCATTCTCATCTTGAAACATCCCGCACAGATCCGTCTTTTCAAAATCACACGAGAATGGCAAACCTGCGGGGTATACACAATAGTTCAGTTATTAGTCGGGTTTTATCAGTGTTTATGCTTTTTTTCACATTGTATGTTAATCGTTAGCATGTAAAGCAGCAGCCTACACAGATCTATACACATTGATTGGAAGAAATTACCTGCACTGGCACATTTTCCATCCTTGACAATGATTTTGTCAATAGCTATATCACCTCTAATTCCATCCTTCATGGTAGCTTTAAACATAATCTGCAAAGAAAAAAATGGTGAAATGATATGTAATTTGCAATTCTGTCATGCGAACGCCAACAGCAGTTACCGCTGTTTGTCTTTGGACGGTATAATTGATGCGTTATATGAGGCGTTAAATAGGCTTAAAATTAGTTCGTGCTTTGTACGAAACATTATATAAATATTTCACTACCAACAATCTGTTCCACCATAGTCAATACGGATTTCGACGTGAGCATCCGACTGAACTGGCGGCTCTTGAATTGATTGATAGAGTGACATCAAAAATTGACAAAGGCAAAATTCCTATTACAATTTTTTTTCTCGACTTTTTAAAAACATTCTACAGCCTAAACCATAAAATCCTTTTAACTAAATTATCATATGATGGTGTTAACCTTCTGGCCCTCAAATTATCAAAAAAGTTATTTAACATACATTATTTGTTTACACACAGGAGCATGATTCTAGCTTATTTAATCCCAAAACTGGTGTTCCACAATAATCCATTCTTGGTCCACTGCTTTTTCTTCTATATATATAAACGCTATTGTTAATGTCAGTTAATGCAGATGACACAACATCAGTTACTAATCTGAATGACTCCGACAATATTGAGTTAAACTCTGAAATAGATAAGATAAGGTTATGGCTTGCCGAAAATATATATATTTTTATAAACCTCCCAAACAGATTCAATCTCCTTTTTTGACTATCGCAAACACTTAATTACATTGTGTAGAAAGTTTTAATTTTCTTGGCATTAAAATTTATCAAAAATTAACATGGACAGAACACGTTAGCTATTTATGTAATAAAATTAGTAAAACTATTGGAGCTATGAATAAACTCAAATCAATTATCCCAGGAAATATCCTTCTTTCTTTATAGAATTCACTCATTTTATCACACCTAAATTATGGGACACTAGCATAGGGATTAACTCAAAAAGAATTTAAAAACTTTAAAAAACAGTTCGTGTAATAACAAATAGCCCATATTTTGCACATACTGACATAATAGTCCAAAATTTGCATATTTTAAAAATAAAGGACAATTTTGAAGGTAAAAAACCTAAATTTTATAATAAATTAAAACATCAGAAACTGCCAGAATATTTTTGTAATTTCGAATATACGTTAGGTGCACAGCTTCATAATTATTACATCAGGACACGTAATCATATATTCGTCCTTTAGTTATCAAGCATGACTTTTGTCGAATATGTATAGGGTACAAAGTTGTCAATTTAGAAAATAAAACCCCACCAGAAATAATAAATAAAATAAATACTCATAGTTCGAAAGGCTGTATTGACTATATTAAAATAACGTACTTAGCTTGTTAGCCATACTCAATGTATTAGACAGAACTGCTATGCGTGCTTAAATAAAAATATTTAAATACACATTTTTAATCAGCTTTTTGTTTGTTTTGCTATTAATATTTACACTTTATTTTTAATCGTCATCTTGGATGTGAAATGGTATATCGGCCAATTTAGATACTAGCCGATGTAACTTTTCACATCCAAATGAGACACTATGTACAACACCCATCTGTCAAAATATATATTACTGCTGGGGAAAACAAATGTTATCACTGTTATTTTCAAACTCTTCTGCAGCAATTTATCTTTAAATTAATATGCTTTGAACTTTGCTCGACGTTTGTTTTTATATAATTTGGCTGTGCTGAATTCGAATAAGCTGGTTATACATTCTATAAAATAAGCAAAACAAACTAGGGCCAAAAGCCTCATGTGTTTTTTTGCAAAGGGATTGACTAGCGATTCACTGACTATAGCCATCTCTGACAATGATTCCCCCCCCCCCCCCCCCTAGCGGGATGCTAGCAGCTTAGCACCATCTTATCCACTATCATATACATCAGCTGACGGGACTAAAAAAGTCTACGTGATACGGCAGAATAGGATGCAAGGCATTCGAAACAGTGTTGAGGCACAGTATATTCTAACATGCTTTGACGTACTCAGTATTTTAAATGACGTCATCATTTTAATAGTAAATATGTAAAATGGCGTTCATCTTGGATTTTACGATAAATTATACATGTAGTTCATACGATGGACAATGTCAAGCCACAAGTAAAAACAGAGGTTTACTTTACATTTTGATAGTCATTTTTTTTTCTTGGTAAAATGAAGATGAATATCGCGGCCATTTTGATTTTTTTCATTTAGTCAGTAACGTTTATTTCTTACCACACATAAATCATATTATCGTCAACATTTTTAGCGGTATACTTATAGTAACAGTGAATATATAAACACGACTGACATCTTGTATTTAAAGATCAAATAAGGGTGATTTCTTTCCAAGAAACACTAGAAATAAATATATGATAAAAAAAAACTGAAACTATCAATTGTGCTTTCACGTACGAAAACCATAGTAAATACAGGGCTTTCTTTGGCAGCCATTTTGTGTTTTTTCTAATTTGAAGGTGAAGGTCACCAAATATGGAATGTTTTCCTACAGATTGAATTCAGCACAAACAAATTATGTAAAAACAAGTGGATAAAACCCTATACACAAAAAATTTCGTGAACAAAATCATGTTTCAGATTTCAGTCCATGCTAAAAACACATATTTTCATGAAAGGCTTCAATGTTCTTTCATTCAGGGATATTTAAGGGCAAAGATGGGAAAAAATAATATAAAGTCATTTAGATGGTCATCCTTAATGACCTCTCAAAATTCCCAAAGTTTCCCAGGAGCGGAATATGATTTTTTTGGCGAAAATCCAAAATGGCCCCCAGAGGCCATGAACAATTGTAACATACGAAGCATTTAACAAATAATACCTCTTTTTCACCTAATTATATAATACCTCTTTTTTACCTAATTTTTTCACGGTAAATTCATTTCTGTTTACGTTTTATAGCCTCATTCGTGTTACATTCGCAAAAATCCAAAATGGCCACCTGATACAATTCCGAAATTGTAACTTATGAAGAAATTCAATTATTTCCCTGTGAAATATCTTTTGTCTGGATAATTTTTCACGAGAAACCTAATTCTGGTACTATTTTAACATTGTAAAGCTTCTGTCGTTGTACAATTTAAAATGGCCGCCATTGGGGAAGACTCAGAACAATTTCATAAATTATGTCATTTTTTGTCAACATTATTTTTTATTTGGAGCACATAGGCAGTAAGAAGTATTTCTGGAATCAAGTGTGGTAATGTTATGTGGTTTAGCCCAGTAAATTGACCTTGGCGCCGCTCCAGCATTTCATGTGATGATAAGAATAGTGATAAATTAAGATGCATGGAGTTATTTAAAAGACTGAGACAAGAGGGTACGTTGTGCCATTGTGCATGTCACGATAACTTACCACACCAAGACGGCTCAACGTTTCCCTGGTTTCATTTTTCAGCACTAAAAATCCTTTAACCATCCAGTATATTTTCAAAGGTAAAATTTAATAAATTAAATAATGTATGTAAATTTGCATCTGCTGTCATAACAGATACACAGGAAGCAGGGACACAGTAAACATAACCCACAAAAAAATTCATTTATCTCACGAGACAAACTAATTGCATCCGAAAGCAGACATCAATCAGATATGAAAAAAGATTTAAGAAAAACAACTTTCAAAACATATTGAGATTGTAAGCAAAAAATTGGAATGCATTTTTGTGGACAGTTGTGCAGTGTGGTGACTGACTAGTACATGTTGAGCGGGTCAGTTTAATAGCAGACATCTTAAAAAATAGCGGGCATTGTAATTGTGTATAAGAAGAAAAATACTATTTTATAATTAAAGACAGTGAGGCGTATTTAATAAAGAACTGCCATATGCATTTAGATGCACTAAAATAACTTTCATAAGATATTAATTAATATTTTTTTGTGGTGACCATTTTTCTTTAATTTTTAATAAAGTTTGTTATTTGGCAAATATTTGGCAAAATGTAGAAACAAAAAATTAGAAAATTTATTTATAAATTGTAAACATGTTAAGACATGTTAAAACATAACAATATCAAATAAAAACCCAAAGAATCGTATGAGTAACGTCAATAAAACAATACAGGTGGACCTATACATGACATATTATTGTGGTCATATTGAAAAATCACGGTTATTTTGATTAAATTTTTGCTAACATGCTGTTCTCACAGTGCCCTCAGGTGCATACACAGAACAATTTTGGTGCTGTTATCACCATTGATAAATTGATATGGTTTTTTACACGTTTATATGCCCCACTGAGGTATAGACCTACCCAGCTAAACAACACTACAAACTATCTGTCATCTATACACATGGTCGTTATTTCAAGTGAATATTGCTTTACGTTGCTTCATGCACAATCTTGGCAATATCGCGAAAGAAGGACGTGATTATGCCCTCTTATCTAATAACTTTAAGGATTCTTTAAAGTGCACAGTGCCATGCATCACTGCACACTCCAGGCCTTTCAACAGTTTGGAACACTTTATATGCACAGCTTACAACACAACAAACATCCGACTCGACCAGGATTTAAATACAGTAACTCTGAGCTTCGAGCCACAGCCGGATCGAATGTGCAACCAGGGCCGGCCTCGTTATTTCAAATACAAAACAAACTTATTCGTGTTCCTATTAATGTTACATCTAATATATATAAACATGATAAATAGGGTATGGAACCTTCCCTGGGTTCGAGTTTGAGTCCTTGCCTAAAACCACGCGGGCTCATGTTAATTCATTGCCTAGGACTTGTAGGCTCAGGTTTGAGTCCTTGCCTAAGACCATGCGCGCCTGGGGTAAATCCTTGCCTCTACGTTCCGCGCCTAGGACCTGTAGGGTCAGGTGTGAGACCTTGCACAGGACCTTGTGGGCGCGAATGTGAGTTCTTGCTTAAGACACTACGGGCTCGGTTGTCATTCCTTGCCTATGGACCATACATGCTTGTGTGTGAGTCTTTGCCTAGGCATTGCGGGCTCGGTTGTGACACCTTGTTTATTACCCGTAGGCTTTGGAGTCATTTATAGATTTAAAAACCACACTTTCTTTAGGAAACCCTACCCTCCTTAAACATTCAAAGCAGTGGAGTCGCTTTGCTTCATGGGACCAAAATAAATATTTAAATATTTAATTTTGTTGCGGACCTCACTCCCGTGTACTCATGACGACCCGTCATCTGTCAACGTTCCCAATACTCTGGTTCCCAGAGCCACACTACGCGGCGTGGCCGAGCTTCATGTAGCCTCTGGTATGCCCCATTGGCGAATGTTTTTGACTTGTTGCTATTTTTAAATGAAAATAGGGTAATCCCCGAATTCAGGCATTTTTAAAAGGTTATTCCCCCGGATGAAGAGTTGTTCACAGTATTGTATTTCCCCTCTGACGCATTTTCCATGACTTGACCCAGAAAATTATTAACCGGCCTCAATAGCACAGGCATGATGGTCACGTGACTAAGAACCGTGGCCAATACACGGCCATAAATGAAATTGGCCGGGCTCGCCAGGCAAAATCTCACCATGCTGGGGGTGTGTCTAACATGTGAATCACAGCATGTTGGGGAGGGGGGAGGTGTCTAACTGGTAAATCTCACCATGGTGGGGTGTGTCTAACTTGTGAATCACACAATGTTGGGGGGGGGGGTGTTTATCTGGTCAATCTCACCATGTTATGGTGTGTTTACTTCGGTTTGTTTTGTTACAAGTAATTTATGTCAAATAAATGAAATCTGAAATCTGTGCAACAAAAAGGTTGAAGACAACAAGGGAGATGAGGATCACTTTAACAAGGTTAATATATACACAGTATTACTAACATAATTAGTATATTCATCTGAATTGGAATAAATGTATATCGATGTATATATTATATATATGTTGATTATATTTTCAGACAGTAGCTGACCAGATCGTCCCTGTTGATGTCCAGCTGATGAGATGTATCCTGCCATTCATCACCTTGATCTCCTTCCCGTGAGAAGAAGCGAGATGGACTGTCACTACCGGATACCATGAACACTTCTAGCTCGCCAACACTATCACCGTACATGTGATAGCTGAACTCCAGGCAAATGTCACCGTTGTAGTTCAGGGGTGGAGTGTATAATCTGAAATAGAACACATATATATGATGATAATTATTTCTAATTGTGATCATTGACCATTTCCAACCACTTGAGTTGTGTGTTGCCATCACGACCCACAACTTAAAAGATGTTTTTTGTGTGGCTAGTTAATCGTCTTCTCTGAACACAACATCTTATATTAATCATATAGTTGAATTTTTAAAGGGCTATATGGATTAGAAGGTGTTTAATCAGCATAAGTACTTACTTATTACGCCATGAGATAAGTAGAAATAAAAAGATAAAACATAAATAATACAAATCTAAAATATGCATCGCTTGTAATAGCCTAATTGGAAAGAATAGATCTGGTGCACAATACATGAAATAAATTGAAAAACCGCAGGCGATGCAAGTTAGGCTATATTGAATACTCAATGAAAAACAATGCTTAGTGGCATTACACAATATATTTCTATAACAGTTTCAGATTGTTGCTGTGTTAAAATTATCAAACGTAATGATTACATAAGGACAAAGATTTTATAGTTTTTTTAATATCTTAGCAACATTGCAGATATAAATTATGTGACATTTATGCTTATTTAATAGATAAACATAATTTCGTTTGTTTGATGGTGAAAACTATTTTTGAATAGAATAAACATTTAGATTGGAATAATTTAATTTCCATATCATCATATGTTTCGCACACAATGTTGATATTTACATAATTCATTGTATTATAACTTGGCCAGGATAATAATTATATTTTTACTACATTTATCACCGAGCCTTGAGTTCGTGTCTGTTTCTGCCAGAACAAGATTTCGGGTTCCCAAACTTGTTTTGTGGAAGAAAATAAAGTGAATAATTGATTATCAGACTAAAGTCGGGCGAATAGACATACCCAGTATCTTTTTATTGCATTTACAAGTACAACACGTGACAAATGAGATCAATCACAGGTGGCGATGTCTGACCTAATTGTAGCCATCTTTCCCCCTCATTTCAGGAGAACCGAGTGTGATATATTTACTCTTTGTTTTCTAACAGATTTAAAAACACCCACCCACCTACCCCATTTACAAAACCTTTTTTTGTTTTTTCATCTCCAATTTATTTAGTATTAATGTTTTTTGTGGGTTGACAGACGGTCTGTGGTATAATTATCTATTATTTTGTATTATAACATTTTTATAACATTATGTATGTTTTTGCCTAATGTATGTTCCATTATTCATTAGCTGTAACAAATTTAACAGCATACTATAGAAAAAAAAATCGTTATTCAATTATTATTCAATCGTCTCCAAATAATTAGATATCAAATATCTGAAATGTATGATTAGTGATTGGGTATACATAATTTCAGCTGCTTGATAGTCAAAACTATGTTTGCATAGAATGAAACATTTAGATTTTAATGGTTTCATTCATATGTCTTCTTTACATAATATACACAATGTTTGATATTTACATAATTTAAGGGACAAGTTATTATTTGAAAAATCTGATCAGTATTAAACAACATTAAACATTACGTTGGTTAGATTTTTTAATATTTCATATTATAACTTGGTCTTGATCAATACACAATTACGTTCATTCACATTTTTATCCAGCCCTAAGTTTCTGCAAAAAGTCTTTGCCTTACTCTGCTTGTTCTCCATCCTTAGTATTTGTAGCCTCAGTATACATATAGTACTGGTCGTCCCTTGCCTCATCTGGACCAGTATCACCTGTAGTAGTACTTCCTCTCCTCCTGTCCCAGTCAAAATCATCTTCCTTAGACTGCACCATATCACATATATCTGAGCTCTCAAAACTACAAGTGAACGGCACGGGGACTGGGTCAGCGCCTAAACAGAAATTACACAACAGCGTTTCTTCATCCATTACAATCATCCTTGAGCTGCTAGCAAGTTTGAAACCCAATGAAATGAAGTCAAATAATTCGATTTCAGATAATCTGTTTTGCCATTTGAAACTGGAATTTGAGTTAGAAATTTCAGATTGAAATGCATAAAAAATAGTAACAAAGAATTCACCAGCACAGATACATGTACTAATATAACAGATATATGTAATAGTGTAAGTATTACATTGGAAGCAGCAGCAGCAGTACATGTATTAGAATATCGCTTAACGCCATTTTTCGGCAGTAATGCTCATTTAAGTGTAATACGGCAACAACAGTGCAGTCCATTGATGAAATAAATGTACATATAATGACATATGATGACATGAGGAGAGTCGTATAGGCCGATGCTGTATCACTTAAAGATTCATACAACTGCGAAATGGGCATGCGTGGGACGGTCAGGTGTAGGCCTACATTAGCCTTTAGAGTACACTTTGACAGCAATAATATCAGCGACTGAATTGATTACAAGATACTACTAGAACGATAAATCGGCCCAATGTTGTTTTAATGTTAGACCAACGTCTGCGACGTTGGCCGACAATATACCAACATTTGGTGAGTGTGCAGTGTTGGGTTGGAAGGCTCTCACTGACAATATGCTGTGGGTCAACTGTTTCCAGACCCCCAACCAGACTCCCAACCGTTTGGGTCTCAACACAAAGGCCACATGAGAGAATTGGTGTATTATTTCCTCATAGATATCGCCAAAGTATATAGAATTTATATGATTTGGGAACTTGCTCTTAAAGTGGCTATGTATATGAAACGCATATAGTATTATTATCTTGGCTGATAACTGTGGATGTAGCGTGATATGTCATTGTGGAATGGCCAGGGCCACAGGGGCCACTGTTGCATTATGGGGACACCCTTGTCCAGTGTATTTTGACAATTGACTATGCCTTTAAGGCAACTATTTCCCTGTGAGTGATGTATCAAAGATAGGCCCCATTGACTTCACTTTTTGTTGCCGTGAACTACATTCAAACAGCTACAATATAATATGTGAAGTAGTTATAATATGTGAAGTAGTTTTAAAGGAAAGATGGCAAGTTTGTACAAGGGGGGAGGTGGGGGTTGTTTTTCCAAAATAAGACATGTTCATGAAATTTTTAAAACTGTGAAATTTAATCTTCTGAGCTCGACTTATTATCACCAAAGAAAATATCTAGGTATTTAAGGATAGATAGATAGATATATTTCCGTTCAGCTTTAAAAATTGAAAAATTATTGATAATAAGTTAAGTGATGTAAAGTGATAGGTAAAACCTGAGATACATAGTAATAGGGTAGATAAATCTGCCAAATTTCAAAACCCCATCACTTAAATTGGTATTCATCATCTGGAAAAACTCTTTCAAAAAAGCATGTGAGCCAAACAAACCTTCAAAGTTGCAACATTTTTCAAAACGGCAGCAACTAGATCACTATAACCTGAACTTCTTAGGTTTGGTCCTGCCACATTTGGTCATTGCTTTTGTTGTACAATACCCTTAGCATCAATAAGGTGTTTTTCAGTTTGTAGCATAACTCAGAAATTCACCATTTTCCAAGATGGTCGTCATTTGACCAAGGTCAAACCTTAAATTGATATACTTTTTGAAAGAATTCAAACAGATTCATTATTTTGTTGCTTATCATCGGGTTTTCACATACGCCCGACATAGTGGTATGGCCAGAAAACACTTTAAACTTCGCTTTGTATGAAAAATACTCAATTTTCTCGTTTGCCCCATGGGTGTGCCCCATGTAAGGGGCAAAACGCTCATTTTAGATGATTATTATTGTCAGAAAACGAGGGCTTCTCTCCAAACGTTTACGGATATAATGTTTTCAACATTCATCCTTAGAAATTTTGATACCATCTTGTATTTTGCGAAATGCTTAGAGCCAAATAATTATAATCTTTTTTCCTTAGGTAGGGCGTTTTGCCCCCACTCCACCCAATAGCACAGGTTAGTTCCGGCATCGACACCCACACCCAGTTTGCGGAGTGATTTTCACTATGAGACGTAGCCTATATCAGTATCAGCCCATATCGCACTCTGTCTATAAAAAGAACTGCGATGTATGGCAGTTATGTCATATTTGACTTGATCGTGAGAGAAAATACAAACGTTGTTCATTTTTCGTACTATATGTGAAAATACAGCACATGTCCAATGAAAAAGTTGGTCGCCTAAAGGTTCACACCTTATTCGTTGGACGAGTGCTGTATTTTCTCATATCGCACATAAATAAACACTGTTTGTATTTATTATTCTGATTTTTTTGCCAGTCCATGAAAACATGATCTTGTATTGCATCCAGTTAGCGAGTGAAATACAGGTAGAACTCTGCACATCTCAGAGGACATACTTATGGCAGGTGTGCCATGAACTTAACACTCATTCCTGTGCCAAAGTTGTTAGTAAACAGACGTTTGCTACACGTGCCCCAGAACTTTGGAACAAATTGCCATTGAACATTGAACATTGAACAATTCGCACACTGCAATCTTTTAAACAGACATTAAAAACACACCTATTCCATTCTGCTTATAGATTACTCTGATGGCCCACGTTTTTAGCCGTGTTTTTAATAAGATACTGAAACTTTTAGCACACATGACTTTTTATTCTGTAAGCGCTGTAATCGGCTATGCAGCTGGATACAAGCGTCTATAAAAGAAAGACAATAATACTAATAACCCCAAAGCAGACCCATAATTCATCCCCGTCTATCCGGACAAAATTGATGCTGGCAGTATACCCCTTATAGTCAGTAAGCAGTACCCCAAAATAACACTCAGGTCTACAATGAAAGCTATGTAATTTCTGATGGTTCCAGGTGTTGGTCACGTATGTGGATGTAATCGCCAGGGTGGATGTAGGTTTTAAAAGTGGTGCAATTTTTTTACATATCATGTTCTTTACCGGACCGGACAAAATAGGACTATCCCACATCTATTAATCCAGGAGCCATGGGATCAGCCGTCATAAAATTCCCCCGAACCAAGTTGATGTTGATTCTTGTAGGGGAATATGTGTAGAATCTAGATCTTAATGTTCACCTGACATCTTTGAGTATTTCTAGTTATTCAAGATGGAGCCCAAGATGGCCGCCAGCGTGTAGTCAGACCTGATAATTTGCATAAATAGGTCAATTTTGGATGGATTTTCTTTTGTAATACGTCATTTCAATTGGTATGGCAGTCAGTGAATCATTCTAGACCACCCCAGTAAATTTTATTTGAATATTTAACCCTTTTAGTCCAGGAGGCTTT